>CM032333.1:39534065-39886565 GCA_019022515.1 Quercus aquifolioides
GACTTTCTCTCTCCTTTGTGTGATTCTTGTTCCACTATTGTAAGACCTTGAGCTTGTGTGTGATTTCAACACGAACAATTAGCAACATACTCATTATTTGGTGAAACTGAAGTAAAATTTTTTTGGAAAGTTTTCAATTCATACTGTGGTGTTTTTTTTTTTTTTTTTTGATCAGGGCAATGGAAATAGAAAGACATCATGAATGTTTGCATACCTTGGAGCCCAAGGGTTTCCAACAAGAAAAAGGCGAGTGGCAAGAGAGTAGGGTATTGCACAAAGACATACATGATGCAACACGCAACACATCACATAGATAACCACATTTTTTAACAGCTTGTCTTGCGTGGAGAGTCTATCTCTCAAGCGTACTATGGAAAGCCAAATCCAATTTCCACAACTTCACTTCAGAAAATTTGGTCTTTATTTGCTTCCAAGATGAGTTGCAAGAGAATTGCATTGTTTAGTACATTGAATAAAGTTTAGTAGTTTCTTCTAAATGTTATAAACATTGCTACCCGCTACTCGCAACATGGTTCAAGGCATTGATCTTTTTATTCATTAATTACAAGGGGAAAGCATCGAAGAAATCTAACTACTTACATACCAACTATTACTAAAAGGGAGAATAATAAAACAAGAAAAATGAAACCAGGAAAGTTTCCTTGCAAACAAAATACAGTGATACCATATCTATACCTTCACTCCGCACTTATATATCAAAACCTAAAGATTGCAAATAAGATAGTAAATCATATCAAGTATATGCCTTAAAGATCCCTTATAGCTCGTCAAACTTCTAATATATAATCTTAATAACGGTTATTCTACCGTACCCCCACTTTTTTTGGGATAAGGTACCTACCTAAATTTAAACCATTAATTTAATGTTATTTTGATCTTGACCATTCATCTAATTTGAGTGAATAATGGTCACCGGTTACTAGTAAAACACGTTATATATATAAGCAAAAAAAAAAAAAAAAAAAAAAAAAAAAAAAAAAAAACAAAACAAAACAAAAAGAGAAAACAACAATTTCTCGATTCTCTCTATGCCGCTGTCTTTATCTTTTACGCTGCAGATTCTTCTACTCTTCTATCACTGCTTCGTATACGCTTCGGTTTCGATCTCTCTTGCTTCTTCTATATTAGCTTCTTCTCTTCCAAACCAATCACAATAACTCAGGTCTACTAAACAAAACCCAAAGAATAAACAGTACCGGTCGTTCTTTGCCCCAGCAATGATATTAGAGCATTGAGTCAGTAAAATAGGTTTCTCTTTCTCTTTCTCTCAGACAAAATAGATTTTAGTACTAATAAACAGGCTATTAAGGTTTCTTTGACTATCAATGCGTGATTTGTCTTAAGTTTTATTCACGGTTACTAATCCACTAATGCTATTAATTGATTTGGGTGTTTTTTGTAACTTTGTTTCGAAAGTTGATTTGGAATTTCCTCCTATTTGGCACTAACTAACATTCCTTGTTTGGGTATTGAGTTATCTATCACTCATCACTCATTACTCAGATATTATCACTCATCACTCATCACCCTATAACTCATTTCTTAAAACTTAAAAATATCCAAAACACACCCCAATGTTGTTTGGCACCTAAACCCGGTTTAGTTTCCAATCCAAAAACTCAAAAAACTCACATTTTTGTGGGACCCACTCATTGACTATTGTGTAGTGGATTCCTTCACTTTTGTTTACATTGTCCTTACTACTCCTCTTTTATTTTCATTATTTCCTTGGGTTCTATCATGGTTTTTTTTAACCCCCTTTTTTTTTTTTTTTTGTATCATGGATGATGTAATTATTTATGTTCACTCAAATATCTTTTTTTTGTTGTTGTTGTTGTTGTTGTTGTTCAATTGTAAAACCAATCCCCACGTAACTATGTATGAGATTTGTTTAAACTTGTGAGATCCGGCCAAACTTTCACAGCCCACAACTGAGAAAAATGAAAAAGAAGAAGAAGAAGAAGAAGAAACCCAACACCCAAACTGACAGAGTAAGGAAGAAAGATTGTGGATCTAATCTGTGGAGGCTGAAATTTATGAGTTTGTTGCAGCTTCGTCCTTGGTCTTCGCCGTCACAAGTGGCGGGGAGCACGTCAGCTGGAGATCTCCTTCAGCTATGGTATGAATCTCCTTCAGATAAGTGAAAACCATTTTTCACAGTGACAACTTTTTGAAAACTTCTTTCTTCTAAGCTAGCTTTTCTCATGATATTGATGTTGGGAAGAGAAGATAAAGCAATTAAAGGAAGGGTATGGAGAGGTTGTGCTTGGGAAGAGAAGATGAAGAAAGTAAAGGAATGGTGTTGAATGAAATCAGTTTGGTCTGGTATGAAATGGTATGAAAGAGAGCCGTTGGGGAGTAAAAGCTGACCACTGAAATGACTATACATTGACCGTGGGGCCCATAACTTGAGTGAAACTACAATTTTGCTATTTTCATAACTCAAAAACACCTCAAACTTGTTTTTATTTTCAGTCACTCATTACTCACTTTGGTGAGAATTGAGTGATGGAAACAAATTCAGAAAACCCATCCAAACAAGCATTGCCTCTGTGGGACCTACTAATTATGGGTGATGAGTGATGGAAAACTACAAATCCAAACAAGTTATGGGCTCCACGGTCACTGACCAGACCAGATTTGTTTGCTTTGCTATCCTCTCTCTCTCTCTCTCTCTCTCTCTCTCTCTCTTATTTCTTACTTATAAAAAGAATCATGATTAAAAAGGATAATTGTGTAGAAAAAAAAATATCAAATTAGCAAGATCTTGCAACCAACATCTTAATTTTGGATAGGACCATCCTAATTTTCTAACTAATACAGACTCCATGCTGCGCTCCTGAATGAACGAATTAACTAGAAACATAGATTGTAATGTCTCATCATCATAGTACTGGAGATATCTGAAGCTCATTATGTGCCAATGAAAAGAATTTTGACATAATTTCATATGCAGCAAGGAGCGAACTTTAGATGGAGACATGCTTTAACAAGATACTAAACATTATCATCCCAATCAAAGTAATAGTTCTAAGTGGTGAGTTGTGAGTTACTACCAAGACTAAAGATTCAAAGCTTCCTGTGAATCAGACATATAGTTCTAGCCATAAGATATAAATTGTAAATTCTCTAAGGTCAGGTCATTACAGTGGCAGGATTATATATAAAATTAAAAAATAAATAAAAATAAAAGTAATGGCAGAAACCTAACTGGAATTCCAGAGTCTAGAAGACTTTGGACTAACCACATGAATGTATAGATACTGCATTGAAAGCAAATTCTGTTACCATCATGAAAATTTGTCATTTTTTTTTTCTCTCCTTTCATACTTGTGACAACATTGCAGTGGACAGTTAGGAGCACTCTACCATGTTACAAAGTTAACAAAAAGTGATAGATGTGATTTACAGACAATACTTTTTACTGTTTACTGAAATTCATTTAGGCTGTGTTTGTTTCAACTTCAAACCACTTCCGGAAATCAATTTCCGTAAAATTGATGTGTTTGGCTGCTTAGGAAAATTGGGTCAACGGAAACCCATTTCCCCTTTGACCGAAAATGAGCCCTCTGCTGGTGGAAATAGATTTCACCTTCTATTTTACCTTCAAATGGCATTTTCCGGAAAATTGAGAAACGGAGAGAGAACGAGCGAGAGAGAGCTCTGATCCACCACCACAGCTCATCGCCGGCGTCCACGATCTTCGACTTTGCCGGCTCCACGAACGGACGAACCCACGAACCCACAATCTTCGACTTCGCCGGCGGCGCAAACCCACGATCTTCGACTTCGCCTTCGCGCCACGAACTGATCTTCGACTTCGCCGACGAACCCAGAGCCCAGATCACCATCGAAGACCGACCCACCGAAGATCGCACCCCACCGACGAACCCACGAGGCTTCGACCTTCGACCTTCGAACCAATGCCTTCGACGATCCAGACCCAGACCTTCGAACCATTGCCTTCGAACCATCGCTCTCTTCCTCAATCTCGTCGATGACTCCGTTTTCTTTTTTTTTTTTTTTTAAGTTTGATTGTTGTTGTTGTTGTTGTGGTGTTGTTGTTGCCGGAATTTTTTGTTGTTGTTGCCGGAATTTATCGCCGGAATTTGTTGTTGAATGGTAGGAAAATAGCATTTTCCTAATACAACCAAACACATAAAAATATTTTCCACAACAATTTTCATTATACACCCAAACACTTAAAAATATTTTCCTTTTCCGGAAAATAGCATTTCCGGAAAATAGGTATTTTCCAGAAAATATTTTACGGGAACCAAACGGACCCTTAGTTACACTTGGTGGGGTCTCCTAAAACTTCTTTAACAAGAACTAGCAAGGTCTTAGCTGTTATTGTACAATAATACATGTATTTAATAGCTGATGTAGAACATGCCACATTAGCATTTTGTAAAATATTTGCAAAATAGTTTGTAGCTCTAGAATTAGTCATATTAAAGTAATGGAACACAAAGAACTTTGATCAATCAATGCTAGCTATTAATTGATAATTATAACAGATTTTTGCTGGCTAGTGCTTGAGAGTTGAGGCATTCAAAGGGTTTCATTTACAGAATTTGAAGAAGGGGGATGTTGATGTTGAGTTATATACAAAATGGCCTAACTTTTGGATACACAATACAGGGAGATGGGAGAAGGTCTTAAAGAAACTAGTAGTGGTGTATATACAAAAGGCCTAACTTTTGGATACACAGCATAGACTTTAAACATTTTTAACTCACACTCATTTTCCAATGTGGTACATAATCAAAACATAAATATCAAGAAAGAGAGAAATAGGGCCTTACTATCAGTTGAAGAGGTTACAAAACTCCACAGTTGGTTTCCTTATGAATGAGCCTTTACAATTAGAGAAAGAGAGAGAGAAGAAAGTGAGAAAGGCACCCAAAGATATAACTAATGAAGGCATACCTTGGCAAAGAATTGTGTCTTGTGTCTTTGGGGACCATGAAAGTAGGGTGATATTCTCCTAAATCACCATTATGTGTTGTTTCCATTATTTGAAAAATGAAGAAGAAGAGAGGGAATAAGGATGATGAAGACGGGGAGTGGTAAGGGAAGCTTCATCTCTAGCCCAACCCTGCCACATGGAAGAGGTTGGAGGAAAGCTCCGCTTTCTACTGGGCTACACTGTTTGAGTTGGATATAGAGTCACTTTCTTCATCACCATCAGACTTGGATTCCGACACTTATGGAATCTCCTCCAAGGTTGAAAACCCCATGATCGGGAAATAAGGAAGACCCACAATAGATGCATTCTACATTGATCCCCATCCATTTTATGAAATTGAAGCGATTTCCAAAATCCACAAAAATGGTACAACATGCCTTTGAAACCTTCTTGAGAAACTCTAGCAAAACTATCCACAAATTATTTTAAAGTTATTTTCTTTCACCATGTCTATGGGCATTTTTCTTTAGCCTTCTGAGCATGATAAGTTGATCTAATTTGACCATTCTCACAATCAATATTGGTTTTACGATTTTAAACATAAGATCTCCCATAAACGTTCCAAATATTGATCCACATCTCTAACCTATAGATACAACTTGCCAACCAAACCCATTTTCAGGCTCTAAATTGTCTTCTTGTTGCAAGGTTGATGGTGGTGGTTGCTTTGCCTCGTGGTTGTTGCATGTCCTTAATAATGGAAATCCATATAATCCCAAGTTTTTGGTGTATGAATCATTGTCAAATTTATTGAATTTCTTTCCTAAAGGTATATGTCATGTAAGTTGATTATGTGATAGCTCTAAAACTTCAAGCCACTATAGATCTGTCGATTCCCCAAGAATCTCCCCGTTAAGTTTGTTGAAAGAAAGGTCTAACCATTCAAGATTGGTCAAATTACCAAATGATGATGGAATATAACCAATAAGGTTATTGTGAGAAAAATTGAGCCCCTTGAGTGATTTAAGTTTTCCAATTATTTTTGGCATCTTTCCTTCGAAGCTATTGTTTGAAAAATCAATAGTTGTGAAAATAGTTTGGATTCTCACTTACTCCATATACAACCATTTCATTATCACATTCAAAGAATCTTGATAATACCAGTCTCCCATATATTTTAACACAACTCCACGTTCATTCGCCATGGCTTTGAAATATTTAAAATATTTACAAGGCAAAGGACCATTAAACTCATTTTTAGAGATATCTATGATTCGCAAATTTTTGAAAGGAAATTTGGTTTTAGGATTGCCTATTTGATCTTGAAATTTGTTTGATTTTATAATAAGAACCTGCAATCTTAGAAGACTTTCTAACCAATAATGGAAGGTGTCATTTATAATGGCCCTTCCAATTGATTGCCATTAAGGTTTATATTTCTTAAATGATTTCCTATGGAAAATGTTGCAGGGATGGTACCATAAAGGCTATTATTCTCAAATCCAACACTAAAAGGAAATTAGAGTGTGCCAAACACTTTGGAATCATTCCACTTAAGTTGTAGTGAGACAAATCTAGAACTTCAAGGGACCTTGCATTACAAATTAAACAAAGGCTTTCTCCAGTTAATTTGTTATTGGAGACAAAGAAATATTGAAGGTTAAGAACAGTCAATTACTTGTGAATCTCCCCACTAAGCTTGTTGAAAGAGAGGTCTAATCATTCAAGGTTGGTCAAATTTCCAAATGATGAAGGAATATAACCTATAAGGTTATTGTGTGAAAATTTAAGCCCTTTGAGTGAATTAAGCATTCCAATTATCTTTGGCATCTTTATTGTAAAACTATTGTTTAAAAAATCAATAGTTGTGAAGATAGTTTTGATTGTCACCAACTCAACATGCAACCCAATAATCATTATATTCAAAGAATCTTGATAATACTCGACTCCCGTATATTTCAAAGCAACTTTTCCTTTATCCACATTTGTCATGGATTTCAAATATTTTAAATATTTTATTAGCAAAGGACCATTAAAGTCATTGTTAGAGATGCCTACGATTCTCAAATTTGGGAAAGGAGATTTGGTCTTAGGATTGCCTATACGACCTTGCAATTTTTTTTTGATCTTATGGCAAGAACCTGCAACTTTAAAAGACCTTCCAACCAATAAGGGAAGGTTCCGTTTATCTTATTACTTCCGAGATCTAGAACTTCCAAATTCCTATAATTTGCCAAAGATTGTGGCAATAGCCCTTCCAATTGATTGCCATTAAGGTTAATATTCCTAAAAGTATTTCCCTTGGCAAATGTTACTGGGATGGTACCATGAAGAATATTCATTCACAAATCCAACATTTTGAGGACATTAGAGTGTACTAAAAACTTTAGAATCATGCCACTTAAGTGCTTATGAGACAAATCTAGGACTTCAATAGAACTTGCATTACAAATTAAAGAAGGGATTTCTCTAGTTAACTTGTTATTGGAGACAAAGATATATTGTAGCCTAAGAAAACTTAGAGTGGGAAATAGTCCTTGAAGCAAGTTGTCACAAAAATCAACAAAAAGTAATGAATCCCTCTCCAACCATCTTGGAACTTGACCATAAATTATGTTCTTGGAAAGGTCTAAGGATTTAACTTATATATACATGAAGAAATCTTAGTCTAAAATCATATAACTTATATAGTTGAGCCATGTACTTAAAATAAGAATTTAATGTGATGACCTTTCTCGTTAGCCGAACACTATTGAAATTTCACAAAACTAATTTGGTTAAGGGTGGCAAAATTCAACACAACCCGCAAACTTGACATGGCTAACCCATTTATAAATAGGTCATGGGTTGAGGCTAAATGGGTTCTGGTAAAATTTGGGTTGACACGGCTGACCCGCTTATTAAACGGGTCATGTTCGTGTTCAACTTATTGACCCATTTGACCCAATTAGCTTATAAAGGTAATTTTACAATTTTATCTTTAAAACCTAAGTATATAAGCTTAGCTATAGTTTATTCTCCTACTTAAAACCAGACCTCACGCCCCTCTGGACCTTATGTCTCTTCATTTTCATCAACAATTAACACTCTATCTCCTCCAACTCTTCTTTTTCTCCTAAAAAATCTAGCCGCTCCTACAGATACAGATTCTACAATCTACACTATAAAGTCAAAACCCTAGCCACCTCATGTCTCTTAACCCTCTACTCTCTCTTCCCCTCAAATCCCTAGCCGACCCCTCTAATATCTCTTCCCCTCAAAACCGTGGCTGCCCTCTCTACTCTCTGTTCTCCTTCATGACTTCACAGCTTCACCAGTTATTTTTCTTTAGCTTTCAACCATCAAATCCCCTAGCAAGGTGTACATGTTATATATTTTTGTTTTGTTTTCTTACTTATGAAATTTTCAGTAATTGTAGATTTTGTTTATGGTGTTAACAGTTAATCATTATCAGTTTGTATTCTTTATGCACAAAGGCTGGGAAAGAGTCTTAAGAAATAAAAACTTGAAGTTTGGTGCAGTGGACTCTCTATCCTTTAAAATGCTGCAATTCCTTTCACCCCAAATGCACAAAGGCTGGGAAAGCTAAGGTATAAATTCGCAATTTGTTGCCATGAAAATTTTACATTTATTACTTTATCACTCTTTGATTTAAGATTATTGTAGTAAAGATGTTAAAAGTTAAGTTATTGTAGATTTTGTTTATTGTGTTAACAGTTAATCATTATCAGTAATTGTAGATTTTATTTCTGAAGACTCTTTATGAACATGGAGAGAGTGGAGGACTTCAATTAACAGTTAATCATTATCATGTTGATTGTTTAGTACCAATAGTAGACTTGTTTGTATTCTTTTTGTTGATTTTAAAATAACTAGGTCTTGCTCTATGATTTCTTTTCAAGTTTCTTTGTATCTCTCATCTTAAAATAAAATAATTGTAGATCCGTTCGTTTATTTTGTTAATCACTATCATGATGATTATTATTATTATTATTTTTGAGATAAAAGATAGAAATTTTATTAGATACTATATGATAAACAGAACATGTAACATCAAAATAGGGGAAAACCAGACCTATTTTGCAGAAAAATAAATACTGCAGAAAACAAACACAGTAGAAAAATAATACTGTGCAGAAAAACACTGCAGAAAAATAACATTGTGTAGAAAACATCACTGTGCAGTAAAATCAATGTGTTTTTTGTGTACTGAATTTCATTGGGAATTAATAGAGTTTAGGTTCATTTTTATTTTCTGGAGGAATATGTGTTATTGGATGAATGGTTTTTGGTTCTATGTTGTGCTAGGAATGTACTAACCATATTTTGATGAAAGTAAAAGTGATTTAGCATCTTATTTTGTTTGTTGCTTTGTTGTTTTCTTTATAGCCTTATTCTATGCTGAGATGAATGTTATTCTGTTCTTAATTTTTTTATGTTCTAAATGATAAGTTTTTAATGTTTCATTAAATTTTTTGATGTAGAACTTGCGCAATCATAGTTGGAAGAGCTCACTGAAGATATAATGAATATGAATATCAATAAGGATGAGCACATGGAAGACACCTCTTCAATGGGACCCTCAATCTCTTCTAATCTAGTTCCTTAATCAGTGATGTCTTTTCCTTTTTGATGTGGCACTTGGATGGTTGGACTTGGATTTTGCCATCATGGAAATATTGATCTGCCATGTAATTATTTTGGTTTGTCTTTTAGTTTTTGATATGGCACTTGGATGCCATGTAATAATCATGGCTTTTTATTATGGAACTTTGACATATTATTGAATTTGATAGTATGGAGGTTGGAACCTTTTGGACTAGTAATTTTATTTTGAAGGAATGAAAGAATTATTTGCTATTGTTATTATTTGAATTTTTATTACTTGATTTATGGTTGAATTATAAATTTAGATATATGGGAGTTGATAGCAGGTTATTCGGGTTAAGTTTAATTAAACAGGTTGCTCGAGTCATAATCAAACAGGTTATTAATAGGTTATTTGTGTCGATCCTAACGTGACTTAGTAATTAAACGGGTTAAACGTATCGTGTTGGGTTACCGTTTAATAAACAAGTCGTGTTAGAGTTGAGGAATCCTGACCTGTTTACTAAACAGGTCGGTTCGGGTTGACCCATATAACATAATACTAACACCTCAACCCGATACGAATCCGAGACACGAATACAAATTGCCACCCCTAAATCTGGTCTCATTCAGGTGTTAGCTGAAGAGAATTTTTTAGCATGGGCCCATGGCTTTTTAATATCACACTGATCTAGTGGCTAATATACACGGATTGAGAATTATTTCTGTTATAATTGGGAATGTAAAATATATTGGGGAAGTTTTTTTTTGACATATGGAATACTTAAATTACATGGATCTACGTTAAAATTATTTTTTATTTGACCTCATGGGGTTTTACACAATTGGCTGCTAGTAAGGACCATTCAATAACTTTGTTAATGTTGGGTGTAGTGTTTTCAGTGGCTACTTTGATAGATGGATCTAAGGAATTTGGGGAAGTAGTTATATAACCATTAAATTTCTTTTATGGAATTCAAATTTAAGTTAGATAAATTTGACATTTATTTATATAAATTGAGTTATTTCGGGTTCATTGCAGATTAAGCATGCTAACACAAATTGATCTATTCATAAATTGTATTAAAATGGGTTAACCCACTTTGACATAAAAACTCATTCTTAAAAATAAAAAACAGTATTATATTCTCAGGTCATGTCAAACATGGTCACCACTCACCCCTAATTTTACCTTATCAACTTTATAAATTAATGTGTCATTAATTACAAAAAAATAAATCAATATTTATTTATAAGTTGTTAGAGTGACACCAATTACATTAATTAATAGTTCAATTGATAAATGTTTTTTCAAAAGTAAAATTTGTATTTCCTTTGGTCCTTTATCATTTGTCTAATGTATATCTAACGAGTGACATGAATAAACATTTGATTTTTTATCAAAAAAACAGAAGAAGAAAAGAGAAGTCCACATCATTGGTCAAACGAATTTTACATTATCTTGTTAGTTGTTACAGTCAAAATTGCAATACAAGTGGAAACTTACTAGGTAAATCCAAAGTAGAAGTCTAGCTCCATCAAAATTGCATGCAACACAATCCCAACTGATATAGATAAAGATAGTTGTACGAGTCCTCCGGCTCTGGGTTTGTTTGTTTCGCCACTCTTAGCTATTCTGATTGTCTTTGTCTTCTATATAAATCTCAATCACTACGCTTAGCAAAACCATTTCCATCTATCTACACTACAACTCCAACTGGCACGTCCTTCTTTGTTCTTTGTTCGTTTTCTTCCATTTTTTGTTTTTTTTTTTTTTTGTTTTCACTTGCTCACACTTCTCATCTTCTCACTCTTTCTTTCCATATTTTCATACTCACATAGTAACCTTTCATTTTCTTCAGCCATATTTTTCTCTCAAATTCTCACACACTCTCTTTTTTTCTTTTGCAGAGGGAATACATCAATAGTTTCCGTCTGGATGCAGTGCTTGACGCAATCGGAGTGCTTTTCATTGTGGGTTATTATTGTTTTTCGTTTTTCTATATGCTCATTGTTTATTAGAAGTAAAAATATATATATGGGTTTATGATTATTGTTTGGATTATGATATACATATGTCTGTGGAGTTTGGCTCAGGTTTATGATGGAAATGATGGTTGTGTCTTTACATACAACAAATGTTTTCCCACCTGAGTGCGTCGTTTCTAATGTGGATAATGGCTTCAAGAAGAAGTGGAGAGGTGTGTGTTTTTTTGGTCATTTTCCCACTTATTTTCTTGCAGTTTCTTTCTAATATGTGCACGTTAACATGTCGCAAAAAATTGTGCATGGTATGAAATTTGGATAAGCAATTCAGTCATTAGATAAAAACTATTACATTGTGATTCTATTTTGTAGTACCTTAATAAAAAGAAAAACTTTTATGTTGCCCCTTATTGACATTTTTTGGCTAGGTGATTCTACATTGGGTTACTTTAGTAGTCATGGGACAAATGTGAGGAATATATATATGGTTGCACATCCCTGCAAAGAGAAATTAGAATGATTCCATAAGTTGAGTTGCTTTATAGTCTTAAAATTTTTTAGCTTTTGATTTGATTTTATCTTATAAGTAATTTACATGCGCACCTCACCTTCCATTCCAATGTTAATGGAAGGAGAAATTAAAAAGGTGCAATTTCAGAGCGGCTCTCAAGTTGGTAGTCATATGTGTTTAGGCTTTACTGATTAATTGGATTCATCCTTTAGATTTAAGTATTGGATACCTTTGTTTAGGAAAATTCCTTTTCAGTTAGTGATTGTGAACAGTGTATATTTCAGTTGGTCATCTGAATATGTAGATAATGGCTATCCTTATTCAATGTGTAGCTTTTGAGAATTCTTTTTTAGTTTCATTTTTTTTCATCAATATCTGGTAAAGGAGTATGGCAACAACTAGTCAATTAGGACTGTATCACCATGCCTTGGGACTTTTTTTTTTTGGGTATTATTAGTAATTTTACATGCACCCGTGGGTCTTGAACTCTTCTATGCCATTGTCTTTAAGTGAAGGAGTATCCATATGCAATAAAAGTAAATGGCGGTGGCAAGCCATGTTCATTTATTCTGCAAAGAACTAGGAGCTCATGCCAGTTTTTTTCCGAAATAATTTGTTGAATTATAACTTGTTGCAGCCCTCGTTAGTCCTTCCTCACCATGCCTGATAAACTTTTTACAACTTTTTTTGTAGGTGACTATCAACAATCATCCACATTTGCAACAAAACTCTATGTCAATCTTGACATTCCAGAAATCACAGAAATTAAAAACAAGTAACTACTATCCTACTTTCTTATTTTTTTTTTTTATTTTTTTTTTTATTTGTGGCTACTCTGCGATACTTTTTAAATGATAGGTATCATAAAATTGTATAATACATGAGCTACTGAAAAATAAAATAGGGACCAAGTGGTATATATCTTTAGAAAAGACAATTAAATATGAAAAAATAGTTTTGTAATTGTTTTTTGAAGTGTACCTAATTGCTGGTTAGATACGCCAATATGTGCTTTAGTTTTTTTTTTATTTTTTTTTTAATAAAAAAAACGACTATCTCTTCAATTAGATTAAGAGGATATGAAGTGATGCATAAAATTTGTTTGGATTGGAAAACAATATTTATTTTGACTGATTTGTATGATTTTTTTACATTATATTAAACACTCCTTATCATGAAATCTAAAGCAATGGATGGCAATCAGACTTTGTGTGTTAAAATCCACTCAAGCTATCTTCGAACTTCTGGCTATTTGTAAGAGACATTGGAGTCATGCTGAGTTTGTGAATTAGTTTGTATATGCTCTTGATGAGAAGTCCTGCAAAATTTGTACTGCAAATTGTACTTTGGCATTAAATTTCTTAGAAAGATTTAATGGGTTCAACGAAATACTTGATCATGGAAATGTATCCTTTGGCCTCTACATATATTACATGTGTGGCAGGAGATGGTATTGTGTGTTTCCGTTGTATGCTTCTTCACCCTCACATGAGGGTGGACTCCACAAGTCCACCCTCATGTGAGGGTGAAGAAGCATACAACGGAAACAGGGTATTCTTTTTCATGTGGCAGATGATACCTAGAAATGGTGTCCGTCCTTATATTACGCGTGTGGCAGGTGATACTTAGAAATGATGTCCGTCCTTTCTGTGACTCTTTGTTTTTGTCTTTTATAAAAACATTGAATATTTTGCAAACAAACATAAAGTAATGTTAAATGTTGATGCATAGATTGAACACCTCAATGGACATAAACGTAAAAAAAATTATGCCAAAGGAACCACTTAAAGTACAGGATGGAGAACTTGCCTTACATAACAGAAAAACAATTACTGGAATAAAGGACTTGGAATGGGACATTGAGACAAAGGTATCAACTGTACTCTTAGAATGTAAATTTATCATAATTGGTAATTGTTTATGTAATCTATAATAAGGAGAATGAGAGATTATATGCTTGTTTACCATAATAAGGATTTGATTCTCATTGGTTATACAGATTCAAATTTTCAATTAAATCTTGATTTCAAAAAGTCCACTTCAAGTTGTGTGTTCACCTTGGGAGGTGGAGCCATAAGTTGGAGGAATGTTAAGCAATCTTGTATTGCTGACTCCACCATGAAAGCTAAATATGTTGCTGCTTGTGAAGCATCAAAGAAAGCTGTCTGGCTCAAGAAATTCCTTTCTGATCTTGGTGTTGTGAGAATGGAGCAAGTTCCTATCACATTGTCTGGCGACAATAGTGGAGCAGTTGCACAATCCAAGGATCCAAGAAATTACAAGAAAAGTAAGCATATTGAAAGAAAGTACCACATCATTCGAGACATTATTGTTCAAGGAGATGTAGTAGTAGCAAAGATTGATAGTGCAAATAATTTGGCAGATCCCTTTACCAAAGCTTTGTCTCAAAGGACTTTTGAGTTACATTTGGAGGGAATGAGAGTTAAATTAGTGCACAATAGTCTTTAGGGTAAGTGGGAGATTGTTAGGATATGTGCCCTTTAAATCCTATTGTATGATGCTATGTATGACATTATGTATGATATTATGTTGTAATTAATAAAATTGTTTTATTATTATTATCTAAAATAATGGTAACATAAATATTTAGATATTATCATATAGTCTATGAGATGCATAATATGTAATTTATGTGATTTAGTCACTGAAGACATAAATCACAAGTTCTTTGTAAATTTAGAATTTTAGTTCATAATCGGTGGTGAAATTGGGCATTTCATCTATGAAAACATAACATATCAACTAAGATGATTTGTCTTGATCATGGAAGTAGAGACTTCTAGTTGATATGTAGATATGTTGATACGTTTTAAGTGTTAAGACATATTGAATTGGACCACTGTGAGATTTATTATTCTACTAACGACTGTCAAATAAATAATAAATCTCACGACTTCTATTTACATGAACTCTCAATGCTGAGAGAATAATGAAACTGATCATGAAATGTAGGTTGCTTTGATATATCAAGAGTGAGATCTAAAGTCACAATTAAAATCTCGGTATGTTGGGTAGCCACATTTAATGTTGAAGGAACATTTATTCTCAAGATGAAATTCATAATCTTTAACGGAGATATAAAATATTATCTTGAGTAAGTTTAATGAGTTTGATTATTCAGAGTATTAGACCTAACCAGTTTAGAAAGAAGTTAATAAAGTATATATTTATGAAATTGGACTTCATAAATATATGATGAATAACTTAAAGGATTAAACTGGGTACTCAAGGACTAAGATGTAACAATCTTCAAAGTGGCAGTCAACATTCATGACTTTGTATTATTACAAATATTTTAATGAAAGGGTTGAATGTATAATAAAGTCTTGAGAAATAATTTATTAATAAGGTCTAGAGTGCAATTATATTTATATAATGATATTAAATATAATTAACGGTAATTTTGGGTTTGTCAAGAGTTAATAGAAAGGCCCAAAATCTATTGGAGCTAGTGTCTTATTTGTTCCTTTTGGTCCCACTCCAAGCCACATACTAAATCCTAATTGGAATGACCCAAAAAGCTAGCCTAATTAGATAATTAGTTATATATAAGGAGAGAAATATACAGAATTTTGACATGAATGTATGAAAATGGTGTGTATGTAAGTGTAAGCCACTCTCTTATTCTCCCTTGAACATGTACATATAAACTGATTGAGAGACCACACTTCATGGGCATAAGTGGAATTGGAGTGAAGATTAAAAGTGTTCCCAAGTACTTCTAATATTTGGTTTTGAATTTCACCACACCAAGGTATGCTATCTTGTTCTTAAATTCTAAAATTTACATAATACATGTTATCAATTGTGAATGAAGTAGAAAGCAACAAAACTTTGTATTACAGGACTTATTGGTGGCATGCAATGCCAAAATCGCTAATGTCAACAACAAATATGGATGATATTATATTGCATGTCTTATATGCAAGACAAAGGTGAAACCTGTCAAAGGAGTTTTATGATGTGATCGTTGTAAAAATGAGCTGAAATTTGCAGCTCCAAGGTAAACAAAAAAAAGATTTGTAAGTTACAAAAACACACAATATATGAAATTCTACTAACAACTTTTCAATTCAAATAGCAATAGGATACAAATCTAAGTAGAAGATGAGATCAGATTAACAACATTCATTTTGTTTGACAAAGGAGCTGAGAAAATTGTATCTAAGACTGCAAAAGAACTTGCAAAGGTTCAGGAAGAGGTAATTTCAAACAAAAAAGTCAACCTTGTAGCTTTATCATCTGAGAGTTGGAAGTTTTAGTAGGAACTATATTAAAAAAAAAGTAGATAGCAGGAAATTTTTTAACAAATTATTAAAAATGTGTTGACAAAATAAACATAAATATCACATAAAAAACGATTACTACCGCAAATGACTAGAACTTTACCATGTTAGATTACTAATTACAATCAAAACATGACCGGCCATTATGAATAGGAATTTCAATTTTTGTATATTTATTAAAATTTAATAAATTGTCATTAAAATAGCAAGACAATAGAGAACTTCTAGCTTGAAAGTCTGTACAGTACTATGAATGCAATAAAATCATCCAAAAAAAAAAAACTAATTGCACAGGTCCTGATGCATGCATGTGTATATATATATATATATATTGCTAATTATATGACTCATTATTTATACATAAATTGAAATTAGATGAAAATATCCTACCAAGGGAGATTCAAAAGATAGCTGGCAACGAATATTTCTTTTAATTACATCTTGACGAGTATAATTTAAAATATGAAAGAGAGAATTACACAGTTTCAAAAATTTTGGAGGCAGAAATCTCACATAAACATTATGACTTGCATAAAGTTGAAGTACATAAGGTAATAATAAGCTAATTCATGTTTATAATAAGTTTATTTCCATTTCTTGAGACACCATTTAATTAAATTAAAAATTATTGTAGGACACAAAGGAAGAAATTGAAGGGCAAGTCCATCGCCAGTCACAGTATAGAGATAGGACAAATCTCTATTGAAATTTGAAAGACCTCCATTAACTGCCGCCATAGCTACTAAAGATGAGAAATCAGATTATAAAAGTATGCCAATTCAAATGCTTCAAAAACGTCAAAAGCTACGCAAATTGCATTGAAGAAGAAAAAAATTTGAAGTCTAACGTAGCTCAATGTATTTTATAAATAGCATACTCCTACAAGCAAGAAAAACAAAATGTTATACTACATTACCCGGAGAAATTTTAATGTATTTTATTGTATTGTTAAGTTAAGTTAGTGGTATATCTTCTTTCTCAAAAAAAAAAAAAAGTTAATGGTATCTTAAATATGTAAAATGTTCCTGTGCATCACGCGGGTTAAATACATATAAAATACTATAATTGATGCTTTGATTTTAGTATTTTGTCTGTCTATCTATTATTAACTTTTTCTGCAGCTACTTTTTTTGATTTGTTTGCAGGACTTCTATTACTTCTACTCAATGCTTCTTTACACAACTTATTAAATGTTTTTTTTTTTTTTTTTTTTGTTCATATTGCCATTGTCAACGTGAAGATTAATTTAGTTTACGGATACCTTTTAGCAATAGTAAATATCAAACTATTAATATATAAGACACTCAAGATTGCACTATGCATTTAAAAAAAAAAAAAAAATTTAAAATGATGCTGCAAATTCCAATAAATTATTGCCTTTCCACTCAAGCTATGGATTTCTAGATTTATCTATTACAAGTAACATAAATGACAAAGCACTGTAATGGCACTCCAATGCTATGGTTTTGAAATCAACTTATGATGCTAGGTTTTGTTTAACTGAGAAATACCTCATGGGACCAAATCACCAAAGTATAAAACACTTTTTATACATGTTCATGGATTTGTTGAAGGTTTCCGTATTAATGGCACATTTGTTGATTTGAGCAAATCTTTTATCCAAGGCTCTAGTGCATTTGGGCAAATCTTTAGCTATGGGCAAAGTTTTTGTATTTTGCAACATTCACAGCAGTGGTGCTATATTGCTATATTGCTAAATTTTAGTTCCTCAAACACTAAATTCATGCTCCAGCAGTGGAGCTAAATAAAAAAAACAATATTTTATTCTACCGGTGGATTAAAATAATAAAAAGTTATCTCTCTCTCAGTCACTCCATGCATCTCTCTCTCTCTCAGTCACTCTCACCTCTCTGTCTCAACATTTTCGACGCACGCCTTCGCCGGCCTCAACGTCACCGGCCCAAGCCGACCCACTTTGTGTATTTTGGCTATGAGTTTTGTGGTTTATGGTTGTGGTTGTGGTTGTGGCAGTGGTAGTGGGTTGTGGTTGTGGTTGTCATGGTTGGTTGTCATGGCTGGTAGTTTGTGGTGACTGGTGGTGATGGGGTTGTGATTGTGGTTGTGATTGTAGTTGTGGTTTTGTTTTGTTTTGTTTTTTTCTTTTCTTTTCTATGTTGTGTTGTGGTTGCCAAAGTAGAGTGGTGGTGGTGGTGGTGGTTGTGGTTATGGTTGTGGCTGTGGCTGATGGTAGATGTGGTTGTCGTTGGTGCTGTGGATGTTTTTTGGGTAGTGAGATATATTATTTTATTGTAAGAGATATATTATTTTATTGTGATGTTTATATTATTTTATTGTGTTGAAAGCTAAAATAGATCCACTGCTGTAGCATGTGTGTAGGTAAAATAGATAAAATAACTTTTAGTGAAGTTAACAAGCTAAATTTTTAACTCCATTGCTGTGGATGCTCAAAGGCCTAGTTTTAAATATCTTCTGATTGGAATAAGGCCATATTTGAATCCTTTAGATTGCATCTCAAACTCAAAAAGGTTTAAGCCGAAGCCATGGGCTGATCTTTTATTATTATTTATTTTTTAAGAACCCAACTAATTTTTTAATTGAAACCCAATTTTCTCAAAAGACACATGACAAAAGTGAACGGCATTAGAGTCAGAGTGCGTAGAGTGCGTTATGAGGTATACAATTTTAAAATATTCATGGTTGAGTCAGGTTAACTAAGCAACATCGGTTTGGGCTGGGTATTTTTCAGCATATTTGGGCCGGGTGTCTTTTAGCTTCGGAACCAATTTCCCAATTTGAATGGGTACATTTTCAGTGTTTTGCGTTAAGTCCCATAAAGCCCGGTTTAAATTAATTTAGCTTAGAATAGGCCTAAATTTGAATTCTTTGGACCGCATAATAGTAAAGATTTAAGCCCAAGCCTAGCCCTGATTTTTTTTTTTCTTTAATTGAAGCCCAATTATCTCTTTTAGGGTCAGCATCAGAACGGTTAGAGACAAATGTACTCTCCAAAATTGGGTCATATTCAAACCAAACTTTGGAAGTACATTGCAAACGTTACAATTACAAGTTTTTATCAATAATCTCATAAATATTGTTGCGATTGAGGATTGACTCAAAAACATTAGCACCATGTTACATATAACTTTGCTACAAATACAATTTACATTATAACTTATTTCACAACTTGTTAAGAAACAAACGGTGGATTTTAGAAGATCACTTTTACATGAAACAGACACTACTACTATATCATTTTTTTTCCATCACTCACCATCTACCACTTTAACATATTGTAGAAAAAATGCCACTAGACTTATTGTATTCCAAATCAATGCATCCCTTCGTTCGATGTGGTTAATCTTCTGTCAAGCCTTCTTCCGATGAAGTCTTTTGGTTCTCTGTCACATAGGGAGTAAGCATGAGAGATCCATTGGATGCTTGGGAAGAAGCTTGGTAAATTGATTGGGATTGGAATTTATGTCCGAACCAGTTCAAAATTGATTCGAGATTTTCTTGGCAAGACTTGAAAATCTGTTTGTAAGAACCATAAAGTAAATATACAAGAATGGATGCACCTAACCCAAAAACGACCCACCCCAAGATCGGGTCAAGGATGAAAAGGAGTAGGTCACAGGCCAAATCCCCCAAAATAAGACATACACTCTTGAAGAATAAGGGAGAATTTCTGTTGGAAGTGGCTAGTACCCACGCAGCCAATGATGTAGTGAAAGTAACTACATCTATTATTAGGCCTAGCATGATTGCGTTGTGTTCATGGAATAGAGCAGCACCTGAGCCTTGATACAATAATCCCACGAGGGTAAGCAGAGAGCTAAAGCTAAAGCCAACCAGAGCAAGCCATGCGGTGAAGTAAAGGTTTTCTTGCTCACTTCTAGATAGAGGGCATAAAATGTATCAGATTATGTGTATGAAGATTAAACAAACATATGTACTTCTCTCTTGTGTACTAATTTGAATTAAAAAAAATTAAAAGTTATTAGCAGTTTAGTGTCAGATAAAATCTAGTACTTTTGGGATTGATAATAGAAAATGTTCTGAAAATTAATCACGTCTCAATAAAAAAGAAAACCAAACCATTTCTAATACTCTGGCTTGACTCTAAAACATTGCTCAATATCCAAAGGTGAGCTCTTTGGATCTTACCCATATAAGATCCAAACATTTCCAATTTTGCAATTCCAATCTTCAACTTTGTTGGCAGCCAATGACAAAATTCCACAGAGAGAGAAACTAATGAACATGGAGACTATTAAAACAGGGGAGAAAAGAATCAAAAAGATAATGATATGAATGGAAATGAAAAAAAGAAATCAAGAAATAACCGATTAAAAGCTGCCCAAGAATATAGTATAGCACAAGATTAAACTAAAAGTTGCCAAGTGGGCAGTTTATTTACATCAAAATGAAAATATCACGCATCATGAATTGTAGTAGTTGCCTTAATACATCCAAGATGGATTCTAGATTGTGCACCAGAGAGACTTAATTGAACATTAATTGAAGTAAGTCACCTCTATCAACGAGTATAGTTTAATGAACATTAATTGAAGACACATAATCAATCTTATTTAGTAAAACATTAAATGAAACTCAAGGAAAAAAAAAAAAAGCATAGTACTAAAACTGTGGCCTTGAACAGAACTAACAGAATCCATGACCAAACTGAAAAATGTAAAACCAAAACTAAATGAAAGAGCTTTGTAGTTTGAGCTGACCTTTCGGAAAGATTGCTGGAATGGTTGCGGTCCATAATCTCGGTGACTGTCTCTGACTCTGAGCAAGGAAATGAACTGGTTTATATGAACTGGTTTTCTGTGTTTTGGTGTTGGAGTTGTGAGGATGAAAGAACAGGGGAAATTTTGATTTATAGAACTTTGGTGGGTCACCACAAAGAATGAAAGAATATCTGAATAAGTCGGGGACGTACCAAACGGCTACCCCGTATTTTTGAGTCATTCGAGAAAGCAAGCTGACCTTATAAAATCTAAAAAAACTTAGGAATGTTCATATTAGCACAGCAAGCTGATTTTCCATTTGTTTACGGCATTCTTTATGATGTCAAAAAGCTTCATGTTCTTCTGATAATTTGATTGCTAGTTTGCTACATGAGTGGAATTTAAATTCTGGATTTTATTTATTTATTTATTTGGTTAGGATATGTTTGGATACTGCTTATTTTGTTGAAACTGAAAACTTATTGCTGAAAGTACTATAGATAAAGGTAAAAGTTAGCTGAAATAGTACAGTGGAGCCTGTAAATAGTACCAAAAAGTACACTGTGGCCCATGAATAGTAGCAAAAATAAGCAAAATAGTGAAATAATTTTCATTTTTCATTGGTATCCAAATGGAGACTAAAAACACAAAAATATTGGTTGAACTATAAAGATCTTCACAGTTCACTAATTGTCTTTGTTCAATTAAATTTTCAGCAGTATTTTCTCATGTATGTTATTTGAAAACTACACTTTTTTTTAATATATATATATATATATATATATGGATTTAAACATATTACTGCTACAGTGTGTGATGTTTAATTTTCAGTTTTTTATTTATTTTTAACTATAACATCCAAACTTAATTTTGTATTTCTATGTTGTGCCTGTAACACAATGTTCCTTACATTCTGCCTTCAATTAAAAGTGTAAAATTGTATTGGTTGTTAAGAGTGTAAAATTTTAAATAAATATTATGCCTTCAATTAAATGAAAAGGCAGCAGTCATTTTCAATCTAGTTAGTCAATTTTCAAGGAGGTGCACTTCTCTAGCTATATCCTTTTTATTAGTGGGCCTTTCCCTGATGTTTCATCCATTGTGCTTGCAGTTATCAAAACGTCCGTCTTTTCAAAAGTAGACGAATTATTCGGCCTCGAATTTTTGTTTTAGTCACGAAAATTGGAGTATTATTGAGGATTCTCTAATAGCATCAACACCAAAACATAAATAAAGAATAATAATACTAAACTATGATTGACTTTTTGAGAAGCAAAACTCGTGCTTTCTTCTAGACCCACGCTTCAATCACGAACTACTTTTGTCATTTTCTCTTTATTTTCCGGCCTCAGCTATGCCTTACAATCAACATTACATTTCCTGTAACTTATTATTTTGATCCATTTATGAATTATGTGCAGGGTTGAAAAGATTTAAAAAAAAAAAAAAATTGAGCATGTATTCCAAAAGACTGAAAAATCAAATGGGCCTTAGACTAATGTTTACCGATCTTGAAACTTGATGCACTTTAAGCAATTGATGTTTCTAAGAAAGTTCTAGGCCAAAATAACCAGTGTTCTTAGATGTTCAAAAACAATTTTCTATTTTTGGTAATTGTTACCAAACATAACCTAAACTTTTTTTTTTTTTTGAAGAGGAAGCTTTATAACAAAGGAACCAGCAAAGAATACAGCAAGAGACAAAGACCACAACAGGCTACAAAACAACAGGAGCTAAACCATCACCAGTAAATCCTGTTGCACTAGCCTAGACACCACAGATGGGATAACCCCATTCCACAAGCAGGAAGACTCAGTTCTACGCGCAAGCTGAGCCAGCTCATGCGCAACAGCATTAAAATCTCTACTCAAGTGTTTAAAAATACAGCTTTCAAAGCTCTCACTCACAAGAAGAACTCCCTGTAGAATGTGTCCCAAATCACTACCTGTGGAATTGTCATTAATAGCTTGAATCACAGCGAGAGCATCACTCTCCACAATGACTCTTGACAGCTGCAACTCCTGAGCCAGTAAGACGCCTTGTTCCACAGCCATAGCTTCAACCTGATCTGCAGCAAATCTGCCATGAAGATATTTACTAAGGGCTGCCACAACATGGCCATTGCTGTCCCTAATGATTACTCCAATGCTGGAGTTCTTCCCTAGATCTGAGGTAGCCCCGTCAACATTGATTTTGAACACTCCCAAGGGAGGAGTTTCCCATCTGGATGAAGGATGACTTGGAGGGATTTGAGCCAAAGAGTTGGCCTTTCTGAAATCCTCCAAAGTGCGGGTTGCCAGCTGCCACACCTGAGATGGGGAAAGAGGGGAATCATCATGCACCAATTTATTTCTATTAGACCAGATAGCCCAAGATAACACAAAAAATAATTCTAACTGTGGGGCATTTGATTGAAGAAGGTGCAGAACCATGTCTAGAAAGGACCACATGAGACACAAGAAACAGGAAAGGTCAGCATAGTGATTCCAAACAGAAGAGGCAGCTTCACAATGAAGGAGAGCATGATTGATATCCTCAATTCCCAAGCCACAAATAGGGCAGGCATTATTGCTCTGAATCCCTCTTTTACTCATATTTTCAAGGGTAGGGAGTCCATTAACACAAGCCCTCCAAGCAAAGATTTTTACTTTTGCTGGAAGGTTTAAATGCCAGAGTTTTCTCCAAAGCAATCTACAAGGGTCTCCGGAGGAACTTTCACCCACCTCCGTTGATTTAGCCAAATTGTAAGCTATGTGATAGGCGCTTTTCACCGTAAATTCACCTCTCTTATTCCCAATCCAAATAATCTTATCCTCAGGTAGGTTGTGACTCAGTGGTATCTTCAAGATGGTCTCAGCCTCAAAGGGAAGAAAAGTAGCACGAAGAACATCTATTCTCCACCATTTAGTCTCCGGATCAATGAGGGAGGAGACCATTGGGAATTCGAGGTTATGGTTCTGAGGGGAGATGACCTTGTAAGTGGAAGGCGTTGGGAGCCATCTATCCTCCCATATATGGATTTGTTTCCCATTCCCAACTCTCCACCGGGTTCCACATCTAATAATTTTTAAGCTACTGTGAATGCTCCTCCAGGAATAGGAAGGGGAAGCGCCAAGCTTTGCATTTAGTAAATCGCCAGTGGGGAAGTACCTAGCTTTAAGCACATGGCTCACTAACGAGCTCGGGTTAGAGAGAATCCTCCAAACTTGTTTTGCCAGCATTGCCTGATTAAAGGCTTGCAAATTCCTGAACCCCAAGCCACCATCTGTCTTTGAAGTGCATAATCTTTTCCAGCTAACCCAACTGATCTTTGTTTCCTGCTGCCTTTGTCCCCACCAGAAGTTTTTCATCATTCTTTCCAAATCATGACAAAGGCTTTGTGGGAGAAGAAAGCAACTCATAGTATAGGTTGGAATTGCTTGTGCCACGGCCTTGATGAGGATTTCTTTCCCCCCCATAGATAGAAGCTTGCCTTTCCAGCCTGCTAATTTTTTCCCAACCCTCTCCTTTAGGATTGCAAAGACTTGATTCTTAGACCTACCAATAAAAGATGGGAGGCCAAGATATTTAGTATGCCTCGAGTCTTGCATAGGTCCCAGGATGTTAAAAATGCATTCTCTAGTTTCTTGGACTGTATTGGGGCTAAAGAAAATGGAGGATTTCTCTGTATTAACTTTCTGACCCGAAGCATCTTCATACTCCAACAGGATTGATTTTAACTTTTGGCATTCATCCAATGTTGCTTTACAAAAGAGGATGCTGTCGTCAGCAAAGAAAAGGTGGGTCACCTTTGGACAGCTCCTACAAATGGAGATGCCAGTGATGAGTTGGTTCCTTGCTGCCTGGTGGAAGAGTGCTGAAAGGCCTTCGGCACAAAGCAAAAACAAACTAGGGGAGAGAGGGTCACCTTGACGGAGACCTCTTGTAGGAGAGATGTTTCCGTAGGCAACACCATTAATTAGGACAGAGTAAGTTACCGAGGTAATGCACTGCATAATCAAGTCGATCCACCTGTTGCAAAACCCCA
The DNA here is from genome assembly GCA_019022515.1 of Quercus aquifolioides. Taxonomy (NCBI): domain Eukaryota; kingdom Viridiplantae; phylum Streptophyta; class Magnoliopsida; order Fagales; family Fagaceae; genus Quercus; species Quercus aquifolioides. The sequence goes on from CM032333.1 coordinate 39,559,135, forward strand.
TTTTTTCCATAACCTTGGAGATAAAACTCCATTAAACCCGATCAAATGCCTTACTCATGTCCAACTTGACAGCCATATAACTCTCATTCCCAGCTGTTTTGTGATCTAGATAATGCATCAACTCGAAAGCCACTAACACATTATCAGTAATGAGTCTGTCTGAGGTGAAGGCACTTTGGTTTTCTGATATAATGTGGGGTAGTAGAGCTTTTAGGCGGTTGGCAAGAATTTTTGCGATGAGCTTATAGACTACATTACATAGGCTGATGGGCCGAAAGTCGGTCATTCTTTTGGGGTTATTAATTTTCGAGATTAGGGAGATATTAGTCTTGTTGAGCTCAGGTATGGGAATGTTGTGGTTAAGGATGTTTAGGACCATATTAGTAACATTATTGCCAATGATACCCCAATATTTCTGGAAAAAAATAGCGGACATACCGTCTGGTCCAGGGGCCTTGGTGGGATGGATTTGTTTTAGAGTGGCTACCACATCCTCCCTGGTGAATTCTCTTGTTAGACTTTCATTCATTTCAGCTGTCACCTTGGGAAGAATTGCATTAGCTACTATCTCAGTATGGTTTGGATGAGATGAGCCGTATATATTCTCAAAATAAGATATGGCAGCCCGGGCAATACTTTCTTTGTCATCACACCACCTTCCCTGTTCATCCCAAATACCCAGAATAGTATTCTGACTTCTCCTTTCCGAAGCTTGCGCGTGGAAATACTTAGTATTTCTATCGCCCTCTTTAAGCCAATGGGCTTTTGCCCTTTGTCCCCAATAAATTTCTTCATCATCCAATAGAACACTAATTTCTCCCCTCAGCCTGTTAATTTCCAAACTCAGATCTTCATCCTTTTCTTGGAGAACTAGGGCATTCAACGCATTCCTTTTATCCTGAATTTTCTTTGGAATTTGCCCATATACCTCGGAACTCCATTTAGAAAGTTCAGCAGCACAACTTTTGAGATTTTCCGATATGCCGTTCGGAGTGCTAAGATCCACACCAACACCCCAAGTGGCCTCAACAATGGCTCTACAATCCTCTCTTTTGGTCCACTGAGCTTCAAAATGGAACCGCCTATTCTTTGATTGATTCCTAGTTCTGGGATCAGTAATAAGTAATGCACAGTGGTCTGAGGAGGAATCCACTAAATGGTAGACCTTCATCTCTCCAAAATGAGCTGACCACTCAGAGGTAGCCAAGGCCCTATCTAATTTGAGGCAAATTCTATTTTCTCCCCCCTGCATGTTACTCCATGTGAAATCTGGACCACAATAACCCCAATCATGAAAGCCGCAATAATTTACGATTCCCCTAAAACCATCCATCTGATGCTAGGTGCGGCAAGCCCCTCTGAGTTTCTCATCCATTGAAAGAATTTCGTTAAAATCACCAAGACAGAGCCAAGGAAGTTGGAATTGGTTATTGAGAAAAGCCAGAAGATGCCAAGATTCATATCGTTTATGTGTCTCTGGATGGCCATAGAAGCCGGTTAATCTCCATTTGAATTCACTGTTAGACTCCGAAATTACAGCATCAATGTGGAATCTTGTGTAGCTTTTAACCTCTAAATTAATTTCCCTAGCCCAGAGAAGAGCAATACCCCCACTTCTGCCAACACTAGGAACTATCAAACCATTTGCAAAACCAATTCTGTTCTTTATCCTCTCCATACGATTCTTCCTTGATTTTGTCTCCATAAGGAAGACAATTTTGGAGTTCCAACGCCGCACCAGATTTTGTAGCGCCCTAATTGACCGGGGGTTCCCCAATCCCCGACAGTTCCAGCTTATGGGATTCATACCATACCATATACCATGCAAAGCATATCCAATAAAGAATAAAAATATGCAGGGGTATAAACAGAGCATCAAGCAACAATGAAAAACTAAATCAATTAGAGCTACTCACTGTTGTCTAGTGGTAGTCTCCTTTACCCAAATCACCCACATTTACAGAGCTTTGGGTCATTTAGCCTCCAGGAAATCGATTACCATCAGGGAAACCCACGGAGAAGAAGGAAGGCCCAAGAACGTCTGAGATCAGAGTGACCCAGGTCGAAAAGTTCAGCAACAGGAAGCCCGGATCGGAAAGTTCAGGATCGGAAAGTCCAAAAGAGTCGAGCATCCGCCAAAGAGACTCGAGCAACCGCCCAGCCGAAGAGCCAAGCCGTGCGCCGAGAGGGAGATGCTGGAACCCAAACCGTCCAGAGAGAAACAAGAGACAGGACTCTCTAGGGAAATCTGGAACCTACGGTCCAGAGAGAAGGACTCCTACTTGGGAGAGAAAAGTTTTGACTTAAGACTCACTCATAAACTTTTTTAATCTTAATGTTTTAAATAAGCAATTTGAGAGAGTTTAAAATTTGAGATTTAGCTGTCATCCTGTCTAATTTTATTAATTTTTTGTGCACATGGCTAATGAAGCAATAAAGTGGCCAATTATTAATGATGTGAAAGCAATTATTTTATTTTTTTTGAAGTACATAATCAATTTACCAATTACCAACCGAAACTTGTATTTAAGCCCCAATTTCACATTTCCCCTAATTTACAATCTAAATGAATGTAATATTGATCTTTAGATTTTTTTTTTTTTTTTTTTTTTAATGAAAGTTCAACCATAACATATGTAGTTCTAAATGAAAAGATACAACACTAATGCAACGCAAATAAGAGACACCACCTTTTGATAAGTAATAATTAGCTTATAACTAGGCATTCATTAGTCGGTGTGGCCATTTTTGAAAGGGTTTTTTGGGGCTGCACTGCTAACATTGTTTTCCTAAAAATGTGAACTTTCATCACACTATTGGATCAATTTTCCAGCAACATGGTATTGGCTTCCATCGTTGTGGTAGACGGTGGCCATCGTCACAGGAGAGAGAGAGAGAGAGAGAGAGAGAGAGAGAGAGAGAGAGAGAGAGAGAGAGATTGATTTGGAACTTCCAAGGATTACAATCCATTACCCGCATAACATATCAACCACAACCAAACCCAAAATCCACCTTCCGATCCAAATGAGGTAAGAGGACTTGAGAGTAACCCACCTTCGAAGTTTGAGGAGTATCCGATCCAAATGAGGTGAGAGGACTTGAGAGTAACCCACCTTCGAAGTTTGAGGAGTAAACGAGAAGCAAATTTGAGTTGATTCGATTGAAGAAGCTGCAGATATAGGTTGATGTTGGGTTGATTCAACTAGATCGTTGGGACTCACTAACCTTTAGTGTAGTCTTCATCAAAAACTAAAATCTTCTAATGATAATTGTGCACATGCACTAACCGACATTGGAATTCTAGCGACTTTATCTACCACTGTCTTGTTAGTCGCTAGCATCCCCTTCTAGCAGTTTGGTTGGCTTGGCTTTGGCTTACTGACTCAGTCCGGATCGGCTTTTGAACACCCTTAATTATAACCCTACATCCATTTCATTAGCTTAAAATATTGGGAGTTTTCCCAATGAATTAAAAGAAGAGTTAAATTCATTGAAGCTGAAGTTAAACACTAAAACTCATTCAATTACTGTAATTAGCAAAGTGCTACGCAATTACTCAAACTAAATGCGGAGGTGTACCAAACAACTTCCCTGTATTTTCGATTCATTTGAGGAAAAAAAATAAATCTAAAAAGACATAACCATATGCATATATATTATTTTTTAATCATAAAAGAAAAATGCACATATATTATTTTTTGAGGAACCATATGCATATATTAGTCCAACTAGATTGCCTATTTGTTAAGTTTTCTCTGTTTGCTAGTGAAAGTTTGGGTCCCCTAACTTCTCCTAGGCTAAGAAAGTACTGGTCCCTTCTTTGTGAAGGCTAGTCAGTCCCTGTTAGTTACCATTTGGTTGCTTCAGGCTAATGGGTTTGGTTTCTTGTAGGGGTTTGGGAAACATTTTCTTTTAGTGGTTTTCATGGACAAGATTACTGCGGGGTAGAATCAAATGTCTCTTCAAGGCCCGGAGGAGGAAAAGTATGATCTCCATTCTGAGATGGGGTTAAGGGATTTCATTCTGGCTGCATAATTTCACACAAAACGGGTCCTTAATGTTGAAGCCGTAGCTCAAAACTTCTCTCAACTGTGGCACACCAGGAAGGGTTTTAAGATCAAGGATCAGGCTAACCATATTGTCCTTTTTATTTTTGAAAACAAGTTAGACTATGATAGAATTTTCTCTTCTCATCCCTAGAGCTTTGAGAAGTTCTTAGTGGTATATCAAAGATACGATAATAGCATCCATGTTCGAAACTTGGACTATGAGAGAGTTCCTTTTTGGGTACAAGTATATGATATTCTGTTTAGTTTCATGAACAAAATAGTGGTTGAAGGAATATGTTTTGGCATCGGTGAAGTATGTCCCTCTGATTTCTCAGTTATGGAAGGAGGTGACCATGTGCATATTTGAGTTATCTTAGATATCTCAAAACCTCTTTGCCGTGGACGAAAAATCTCCCTCGTTGGTGGCGCTACAGATTGGGTTTCTTTTATGAGAGGCTGCCAAGTATTTGTTTTTGGTGTGGTTGTTTAACTCATGGGGAAAAGGACTATGAGTAGTGGATTACCTGTGAGGGCTCGCTCATTGTGGAAGATCAGAAGTATGAGGCGTGGTTAAGAGCCCCTTTATCAAATCAAATAAGAAAATCCACCATTGTTATCCCGGGTTTCTATCAACAAAAGAAAAGTCTAGAGGCTCCAAAGGAAGAGGGGAGCAAATCATCTTCGAAACTGCATCAGGCTTCCTTGCCGGAGAGAGGAACTCCGATGAAATCATTGGGAAGGGTAACCTCGAGTTCTGTGCCTCCAAACTCTGTTGTAAATCCTAGTGTCAAGGATTTTGAAGATTTCCCACCAGGTTTTGGGGGGCAGCCCCTTACAAAAACAACCTTTTTGGATACTTTACATGAATCTGATATAGATCAGGGAAAAGGTGATGTGATGGAAGATAGGAATGGAAAGTTGGAGCCGTTACCAAGAAAGGGGTCTGCTATTTCAGAAAAGCATAGGGATGAGGGTAGTAAAGTAAAAAAGCCAACTCAACCAGTAGTCATGTGTGAGTCTCCATCACCTATTACCAGGTTAGTTAGACTCCCATTGGTTGATTTCTCAAATACTTTAGACTTTCCCATGTGCACCTCATTACCACCTAAGCCATTCTGGACCCGTATAAACCGTAGCCCTTCTAAACCTGAGGAAAAATTATAGGTATCTATAGGGGAAAAAAGGGTTTCATTGCCTAAAAAAAATCAGCAAGGTGCTACAAAAAAAACTAAATTAGTTTCTTAGAATGAAAAAGAACATGCAGTCATATTGGTGGAGGCTAGTGTCCAGCCCCGCCAAGAATTATGAATCTCATTTGTTGGAACTGTCGGGGGCTTAAGAATCGGCAGACAGTTCAGGAGCTTGGAGAGTTAGTCCGAGCACAAGATTCCTCGGTCGTGTTTTTAGCCGAAACATGGCTGGAAGAAGTAAGGCTAGGTACTATACGTGATTCTCTTCAGTTCAGTCACTATCACGGCGTTTCAAGGATTACTCGCGGGGGTGGTTTAGCTATCTTTTGGAAGAATGGATTTAATTTAGAAATGGAATCCTCTTCCTAGAATCATATAGATGTTGTGATAAATAAAGGTAAGGACAATGTTTGGCTTTTCACAGGAATTTATGGAGCTCCATAAACACATTTGTGATCTAAAACTTGGGAATTGATTCATGGACTGCATAGACAGGGTTCTTTGCCTTGGTTGTGCGGAGGAGATTTTAATGAAATTTTGAAATCACATTAAAAGAGGGGTGGCAGACTTAGACCCTATAGTCAGATCGAACGGTTTCATGAAGTGTTGGATGAGTGTAATTTATTAGATCTTGGCTTCTCTAGAAATAAATTCACTTGGTCTAGGACTTACCCGAATGGAGGGATGGTTTGGGAGAGGCTAGATAGGGTAGTGGGCTTGGTGGATTGGTTTGTCATATTTCCGGCAACTTGTGTTCAAACATTGACTTGTGTGTCTTCGGATTATAACCCTATTTGCATTCGTCTTGAGGGGATTGAAGTCAAGGCTTTGAGACCTTGGCACTTTGAACAGATGTGGCTTGAGGACTTGGGGTGTAGGGATACAGTGGTCCGAACATGGGATAGAAATGTATTGGGCTTTCCCATGGAAGTAGTGGTCTCAAAGTTGGAGGCTTGTCAAAAGAGCCTCATACACTGGAGTAGGAATTCTTTCTGCCATGTGAAAATGGAGATTATTGTAAAAAAGAAGTTTTTGAAAGTGGCTGAATGTGAAGCAACCCAGGGGAGACAAGTGGATCAATTCCTTAAGCTTAAATCAGAAGTTGTCGACTTACTCCGTTTAGATGAAAAAATGTGGCAATCACGTAGCAAGAAGCATTGGATGATTTCCAGTGATCGTAATTCTAAATACTTTCATACAAGGGCTTCGCAATGTTTCCGCCGAAATAGAATTGTGGAATTTCAAAATCCAGAGGGAGTGTTGGTCTCGGGCGAAGGAGACCTTTCGGCAATGGTTCAGGACTACTATAAAAATTTATTCCTCTCCTTAAGGCCGATAGGTGTGGATGAAGTGGTTTGGTCCATAAAATCAGCCGTGATCGACGATATGAATAAAGGTTTGATCAGCCCCTTTTCTCGAGGGGAAATTGAATGTGCCCTGAATCAAATGGCCCTTCTTAAAACCCCCGGCCCCAACGGAATGCTTCCCATTTTTTTCCAGAAATTTTGGAGTGACATTGGCGACGATGTGGTTCATGCTATGCTCTCTTGCCTTAATTCTGGTAGTTTGATTCCAGGTTTGAATCATACTTTTATTTCCCTTATTCCTAAAGTTAAAAATCCTGAGTGTATTACTGAATTCAAACCCATTTATATAAGTTGATATCAAAAGTGCTAGCAAACAGGTTGAAAAAAAGTCCTACCTCATATTATTTCAGAATCCCAGAGTGCCTTTCAATCTGACAAGGCAATTTCAGACAATATTTTGGTGGCCTTTGAAACTCTCCACCATATGAAGCGAAAGAAAAGGGGTAAAGTGGGGCACTTAGCTCTAAAATTGGACATTAGCAAAGCCTACGACAGGTTGGAATGGGTGTTTCTTAAAAAGGTAATGGAGAGAATGGGTTTTCATAGTAGGTGGGTTGGCTGGATTATGGAGTGTGTTCAATCAGTGACTTACTCGGTGTTGATGAATGGTGAGCCTATGGAAACTATTATCCCAACTAGGGGCATTCGGTAGGGGGACCCTCTCTCCCTTACCTTTTCCTTCTATGCTCGGAAGGTTTAAATGGTCTCCTCGAACAGGCGGTGGCAGCAAAGTCTCTTGAGGTCTTCTTTCTATGCAAATACGGGCCAAAAATTTCCCACCTTTTGTTTGCCGATGATAGTCTCCTCTTTTGCCGTGCTAGGGTGGAAGATGTGTCAAAAATCCTCGAGATCCTTGGGAAGTATGGGAGAGCTTTGGGGCAGAAATTAAATGCAAATAAAACCACTATCTTCTTTGGTGGTAATGTGACTAATTCAGAAAAGATGCAAGTGCAAAGTCTCTTAAGTGTTCCGGAAATTAAGGAATACGAGAAATACTTGGGGTTGTCGGTGGTTGTGGGGAGACGTAAAAAAGTAAGTTTCAATTATATTAAAGATCGTGTTTTGGGGTAAATTAAAGGGGCGGAAGGAAAAACTTTTATCCCAAAATGAAAAAGAGGTTTTGTTAAAAGCCGTTGTTCAAGCCATCCCGAACTTCGCTATGAGTTGCTTTCATCTCCCGATTGGCCTCTATCAAGACATAGAGGCTCTTGCTTGAAGGTTTTGGTGGGGTCAATGGGGGGATCGCCGGAAAATACATTGGAAGAAGTGGGAGGTGCTTTGCAAACCTAAGGAAGAAGGGGGGATGGGTTTTAAAGACTTGTGCAAGTTTAATGAGGCCTTGCTCGCTAAACAAGTGTGGAGGTTGGTTCATGATTAGCACTCCCTGTTTTACAAGGTGTTCAAAGCAAAGTATTTCCCTCATGGGTCCATTTTTTAAGCTTCTGTATCTTCCGACTCTTTTGCTTGGCAAAGCATTTTGAAATCTAGGCATTTAATTGAAGTGGGTGCTAGATGGAGAGTAGGTGATGGTCAACATATTAGAATATTCACCGATAGATGGCTTCCAAATGGGGAGGGAGTTTTGTTCTCTTCCTCGGAGGCTATTGTTTCTAAGCTTATTAATCGAACCTCGGGGTGGTGGAATGTTCAGTTGATTGATTGTTGTTTTCATCCCCCGAATGCAACTCAGATAAAAGCTCTCCCTCTCTACTCGTCTCCTCAGCTCGATGTGCTAATTTGGCCTTTTGAAAAATCTAGTAAGTACTCTGTTAAGTCTGGATTTTGTTTGCTGTGTAAGGGTCAGGATTCTGCTGAAAATTTGGTTCAAGCTAGTGTTGAAGAAAGAGGTTTCTGGAAAAAGTTGTGGGAAATTCAGGTCCCCGGAAAAATTAAACACTTTCTTTGGTGGGCTTGCACGAACTCCCTAGCTATAAAAGAAAATTTGGTGAAACGCAAAATCCTGTTGGATGCGGCCTGTTCTCTCTATTCAGGTGCTCATGAAGATACTCTTCATTCTCTGTGGAGTTGCAATGATCTTAAGGAGGTTTGGGAGAAGGACTTTGGCTGGATTTTTGGGTCTAGGGTGGTCCTTTCTTCCTTCAAGGAGTTGGTAAAGCTAGTTTACACTTAGTCTGAGTTGGTTCCTCTGTTTGCTACGACTGCATGGTTTGTGTGGTTCCACAGAAATAAAATCCAATTAGGTGAGAATGCCAAGCTGCTGGGTCAGATTGTGGGCTTTGCACGAGATTATGTGCGCGATTTTAAGCCTCTAAAGAGCAACACTCCCACGGTTCGTGTTGCAGCTCCTAATGTTTGGAGTCCACCTGATTGTAATGAATGGAAGATTAACTACGACGGTGCTTTGTTTTGTGAATCTGATGAAGCTGGGGTCAGGGTGGTTGTTTGAAATTATTTTGGTGATGTGAAGGCTGCGCTGGAGGAGAAGATTAGGAAGCCACCAACAGTGGAAGCGCTGGAGTTGTTGGCTGCCAGATGAGCTGCCCTATTCGCAAAAGAACATGGCCTTGACAGGGTAATTTTTGAAGGAGATTCGGAGCAGGTTATGAAGGCCCTTCAATGGGGTGGCTGGGATTTCGCTTCGGGTGGTCATCTCATTCGAGATATCCTATGCATTGTAAACTCCTTTATGAGTACTTCTTTCTCTCATGTCTGTAGGCAGAGCAATACTGTTGCTCATGCTCTGGCCCAGAGAGCTAGACATTGTTCCCCTATTTCAGTTTGGTTGGACTTCTATCCAATGGACATTATATCTTTTATATTAGCTGATTTTCAGCCTTGATTTATCAAAATTCCTGGTCTTTTTATCAAAAAAAAAAAAAGATTGCCTATTTGTTTACTGTGTCCTATATCCATACAAAACTACTCTTTCCAACTGTTAAATGAATCTTAGTAAGTTTTGTTTTTTGTTTTTTCATTTTTTCTTTTTCTTTTGATTGGTAAGTTCATAAATTGACTCTGATTTCCAACAAAATATCACGTATGTTTTCTCATCAAGTACATTATCCAGAAAACAATCTTTTATATATTTATTTTTTTCTCTTCTTTTTACAATAAAATGGCAGCAGAACTCAAATAGATCAGAGGTAGTACGCCCTTTTATTTATTCCCCAGCTTGCTTTCCAAATTCGATCCAAAGTACAAATTATTTAAGAGTATTTTTTTTTTTTATGCAAAGCTTGTACATAAAATCAACCAAGCAGAGAAATGGAAGTACAACAGAAAACTAACAGAGAAGACAAGAAACTTAGGCACTATTTAATACATTCAGATTGGACAATTTCCTGCACAACCATAGGAAGAACTCCTATCCACATCTGCGAGTCTTCATTTCTTCTCGCCAGATGAGCTAACTCATGAGCACTTCTGCTGTAATCCTGTTTCACATGATTGACCTTCCAGCTAGTAAAAGAGCTCAGTAAGGCAAGGATACCTTGAAGCAGATGGCCAATACTGCCTTCAATGAATGTCCCATTAATACTACTAACAACTGATAAAGCATCCGATTCAACAATAATCTGGGATAGCTTCATACTTCGGGCAAGCAAAATTCTAGATTCCACAACAAGAGCTTCCACCTCTGAAACTAAAAACTGACCTTGCAGGAATTTACCACAAGCCGCAACAACTGCACCACATGAATCACGAATAATAGCACCAACACTAGAGTTTTTTCCATCCTCAGATGTCGCCCCATCAACGTTGATCTTAAAAACTCCTGGCGGCGAAGGAGTCCACCCATTATTCTTCTTTGCCGGGTTTATGTTCAAAGTCACCAAAGCACCTTTATAATCTTGTAGATAACTCCTAGCGAACTTCCAGATTTGATCCGACATTTGGCATTTTAATTCAAAGGCTACTTGATTCCTATTATACCAAACAGACCAAGCAACCCCAAAGAAAACCTCCAAGTCACAATTGGTGCCATTCCTCAAGATATCCAAAGCTACATCAGAGATGTCCACAAGCCCTTGCCAGCTTTCCACAGAACTTGCTTCCCACTTATCCTAAACTTTTCTAGCCACTTCACAATCAATAATTGAATGAAAAAGAGTCCCTGACATAACTCCACAACAAGTACATAAATCACAAGTCCTAATGCCTCTTTTTTGCAAATTCACTATTGTTGGAAGGGCATCAATGCATGCCCTCCATGCAAAGATTTTAATCTTTCATGGGATATGTAAGTGCCATAACTTCCTCCATAATAGCTCCCTTGGGTCATTATAAGAACATTCTCCCTCCTCGGATGATTCTACAAAATTAAGTGCAATATAGTAATAGTATGCACTTTTGATTGTGAAAACACCCCTATTGTTGCCTACCCAAATAATTTTATCCTCCGAGAGATTATAGCTAATAGGGATATTAAGAATAGTTCTTGCTTCAAAAGGCAAGAAAAGAGACTTCACAAGGTCCACTTTCCATCTTCTAGAATTGTAATCAATAAGAGTTGAGACCATGGGAAAATTATCAAAATTTTGAGGAGGAGGAGAAACAACCTTATACATCGAGGGAGTGGGCAGCCATTTGTCATCCCAAATATGAATCAATCTTCTGTTACCAACTCTCCAACGCGTTCCTCTTCTCACAACTTCAAGCCCCTGCCTTATGCTTCTCCAAGTAAAGAATGGACTAGACCCCAAACCAGCTTTAAAAACTTCACCATGAGGATAGTATTCAGCTCTATATATTCGAGCTACTAATGAGTTTGGGTTCTCAAGGAGCCTCCAACCTTGCTTTGCAAGCATGGCAAGATTGAACGCTTAGAGATTTTTGAAACCCATCCCACCTTTAAGCTTGGAAATGCATAACTTCCTCCAACTCACCTAAGTAATCTTAGACTCCTGACCCCGCTGGCCCCACCAAAACCTCCTCATCATGCCTTCAATCTCATCACATAGCCCTTTAGGAAGCTGAAAACAGCTCATAGTGTACGTAGGAATGGCTTGGGCCACCGCCTTGATTAAGATCTCCCTACCACCAATGGAAAGAATTTTTTCCTTCCACCCAGACAGTTTCCTTGCAACTCTTTCTTTGATCTTTGCAAATACATCCATCTTTGATTTTCCGATGATGGAGGGAAGACCAAGATACTTACTATGCTGAGAATCCTACATCGGCCCAAGAATATCCAAGGTCTCAACTTTCATCTCCTCAGGAGTATTGGCACTAAAGAAAACTGATGATTTGTTTGTATTGATTTTTTATCCTGAAGCAGCCTCATACAGTCGAAGAATATCAATTAAATGCTGGCATTCCTGGTTGCTGACCTTACAGAAAAGCAAGCTGTCATCTGCAAAAAAGAGATGTGATATCATAGGGCAGCCCCTGCAAATTGAAAGCCTACTCATAGCTCGACTTCTAATAGCCTTTTTAATGAGCGAAGAGAAACCATCTGCACAATTAAAGAAATATATATGATGAAAGAGGATCTCCTTGATGGAGTCCCCTTGAAGTCATAATATTACCATGAGCTACCCCATTTATAAGCACATAATAGGAGACAGTTGTTATACATCTCATTATCAAGCCAATCCACCTTTCATGGAAACCTAATTTTCTCATGACTTGCTCAATGAAGCCTCATTCTACCCTGTCATAAGCCTTACTCATGTCCAATTTAATTGTCATATAGCTATCCTTACCCTCCTTGTGTTCTAAATAATGCATCATTTCAAAAGCAACAAGAACATTATTTGTTATAAGCCTCCCAGCAATAAAAGCACTCTGATTTTTTGATATTATTTGGGGGAGGATCAACTTGAAACGGTTAGCCAAAACCTTAGCAATAAGTTTATAAATAACATTGCTTAGGCTAATTGGTCTAAAATCCGTCATTTTAGAAGGATTGCTATTTTTAGGAACAAGAGTAATATAAGTTTTATTTATATCAGCCATGGACATATCAGAATTTAAAACATTAAGAACCATATTCACAACATCATTACCCACAATATCCCAGAATTTTTGATAAAAAACAGCAGAAATACCATCTAGGCTAGGGGATTTGGTCGGGTGCATCTGTTTTAGGGCTACTTCAACTTCTTCCTTAGTGAATTGCTCAATAAGATTCTGATTCATTTCAACAGACACCTTAGGTTCCATAGTGTCAATAACCTCCTGAATTCTATTCGGATGAGATGTTGTATAAAGCTTCTCAAAATAAGACACAACTTCAGCCACGCCCAAAATAGATTCTCTCCAGACCCCCATATCATCCAAAAGTCTGGTGATAGTATTTTTCGTTTTCCTCCCGGAAGCCTTTGAATGGAAGTATTTTGTATTACGATCTCCAAGACCCATCCATTAAACTTTTGATCTTTGCTACCACATAACTTCCTCACAATCCAGCAACTCATTAATCTCCTTTCTGATCTTGTTTATCTCCCTACCATTCCTTCCATTCTGATCCTTTAAGACCAGATCATTCAAGACATTCCTCTTCTTTTGAATCTGCCTTGGAATGTTGCCAAAAACTGCTCTATTCCATTTTGAAAGATCATCCGCACACCTTTTGAGACCAGCCACTATGTCACTTAGGTTATCAGCTTTCACACTTCTAGTCCAAGCTTCCTTAATAATATCTCTACATTCATCTCTTCTAGTCCACATAGCTTCAAACTGGAATCTCCTCTGGGTTTATTCAGGGCAAAGGAATCAGAAATTAATAGTGCAACATGGTCGCTGGTTGATGCTACTAAGTGGTGTACTCGCATATCTTTATAATGATTAATCCAATCTTGCGTAGCTAATGCTCTGTCTAAGCGAAGACATCTCCTGTGCACACCCTCTTGCATATTACACCACGTATACTCTGGACCACAAAACCCAAGATACTTAAAACTACAACAATTTATTGCTTCCCTGAATTCCTCCATTTGCCTTTGTGATCTTCAGACTTCCCCCAATTTTTCTCTCATTGACGTGATTTCATTAAAATCACCAAGACATAACCAGGGGATATCAAACTTCTTACTGAAAGCCTTCACTAAATCCCATGATTCTTTTCGTCGGTGAGATTCGGGATTTCCATGAAATCCGGTAATCCGCCATCTAAATCCCGAACCCTCAATGACAATGGCATCAATATGCTTATCAGAATAACTCTAAATATCTACAGTATTATCTTTCTTCCAAAGCAGGGCTCATCCCCCACTTCTTCCCATACTTGGAACGATTAAGCCATTGACGAAGCCAACATTCCTTTTCCTTTTCTCCATACTACTCTTCTTTAATTTCGTTTCTGATAAGAACACAAAATCGGGATCCCATTGTTGTACTAGTTCGCGCAACTCTCAAACTGTTCGAGGGTTCCTAAGCCTTCGGCAGTTCCACCCTAAAGTCCTCATTGTTCTCGGCGGTGCTGCCAAGCAGCCACCGCCGTTTCATCAGAAGAAATTGGACTGTTATTTTCAAGCTCCCCACATATACATTTCTGACCCCTCCCTTCACCTTCTGTAAGTTCTTTAAAATTTCCCAGTCTTTTTTTTTCCACTCCGTGGGCTCAGACTTATTACATTTTTCTCTTGGGCCACATTTTTCTCCCTTGCCATTCCTTTTATTCTTCCTTTGCTTGTGGCTTTCTTGTCTGTTTTTGGGCTCAGGCCCATAGCTTGACTAGTGCTATCTACTTCCATTTTAAATTTTATTGGGCTACTAACCTCAAACTCTTTTTTACTCGGCCCACATGTACTGATATTTGCTGCTGACATGGCAACTTCTTTTTCCCTGAACAACTCCTTAACCAAACTAGTTTCAGTTTCGTCCCTTCTGAACAAAATTTCCATTCTTTCTTCACCATCATGTGCTGTCACGGTAGACACGTCCCATCTGTCAAGGCTGTCTTGCTCAGAGGAGTTTGAAAATTTGGACTTTGCTTCTGAACCCGAGGCTGTCATCACTGCCAACACCTGGTTACTGTTCCGGCTATCACTTTTTTCTACCTCCATTTGAACTGATGCACCAACAACACTTGCTACACCATGTGATTCGGCCCCTGCTACATCGTGTGACTCAACTCCTACACTATCATTCACCCTAGAATCCGATCCTCCATACACCTTAGGTTTTCCTTTTTCACTTCCAATTTTGACTACACTACCAGCCTTAAGCCATTCCCCATACTGCCTTTCCTTCACACCTTCTTGCTGACTCTTACAACAGTGTTTATCATCATGCCCAATTAAACCACATATACAACAGAAAGTAGGGAGTCATTCATACCTGAATGTGAGCCAACTTCGAGCACCATCAGAGGTTGTGATGTTCCCTTCTCGGCAAAGAGGCTTGTCAATGGGAATTTCAACTCTTACTCTCATAAATTTTGCTTGTTCAGCCTAAAGGGATCTTTTGTCCACCTCAATTACTTTGCCAATTTTGCTACCTATATCCTTCCTTGCTTCTTCAAACATGCATTCAAATGGCAAACCCCACACTTGGATCCAAAAAGGAGCATAGGTAAAAGAGATATTTGTTGCAGTTAATCCCTTCTTCCACCGGCATAGCAAGAGAAGATTATTTTCAAAATTCCATGGACCCCTTTTTTCAACCCATTCCAGCTAACATTGAGAACCAAACTTAAATTGCAATATGTTGTTTCCTACCTCCACAATCCTCAGATCAGACCCCATTTTCCATGCTGACCTCAAAGTAGTTTTGAGAGCTCTTTGATTCTGCTGATGGTCAGTGAGAAGCAGTCCAAAGAGACTTAATGAGCATTCTTCTAGGATCTCCGGTTTGGTAACATTCATCAACACAATATTCTCTTCTTCCTCTTTTGTAAGTTGTAGTTTTTGAAGATTGTTGACAACTTCTTGCTCCATAACAATCTCTGTGATGGCTACTACCTAGCTACACAGATGAGTAGGCCAAGAAAAGAACCCTTGCTGGAAGTACTTAGGGAGTGAACACTCATACCCGTCGAGAGAGAAAGACTCCTACAAGGGAGAGATTTAAGAGTATTATAACATATATGATTGTATAGATTCAATGATTTATTAATAAATCACAACAAAAAAACTCACTACTGTGACAGTATATATGTGCATTTAATTTTCATTTTTAAAAAGATTTGTTTCTTTAAAAAAGATGCAAATTTAATTTTGTATTTCTTTGGCGTAATGCACGTACATTCAACTTTTGGGATCAATTTTGCAGGTGGGTTAAGATTTGTTATTGGTTGTTAAATAGTACACTTTTTAAAGTAAATTCTTAGCCTTCAAAAAAAAAAGTACCAGTTATTCCTTTCTCATTTTCAAGCATGCACAATTTTCTAGGTTTTTTTTTTTTTTCCTCTTTTTTTTTTTTTTTTTTTTTTTTTTTTTTTTTTTTTTTTTTCTTAAGAAAAATTCTAGCCATTCATTTCTAGTGCGACTTCTCCAAATGTTTCCTACATGGCTACATGTATTGAAACTAGTCTTTTAAAAGAAGCCGAATTTTTGGGCTGTTCGAATTTTCGTTTTAGTTTGGGACACAGTTGACTTATTGGCTTTTCATTTTTGACATAAACTCTTCTAATCTTTCTATATCATAATCTAGAAAAGAAAATTATTGGATTGAACAAACATGAAGTAGTTACCAGAAAAAGATTTCCTCCAATTCTCTTCCATTTTTAGTCATATATGGGAAACATGGTATAAATTTGATTTTTAAATGTTATCTTAAATTTAATTAAAAACTGGAGGGAATTGAAAAATTCAATGAGAGGGGATCTTATTCCATAATTGCCAATTTATATGATGTTCTCTTATTATTTTCTCTCATTTCCATTTTAATCTTTTGACATCCAAATAAGGATAAAAGATATTCATTCTCCTCTCGTATTCTCATGAACAAAACCATGATTTTATCTTTAGAGATCAAAACTTGAATAATTTTTTATTTATTTTTTATCTATGAAGAATAAAAATAATATACTGAAAGTCGAAATAAATAAATACCTAAAAGATCAAATTAGCCTATATTCAATATTAGAAATATATAAATCAAAAGACACAAAATTACTATTTTTTAGTATAGTTCAATTTACTCATCTATACTATATAAAAAAGAACTAGACTTTTTTTTTTTTTTTTAATTTGAAAAATTATTTAAGAATGATTTTGTACGTAGTAATATTCTTGAGACTTGGTCATATACCGAAACACGATGTTTATCTTTGCAACCTTATATATAGTTTAGTTTTTTAAAATTATTTTTGTGCCTTTTTCATAATTATATTGTGAGTTTAGAGAGAATGAGTTACTATTGTGTTATTGTTTGGGGGAGACATGAAATATTGTTGTAGTGGTTTTTCGAGGGAGATGTGTTAATGTCGACTTTGGGGATTGTTTACTGTTAACGCTGATGAATATGCGCATATGATATGATTATTATGCTCTTACTTGTAACTTGTAAGGCTCAGTACATATAACATATAATATAAGTTAGGCGAAAAGCACATTTTAGTCCCTACATTTTCAGGCGATTCTCATTTTAGTCCCTACATTTTATTTTTACCGCTTTTAGTCCCTATCTTGAAAAATGCTTCCTGTTTTAGTCCCTGCCGTTACATCAGAGACGGAAAATGCACACGTGACAAAGGGAAAAAATTTAAAATATTAAAATAATGCCCACTGTGTCCACGTGTCTTTCCACGTCAGCCACTAAATTAAAAAAAATTAACTAAATAAAAAAAATTAAAAATAGAAATAAAAACCAAAGAGATGAACAAAACACAAACCCAGCAAGAACAAGATGAACAAAATACAAACCCAGCAAATTTAAAGAAGATAGGGGAAGAAGATCGGCTGATTTAAAGAAGAGCCCCGACGGCGACGTCACCATCAGTACGTCTCTTTTTTTTCCTCTGAAATGAACTTTCTTTGTGGTTTTTTGTTTTTGATTTTGGTAAATTAGGGCTTTTTTTTTTTGAAGTTTTGATTGGATATTAGTTTTTTTAGTTGATCTGTGTGGATCTGTGTGCTGTGTGTAGTAGTTAGTAGTAGTAAATAATTTGGAGCAAGTGTGTGCGCGTTGTGAACTTTGAAGTAATTGTGGAGGAAGGGATTTCATTTTTGATGCAACCGGGTTTGAGCGTTGCGGGCTTGAGTAGTTCGTTTAATATTCTATTTGAGTAACACTTCTTCAAACGTTGTAAATGTAATTGTTGAATGAAGAATTCTTTCAACAGCTGCAGCGCGTTCTCCACTGCTTTCTGTAACTCGGCCTCGTCAGTCTTGTCTGAGTCAATACTCAACAACACGTTCTTCCTCCTCACGAAGTGGAACTGTGGGGCCGAGTTGTGGAACCCGGTGACTCGGAGGATGTCCCCAACTCGGTACCTGCAAAGTCCTGCGTAGGTACTGATCACAAGCTCATACTCTTTCCCAACTTCTACATCAACAAGGTCAACAAGTTTTGGAGGTGAGTCACGAGTTGTCCACCCGGCCGAGTTAGGATCGTGAGGCACAAACTCGAAGTAGGCCATGTTTGGCATTATGGTATAAGACACTTCCGAAGGTTTGTGTGCTGGGTATTTGAACATTTGACCCGATCGGAAAATTTGTGATATTTTGATGTAATTTGGGGCGGACCGGTGGTTTTGGTGGTGTATGTGTTTGAATTTAATTTTTTGGGTTTTAAATTTGCTGGGTTTGTGTTTTGTTCATCTTGTTCTTACTGGGTTTGTGTTTTGTTCATCTTGTTCTTGCTGGGTTTGGTTTTTATTTCTGTTTTTAATTTTTTTTATTTAGTTAATTTTTTTTAATTTAGTGGCTGACGTGGAAAGACACGTGGACACAATGGGCATTATTTTAATATTTTAAATTTTTTCCGTTTGTCACGTGTGCATTTTCCGTCTTTGATGTAACGGCAGGGACTAAAACGGGAAACGTTTTTCAAGATAGGGACTAAAAGCGGTAAAAATAAAATATAGGGACTAAAATGGGAATCGCCTAAAAATGTAGGGACTAAAATGTGTTTTTTGCCTATAAGTTATTATTACTGTGCTCTCTCTTTCTCTTATTATTATTTTTTTAATTTTCTTTTTTAACTTGAATTTTATTTTAATAAGTAGATAATGAGAGAGGGATTAGTGGAGTTCAAGCTAAAGACGTGCAATGTTACAAAGAATGCTACTGTTGCTAGGTTACCACATGTTTAATTTATACTATGAGAGGTGCTACGTTCACAACATTTTCACAACAAATTATAGGTGGTTAGTTAATATTGGTTCAAATTTGAACTTAATACTAAAATTACTTTTTTGCCCCAACAATAATAATTAGTAACAACCTGCCACTTAAGATTTATTGTAAAAATATTGTGAAAATATTGTGATCATATCATTTCTCTTAATATGAGGTTGTAAAGGCGATGGAGTGACCATCCTTGTAAGATTTTGGGCTGACCAAACATGGGTTTGGGCTAAGTGTCTTTTAACTTATTTGGGCTAGGTGTCTTTTAACTTATCTGAACAAATTTTGCAATTTGAACGGGCACATTTTCGCTATTTTGCATGAAGTCCCAAAAAGCCCGGTTTATACCAGCTGCTATTGAGGCAGTGTGGTTACCGTGGCCTTCTTCATCCCTTGCGGAATTACTATGAATGTCTAATGTGTAAAATCGAGCTCCAATGATCTTACTGCAAATGTACAGTTCATATTCTTGAGTATTCAAATACAAAGAAAAATGTAAAAATCCTACAAATATCCTTCAATGTTCCGGTACAGGGTGGCTCTGTAAAAGGTTGGGTGTTCAAATCTTCTTAGAGGGTTTAATGGCAAAAGACACAGGATGGCCCCAAACCAGCACATGGAAGTAACAACTTTAAAATTTTCCAGAAAAGCTTCACCGGGGGGGGGGGGGGGGGGGGGGGGTGGGGGGGGTTTTGTGGGGAAGAAATAGAAAAAAAAGCATTACTTGGGAAAAAGGTTATGAATAAGTTATACAGTATCAAAATCTGTATTTTCATCAGAAACAATTTGTTTTTCATTTCTTGAAATAGTGCAAGCAGCATGAGTACTTGTAAAAGTACCCTCAGTTTTAACTTTTAAATCAGCAAGAATTTTTTCAACAATGTCAAGAGTCTTGGATTGGGAAGTTTTAAATTTGAATTTGTTATCATAGCTGGGTAAATTAATCAAAGGTTTTTCAGTCTTAACAGAAATAGGTTTTTCAATAGAAGCAGACTTTTCGACAGAAACAGTTTTTTCAACAATTTTTTCTTCAATACGGTCAAGCTGTTGACCAATAACATGCAAAGATTCATTAGTAAAATTGTTTTGTTCAATAAGACTAACAATAGGAGTTTGATCATCAGCAATTTTGAAAGGAGAAGCTTTAACATCAGTGTTTCCAGTAGTTATCAAAATAGTCTCAAGAGGTGGGTGACTAGACCTGACAATGCTTTTGTCTCCTTTAACAAAATTTGATTTCTTTATCACATTCAAATGATTTTTTGAAACTTCATATTTTGAAACATATTAGTTTTCAAGAAAATCAAAGAACAAAATATGTTTTTTCAATTGATGCATCTTTTCTCTCCATTTTCTTTTAACACGGTCTTTTTTAGACTGAGCAAAATTATTTTGGAAATATTTCCTTTTAGGTCTATTTTTTGAAAGCATAAATTCATTGTATAATGAAACCATATCAATTTCAAAACTTTCATCTAAAACAGTCAAAACTCTTAATTGGTTAATATTATTTTCAATAGGAGGAAAATCAGAATCAGAAGGACAAACAGATCCAGTATCTTCTTCTTCTTCTTTGGCATTTTTGCCATATGGGGAGGAAGGTTCAGGTTTAGTAGAATAGTAAACAGAGCTAATTTGAGATTTATCACTAGAAACTCCTTTTAATTTTAGATCAGTGGGCTTTTCAAAATTCTTTTGTAAAAAATCATTGAGATCTTGATCTCTTTTTGAAATACTTTCAGATCCAGCAAAGGAATGTCTTCCTTCGTTGATCTTCAAAGGTTGAATATTTTGAAAACTTATTTTAACAGTACCATCAAGATATTGTTGAATATTTGTGAGATCTAGCTCATCAAAAACAGGTTTAGCAACAGGGGATTCTTGTTCCAACAACCATTCAGTGGGAAGCTTAATATCTTGCCATTGAATCATTTTTGGAACTTGAACTTTAGCATCAGGAGTTGAACATTGAATTAACATGGTTTTACCAGAAGGTTCTCTATTATTTAAACAACCAGGATTTAATTGAGTACCCAACAGTCTGTAATAAATGCGGTAAATCAAAGCAAAGGGTTTGCTACCTTCGTCCATGATATAACCAGATGAAGCAATATTCAAAGTCAAAGCTTTAATAATATTAGGATCATCCAAAGCAAGAGTAAGATCAGGATAACAGTTAAAATAAACAGGACCATCATACAAAGAAGCAGTAATCATTCCAAGAATGCTATCTTTAAAGTGCTTAAATCTAGCATCTCGTAAACACATGAGAACAGAAGCATTGATACCCTTTCGGGTGAGTGGTTTAATAGTAACTTGAACCATACCAATATGCAAATAACTTTGTTTTTTAGCAAGGAAATCATTAATATTTCTTTTAGAAAACAAGCAACATTTTTCATGAGTTTTTGAAATAGAAAATATTTGTTCAACAGTTCGCACTTTGTAAACGGGATGAAAAGTGGTTTCAGCCCAACTAGTTTTGTAAATAGTTTTAGTATCAACTTTGGGAATGTTCCATTTTCAGAAATCAGGAAGCTCGTTATCTTCAATAGTGTGATCTTCTTCATTTACAATATCAGGAGGACAACCAGTTCTGGAGCTGTTAGAGGAGTTGGATCTCCACAACTTATCCATACTATCCTAGTTTTAACACTCAGTTATCATGTTTTTCTCATAATCGTTGCATTTCGTAACACATACCCTAAGCAACCCTATACCACACACATGCCCTACACGCCCTCTCCTGGCTCAAACGGGCCTTACAGTCAGGTTCGGGGAATTCACTTTACGTTTAGGGTGGCGCCAACGACGGTAAGAAGGGGACACAACAACAGAGCACCAAAGATTCGGACAAGTACAGGCAAGATACAAAGACACAACAACACTGAATAAGTTATATTGTATAACTTATAACTTATTCATTGTGCCGTTTTTAGAGAAATGTGCCATTCTTTTATAATAATTAATCTTTTTTAAGGGTAGGTTACGTAAATAACCAATGAGTCTTGAACTCACGATCTCACCTCCACTTAGAACTTTAGAGGAAAAGAGGTGCCAGTTTAGTTAGATCTCATTGGCTTAGAAAAATGTCCAATTTTATAATTCAATGGCAATATTTTCAAAACATAAATCCTAAAAATATTGTAACATTGAGGAAAAGTTACAACAGTATATAGATATATAGATATATCATCCAGCATGCCCTGGAAGAAAAGCAGATTCATATAAATGGAAAATATAATTTAGGGAGAGAAGAAATTACTTGTTGCAAGTGAAGGTGAGGCCTCCATCACAAGTTCCCTTCCATTTCTTATGAGGTGGACCATAACCTTCATCACCAAAACTGTCAGACTAGGACACAAAGGAAGATTTTGAAGGGCAAGCCCATCACCAGTCATAGAGATAGTGTTGGGTGCAAGCACCGTGTGGGTCCAGCCCACATGCTTGGGTCAATGCTCATTAAATGAGCTTGCTTCTTCAAGCTTCCAAGGTCAGACTGTCATTCCTTGGGCAGTGGCTTAGGTGTGTGAGACACGCTAAAGCTGACAAAGAAGAAAAGAAAGAAAACTGAGGCCATTCGGCCTTGTGAGCAGAGCTGAAACTAAGAGCCATTTTCGGCCATTTTGGTGTGAGTTCCAGAGAGAGCAAAACACAGAAGGGAGAGAGCTTCAGCCATTTTGAGAGGTGCAATCCGAATAAAGAAATAGAGAAAAATACAGTGAGAGTGTGAGAGAGTGAAAAAGAAAAAGGAGACATTTTTCTTTGCTCAAGTTACACACAAGGAAGATAAATTAATGGAGTTCTCATGGAGTTTTTGATTGCTACAACCATGGAGAGTTGGAGTATTCAGAGGGAGATTTTGCTACTGGCATTGTGGTGAGACTATATGTACTCCTTGAGATTTATTTGTTGTATATCCAATTTATTGTGGACTCAAGTTTAGCATTAACTTGATAATTGTAATTTCTATTTCATAGTGGATATTTTTCGGAGCTGCCCCGTGGTTTTTCCCTCCACACTAGAGGGTTTTCCACGTAAGATTTGGTGTTCTTGTGTGGTTGTGTTTATGTGGTTCTTGCTGGAATTTTTTGTTTCATAATATTGCTATTGCTTGGAAGTCATTAATTTTAATTCATACATAGACATAGAGGGGATTAGGATTTTTCCCCAACAAGTGGTATCAGAGCTTTTCGTTGCTTGGGTTTGACTATCTTGTGTTGGATTAAATGGAAAATTTGGCTATGAATACTATGATTAAACTCTCGGCATCGAATTATTCGATATAGAAGCCGATGATGGAGGATGTCCTTTATTGCAAGGATTTGCATGACTTTATTGAGGGTGATAGTGCCAAGCCTAGTGATATGTCTGATAGAGATTGGGAGAAATTAAATAGAAAAACTATCGAGTGTATTAGACAATGCATCGATGTTAGTGTTTTTCACCATGTGTCTCAGGAAACAAATGCAAAGGCTCTTCGGGAAAAATTAAGGAGTCTTTATGAAAGAAAGACAGCTCAAAATAAAGCTTTTATTGCTAGAAAGCTTGTGAATTTGAAGCTTAAAGAGGGTAAGTCCATTGCCGAGCACCTTAGTGAGTTCCAAGACTTGGTTAATCAGATGGATACAATGAAACTAGTAATAGATGATGAGTTGCAAGCTTTATTGCTTCTGAGTTCTTTACTTGACAGTTGGGAGACTTTGGTAGTGTCACTTAGTAATTCTTCTCCGAATGGTGTGTTACAACTTGCCATGGTTAAAGATAGTTTGCTTAATGAAGAAACTAGAAGAAAGGATATGGGTAAGGATATTGCACATGCCCTTGTCACAGAGAACAGGTGGAGAAGTAAGAGTAGAAGTTCTAAAGGGCGAGGTAAATCCAGAAGTCGGTCAGGGTCGAAAGGAAAATTCAAGTGTTTTTACTGTGATGAAGAAGGTCACATAAAAAGGAATTGCAAGGCTTGAAAGAACAAACAGAAAGAGGATAAAAATTAGAAAAGGGTGGATGATGAGAACATTGCTGTTGTTATAGTGTTGGAAGATGAGGTCCTAGCCATAGGACAAGATGATTGTTTTACAGTTTCAAATCCTTATGTTGAATGGGTGATTGATTCAGCTGCTTCCTGCCATGTCACTCCTAGAAAGGAGTTATTCACTTCATACAAAGCGGGAAACTTTGGGAGAGTGAAGATGGGCAATGATAGTTATGCTGACATTGTGGGAATTGGTGATATATGTGTTAGGGCTAACATTGGATACACCTTGGTTTTGAAGGATGTGAGACATGTTCTGGATATTCGTCTGAATTTGATTTCCACTCATGTTCTTGATAAAGAAGGTTATGGCAATTATTTCCGTGATGGAAAATAAAGGCTTAGCAAAGGATCATTGGTGTTTGCTAGAGGGAAGTTTTGTTGTACACTTTACAAGACACAAGTAAAGTTGTGCAAGGATGTTGTTAGTGCAGCTCAGGAGGATTCTTCGCCTAACTTGTGGCATAGGCGGCTGGCTCACATGAGTGAAAAAGAGCTGCAGATTTTGGCAAAGAAGTCTCTCATTCCCTTTGCCAAAGGTACGTCACTAAATCCTTGTGATTTTTGTTTATTTGGTAAACAACATAGAGTTTCATTTAATATACCCTCTACTAGAAAACCCAATGTATTAGATCTTGTTTATTCTGATGTATGTGGTCCCATTGATGTTGAGACTTTAGGTGGCAATAAATATTTTGTTACATTTATTGATGATGCTTCACAAAAGGTGTGGGTTTATGTTTTGAAAACAAAAGACCAGGTATTTGAGCACTTCAAGAAATTCCATGCCATGGTGGAAAGAGAGAAAGGGAAGCCTTTGAAGTGTTTCCGTAGTGATAACGGTGGTGAATACACATCTAATGAATTCAAGAGTTACTGCTCCGAGAAAGGCATTAGACATGAGAAGACAGTTCCTGGTACCTCACAGCAAAATGGTGTGACAGAAAGGATGAACCGCACTATTGTTGAGAAGATCAGATGTATGTTGAGAATGGCTAATCTGCCTAAGTCATTATGGGGTGAAGCTGTTGTGACTGCGTGCTACCTAATTAATAGATCTCCATCAGTTCCTTTGGATTTTGATATTCCAGAAAGAGTATGGACAGGAAAAGATGTTTCTTACTCTCACTTGAAGGTATTTGGGTGCAAGGCATTTGTACATGTGCCTAAGGAACAAAGATCGAAGCTTGATAGTAAGTCTACTCCTTGTATATTTGTTGGATATGGAGATGCAGAATTTGGCTACAAGCTATGGGATCCAAAAGAAAAGAAAATGATCAGAAGTTGAGATGTAGTTTTTCATGAGAATGAAAACTTGGCAGACTTTGAGAAAACTGAGAAGCCTAAAGCTACAGTTGGAGGTGTTCCTGATCTTACACCTACCTCTTCTTCCTCAGATAATGCCACAAATAGGGAAGAGGTACAAGATGAGAATTATGGTGATGAACCAACTGAATTTGATGCTGATAAGCCAGCAGGTGTTAATGGTGATGATGTGACAGAGACAGATGGTGTTGAGCAGGGGGAGCAGCCTTCTCCACTAGAAATGGTAGAACCTCAGGTGAGAAGGTCTACTAGAGAGCATCGTCCATCGACTAGATACCCCACTTCTGAGTATAGTATGATTACTGAAGAGGGGGAGCCAGAAAGTTTTCAGGAAGTACAATCTCATAAGGATAAGCAAAGTTGGTTGAAGGCTATGCATGAAGAGGTGAATTCTTTGAACAAGAATAAGACTTATGACTTGGTGGAACTTCCTAAAGGCAAAAGGGTATTGAGAAACAAATGGGTGTTCAAGTTGAAGAAAGATGGTGACAAGTTAGTGAAGTATAAAGCTCGATTGGTGGTTAAGGGTTTCAGTCAGAAACAATGGATTGACTTTGATGAGATATTTTCTCCAATAGTCAAGATGAGTTCCATTCGAGTAGTTTTAGGATTAGTAGCTAACTTGGATCTTGAGCTTGAGCAACTTGATGTAAAGACTGCTTTTCTTCATGGTGATTTGAAAGAAGAAATCTACATGGATCAGCCAGAGGGATTTAAAGTAAAAGGGAAAGAACATATGGTTTGCAAGTTAAAGAAAAGTTTGTATGGCTTGAAGCAAGCTCCAAGACAATGGTACAAGAAGTTTGACTCATTTATGGTGGGTCATAGGTACACAAGGACAAATGCAGATCATTGTGTGTATGTCAGAAAATTTCCTAATGGTAAATTTGTTATTCTTCTGCTATATGTAGACGATATGTTGATAGTAGGACAAGATGCATGTGTGATTGGAAATTTGAAGATGGACTTGTTCAAGTCATTTGATATGAAAGACTTGGGTCCAGCAAGACAAATTTTGGGTATGCAAATTTTACGTGACAGGAAAGCTAAGAAACTATGGTTATCACAAGAGAAATATATTGAGCGGATTCTTGAAAGGTTCAATATGAAGCATGCCAAGCCAGTCAGCACACCTCTTGGTGCTCATTTGATGTATGCTATAGTTTGCACACGACCAGATATTGCTTATGTAGTTGGTGTTGTTAGCAGGTTCATGGTTAATCTTGGTAAAGATCACTGGGAAGCAGTGAAGTGGATTTTCAGGTATTTGAGAGGTAGCTCTAAATTGTGCTTAAATTTTGGTGGTTCTAAACTAGTTTTGGAAGGTTATGTATATGCAGATTGGGCAGGTGACCTTGATGGTAGGAAATCTACATCGGGGTATTTATTTACTTTTGCAGGGGGAGCTGTATCATGGCAGTCAAGATTGCAGAAGTGTGTTGCCTTATCTACAACTGAAGCTGAGTACATTGCAACTAATGAAGCAGGTAAAGAGATGCTTTGGTTGGAACGGTTTCTCCAGGAATTGGGTTTGAAGTAAGATGGGTGTAGAGAGGGAAAATTCCCGACCTATCACAAGCTGACACGTCACACTACCAAGTCTACAAAATACAACCAATTACAAAACTCCACGTATTGCTGCTAGGTTTTGCTATCACTACTCAGAAACCAATAGAAATCTGCCAAGTGTCATGCAAAAACCAATCACACATCAGCGCACGTGTAAGCGATGACATAATCAACCTTGCACGTGTAAGCGATGACATAAGCGGACCAATTAGGCTGTGACATGTGTCACCAATCAGACTCCGCCACGTGTCACTCATCCACCCCTAAACTCCTATAAATAGAAGCCTTCCTAAGACATTTGAGAGGAGACCAAGCCATCTGAAGCACTCAGAAATCCAGAAGCTCTGCCGGAACCAAGCTCTAAAGCCTCCAAGAACTTCAAGAACTTCAACTTCGAATACGAAGAACATTTGAAGAGAAATCATCCAAATCATCTGCCTAGATCCAAAAGTTTGCGGGAATCAAGCCTAAAGTGTCTGAAAACATCAACAAATCACAAATCAGTGAAGCTCTACGGATTCAAGCCCCTAAGGCCCCGAAGAACTTCCACCACAAACCAAGAACAAGAAGAACGTACGAAGAACACGAAGAACAAAGAATTTCTAAAAAGCTTATAGCTAGAGATTCATTACAATTCTGTTTCAAAGGTCTTCGATCCATTCTTCAGCCAAATTGAAGTATATTTGGTGTTTAGATCAAAATCACATTACCACAATTCCAATCAACAAATCTTTCAAGGAGATCGAATCAGAGGATCACTCTTTTGTAATCACAGAGAATTGTACCACACAATCATCAATACAAATTCGCATTTGTGCAACTATTTTACTTGTTTGATTTATTTCAAACTAGAAATTTAGTCGTCTACATATTCTGGCACGCCCGGTGGGACCTCTCTGCCTCTCATCTCTTTCTCCTTCAAAAGAAATTCGACGTCATTTTGCTACCAGCTTCAATGGCCTCTAGCAAGAACGTCCGAAAATCAGTAGTTGACGCTTCATGCTGATGATTATGTCAGCCCAATCACTCGCAGTCGATCCAAAGCTCTTGATCAACTTCAACCCCAACCAACCAAAGAGGGCGAGCTTTCTACTGTCATCTCTCTAGACTTTCTTGCAAATAGGAAAGCTACCAATAAGGATTCATCTGTCTCGAAAGATTTGGAGAACAGTAATGAATCATCCCCAACAAAGACCTTTTCTATCAACTCTTCACCTGTGATGAGAAACTTAAGGAATGAAGTACCTTTGACTCATCCTATTTCATCATTTCTCCATCATATCTAGAGGTCATGCCAGTAATGATGACTAACACCTCTACCATGGAAGAAAAGATGGCTGAAATGGAACAAAGGATCATCCTCCTCACAAAATCACTTGAAGAAAAGGACGTCAAAATTGCAACCCTAATGAATAAGCTGGAGATAGAAGATTGGGGTGAATCAAGTCATGGCCCTGAGCGCCCACCTGGCTTTTCCTTGAAAGGAGAAAATGCTAAGGGTGATAAGGGAAAAGGAGGTGAAGGCACTTCTCAACACGGACATTCCACCTCAATGGCTTCGATATCTGTCCAACAATTGCAGGACATGATAACGAACACCATTCGAGCACAATATGGAGGTTCTTCTACAAGTTCTCTCATATACTCGAAGCCCTATACAAAGCGCATCGATAATATGAGGATGCCAAATGGGTATCAACCCCCCAAGTTCTTACAATTTGATGGCAAAGGAAACCCTAAGCAACACGAGGCTCACTTTGTAGAAACGTGTGAGAATGCAGGGACTCAAGGAGGCCTCTTTGTAAAGCAGTTTGTTCGTTCACTGAAAGGAAATGCCTTTGATTGGTATACAGACTTAGAACCCGAGTCAATCGATAGTTGGGAACAACTTGAAAGAGAGTTTCTCAATCGATTCTACAACACAAGGCGCACGGTGAGCATGATGGAGCTTACCAATACCAAACAGTGGAAAGATGAGCCCATTGTTGATTATATCAATTGGTGGCGTTCTTTGAGTCTAGATTGCAAGGATAGACTTTCTGAAATATCTGCTGTAGAAATGTGCATCCAAGGCATGCATTGGGGACTCCTTTACATCCTTCAAGGGATAAAGCCCCGGACATTTGAAGAGTTGGCAACTCGTGCGCATGACATGGAATTGAGTATCTCTAGCCATGGAAATATGAAGCCTCCTGTACTTGAGGAAAGGAAAGAAAGACGAGAAATAAGGAAAAATGATAGGAATGTGAAAAGTAATATCAAAGACTCAATGAATATCAACCCTGCTCCAGTCAAAATTTCAACAAAAAATGTAAAGGCTAATGAGAAGAGGCCCGAGGGAGGCCAACAACGTGAGACACGACGCTCATCACTTAAGGAATGGGAACAAAAGGTGTATCCTTTCCTAGATGCCGATATGCCCGAAATGCTAGAACAACTGCTCAAGTTGAAATTAATTGAATTGCCAGAATGCAAACGACCGGAAGAGGTGGGAAAAGTTGATAACCCGAACTATTGTAAGTATCATCGCATCATAAGCCATCCAATCCAAAAATGCTTTGTTCTTAAAGAACTCATCATGAAGCTAGCCAAGGAAAGGAAAATCGACTTCGATTTTTATGACGTTGCTCAGTCAAACCTTGCAACATTTGCTTGCGGGTTACCTAGTTGCATGTCTCCAACTACTGAGCAGGGGGGAAATATCACTCTCGTCCAATTTGGTTCTCTGGAACCTGTTCAAGTTCAGCTCTCACAAAAAGCATCTGATTGTAATTCAAATGATGATAAAAGGTCAACAATGGATGAGGAAGAAGACTGGACGGTGGTTACTCATAGGAGATGGAAGAAGAGACGTACATTCCCTCTTCATTTGATCACCCAAGAGTCTAGAAGAGCACAAAACTAGATTCAGCCTTGGTCAAGAAGAAGGAGTGATAAAAGGCAAGAAAGACTGGGAACAAAAATGTTTGACGATTCAGCACAAACCCAAGAACTTCTAAATCTCATCACATTGGAAGAATTCTTCCCCAAAAAATTCTTTCGAAATGACTCAGCTGAGGCCGTTCACATGGTGTCTCGTTGCGAAATTCAGGATGAAAAGGAGGATGTTGACCATGGTGGTCCAAATGAGACTTTGTCGTCTTTGGAGGAATTCCAATCTCAGGTCGATGAAGTTGAACCCTTACAATCCTCCATGTCACCAAAAGAAGTGCTCACCCAAGCTCTTGAAAAGCCAGAGATGTACACTCCTTCTACCAACACGCTTCAACAAACCCAGGAATGTTACGCGTGCTCTCCAGACTTAACTTTCACTGATGAGGATCTGTTATTAGGCTCTAAGCCCCACAATCGTCCACTTTATGTCTCTGGTTATACTCATGAACAAAAGATCGATCGTATTCTCATTGACGGAGGTTCAACTGTTAATATACTACCAAAAATGACAACGAGACGACTTGGTCTTACTATGGAGGAATTATTGCACAGTCGTTTGGTCATTCAAGGTTTTAACCAAGGAGGACAACGTGCAATCGGCATGATACACTTGGAATTAATCATTGGAGAACTGACAAGCAACGTTTTGTTCCATGTCATTGATGCCAAAATGACCTATAACATGCTGTTAGGACGCCCCTGGATCCATGGAAATGGAATAGTGCCGTCAACTTTGCATCAATGTTTCAAGTTCCTTCAAAGTGGAATAAAAAAGGTCAATGCCGACTTGAAACCTTTCGCCGAGACTGAAGCTCACTTTGCCGACGCAAAGTTTTATGTGGAAGATGACATTCTTAATGAAGTTCTCCTAGTTGAGATCCCGTCCATGGAACGCAAGCAGGGTGAAAAGGAGCAGGTTAGATTCATCACTGGAAAGGATATTCCTTCCCCAAAGGAAGGTCCGGAATGTGGGAATGATCATTCTAGTGAATCTACCAGTAATTCAATGAGAGCGGAAATTTCAACATCTTCCAATAACCCTCCATTCCTCCGTTATGTACCATTATCACGCCGTAAGAATGGACAATCTCCATTCGCGGAATGCCTTCAACCTACAAAAGACATGGGAAAGCTTCCTGCAAAGTTTACAATGGAGGATGTAGCCATATTGAAAGAAAATCATGTCATGCCTCTGACTTCGTCCACAAATCTTGTGCCCTCGAAGCCACTAAATGGATTCGTGAAGTCTTCACAAAGTCTGACAGAGCATGGTATTCTACCAAGTGAGCGGACAAAAGAATGGTTTGACCCAAAGGCATATAGGTTGTTAGCCAAAGCAGGCTACGATTTCTCAAAACAAGGAGACTTAAGGAAACTAATTCCAGAAGCCATCGGAGAAAAGATGCATGGCCTTAGCAAAACACAAAGGAAAATGCGGCTTGAAGGGCATAAGATTCCTATCCCAAAGATCGGATTAGGTTATACTCCAGAACAACCAGCTCAGATATGGATCAAGAGGAGAACCAATACTTCAAGTTCCCAATACATAACAGTGGAGGTCGGCGAAAGTTCGAATCAAACAAAAGATCACTCTTCATCGCGTGTCTCAGTGTTTGATCGCATCGAGGCCTCATCGTCACGAGTTACAGTGTTCGACAGGTTAAATACAACTAGCTTAACACAAAATCGTGACACTCTTGCTTGTAAATCAGTCTTTGATCGACTGGGGGCAACAAAGAGGCCTGTTGATAGTCATTCTCAAAATTCAATAAATTTTGAGGTTCAAAGGGAGAAGAAAGCTAATGATGAGATCCGCAGTAGCATTCCTTCACGCATGAAATGTAACTTTACCTTAGATATCAACACTGAAGGATCGCTCAAAGTCAAAAGACGAACGATTGTACACACAAGTCAGTCACTCGCCCACAATGAGCAAATTGAAGAGGTATCATCCTCGTTTCATATTACAATAAAAGAGGATACACTTTCAGATGCTGAAGTTGAAGAGGTTGATGAAGCTCCTCCAGCCTTGGAAGATGGAGGACAAGCTACAGTTGATGAACTTAAAGAGGTCAATTTAGGAACTACTGAAGAACCTCGGCCAACTTTCATCAGTGCGCTTCTCACCCCTGAAGAAGAAGAAGAGTACCTCAAGCTCCTAGTAGAATACAAAGATGTGTTTGCTTGGACTTACAAGGAAATACCCGGGCTCAATCCATGTATTGCTCTACATCATTTGGCGGTAAAGAAAGGCGTGCGCCCAGTTAAACAAGCCCAAAGACGCTTTCGGCCGGAGCTAATCCCTCAAATAGAAACCGAGGTCAATAAGCTAATCGAGGCAGGTTTCATTCGTGAAGTACAATACCCAGAATGGATTGCTAACATCGTCCTTGTCAAAAAGAAGAATGGACAAATCCGGGTATGCGTTGACTTCCGTGATTTGAACAATGCATGTCCCAAGGATGATTTTCCATTACCCATCACTGAGGTCATGGTTGACGCCACCACTAGTCATGAAGCTTTATCTTTCATGGATGGTTCTTCAGGCTACAACCAAATTCGAATGAATCCTAAGGATGAAGAGCTCACAGCTTTTTGTACCCCTAAGGGCATTTGCTGTTACAAATTGATGCCTTTTGGACTGAAGAACGCTGGTGCTACTTATCAACGGGCCATGCAAAAGATCTTTGATAATGTACTTCACAAATACGTGGAGTGTTATGTCGATGATCTGGTAGTTAAAACAAAAAGGAGGGAAGACCATCTGGTAAATTTGCGATCCGTGTTCAACCGCCTAAGAAAGTATCAGCTTAAAATGAACCCTCGCAAATGCGCTTTTGGTGTAACATCTGGAAAATTTCTTGGTTTCATTGTTAGGCACCGTGGTATTGAAATTGACCAGTCCAAAATTGAAGCTATCCAGAAAATGCCAGAGCCCAAGAATCTGCGAGAACTTAGAGGCTTGCAGGGAAAACTAGCCTACATACGACGATTTATCTCAAATTTGGCTGGTCGATGTCAACCTTTCAATAGATTGATGAAGAAGGATGTGCACTTTGAATGGGATGAGGCTTGTAGCAATGCTTTTGCCCGCATCAAAAGATACTTGCTTAATCCTCCAGTTTTGGGTGCTCTTATTCCTGGAAAGTCTCTAGTGTTGTACATCGCGGCACAAGAAAAGTCTCTGGGTGCTCTTATGGTGTAAGAAAATGAAGAGGGGAAAGAAAGAGCCCTTTATTATCTAAGTCGAACTCTCAATGGGGCTGAATTAAATTATTCTCCTATTGAAAAGATGTGCCTCGCTCTTTTCTTTGCTATAGATAAACTAGAGCACTACATGCAAGCATACACGGTTCGCTTGATAGCAAGAGCGGACCCGATTAAGTATGTCCTTTCTAGGCCAGTGGTTGCGGGTCGTATAGCTCGATGGGCGGTCTTGCTACAACAATATGACCTCACATATGTCCCATAAAAAGCTGTCAAGGGACAAGCATTGGCAGATTTCTTAGCTGATCACCCAGTTCCATTTGATTGGGAGTTCTCCGATGATTTCCCGGATGAAGACGTGTTTTACATTGAACTAATGCCACCATGGATGATGTTTTTCGATGGGGCTGCACGTCGAGAAGGAGCGGGGGCAGGTGTAGTGTTTGTTTCTCCACAATGGCAAATACTTCTGTACTCGTTCTCATTAAGCGAACTTTGCTCTAACAACGTAGCCGAATATCAAGCATTGATTATTGGTCTACAAATGGCCATTGAGATGAGCATATCGCAACTTGAGATCTTTGGGGATTCCAAATTAATTATTAACCAAATCTTGGAGCAGTATGACGTCAAGAAGGAAGACCTCATCCCCTATTGCAAATATGCGAAGAAGTTGCTAACAAATTTTGAGGCCATCACATTGGAGCATATACCAAGAGAGGAGAATAGACAGGCTGATGCTTTAGCTAATTTGGCTACCGCCTTGGCATTATCCCAAGAAGAGACCACCAAAGTTGCTATTTTCCAGAGGTGGGTGGTACCTCTCGTGATTGAAGAAGAAGAAGAAGAGCAAGCCAACATCATTTCGGTATGCCTTGTTGAAAAAGAAGATTGGCGACAAGCGATCATTGAATACCTTCAACATGGAAGACTCCCGAATGATAAACGCCACAAGACTGAAGTTCGGCGGAGGGCTGCTCGATTCATTTACTATAAAGACACTCTCTTCTGCCATTCATTTGATGGATTATTTCTCCGTTGCTTAGGAGAGGAGGAGGCTAAACAAGCCTTAGAGGAGGCTCATTCTGGAATATGCGGCGCACATCAGTCGGGTCCTAAGTTACACTACAGGATCAAACGAATGGGTTACTATTGGCCTACAATGGTGCAAGATTCCATGGAGTGCGCTAAGAAATGCGAAGCTTGTCAGTATCACACAAACTTCATCCACCAGCCGCCAGAGCCTCTACACCCAACTGTAGCTTCTTGGCCTTTTGATGCATGGGGGCTTGATGCGATAGGACCATTACCAAAGTCATCCGGTGGCCATCTATACATCTTGGCTGCAACTGATTACTTTTCAAAGTGGGCGGAAGCTGTGCCCCTTAGGGAAGTGAAAAAAGAGACGGTGGTCAATTTCATTCGAACTCATTTAATCTATCGATATGGTGTCCCTCAGTATATCATAACTGATAATGGAAAGCCGTTCTACAATAGGTTGATGACGGAATTATGTGAGAAGTTTGAGTTTAAACAATACAACTCTTCCATGTACAATGCCCCGGCAAATGGACTAGCTGAAGCATTTAACAAAACGCTTGGCAGTTTGTTAAAGAAGGTGGTATCCAAAACAAAGAGGGACTGGCATGAAAGAATCGGAGAAGCATTATGGGCATATCGAACAACATTTCGAACGCCTACTCAAGCGATACCATATTCTCTTGTCTATGGAGTGGAAGCCGTCCTTCCTTTGGAACGTCAAATCCCATCATTACGAATTGCCATTCAAGAAGGATTGACTGGAGAAGAAAATGCCAAGCTCAGATTGCAAGAATTAGAGGCACTTGATGAGAAAAGGCTCAAGGCCCAACAACGCCTTGAGTGCTATTAAGCTCGTCTTTCAAGCACCTTTAATAAAAGAGTTAAACCACGATCATTCCAAGTTGGTGACTTAGTCCTTGTCGTTCGAAGACCTATCATCACAACTCATCGTACAGGCAATAAGTTCACTTCAAAATGGGATGGACCTTATGTTGTGCAAGAAGTTTACACCAATGGAGCTTGCAAGTTGATTGATAATGATGGTGTAAGGATCGGCCCCATCAATGGGAAGTTCCTCAAACGCTTCTATGCTTGAAAATCGAGGATTGCTCCTTGGTAAGAGTTTAAACTGCCCACTGTAGCGCTGCAAGAGTATATGATGTCTTCCCAGTACCCTTGAAAGCGTACCAATAAGGAGAAATTAATCCCACTCTATGTCACCAATTGCTAGTGTGGCGTAGTGGTTGGATGCCCATGTCGCCCTTGAGGGGTCTCGGGTTCGATTAGTGGTGATACCCACTATTACACACTGAGCCCCCCCTTTTTTGCAAAAAACAACAAAAAAAAAAAAAAAAAGAGAAATCATCAAAAAAAAAAAAAAAATCTATTGAACTACGTGATGACTTGATCCCTCTCCGGGGTACGTAGGCAACTTAGTATCTTTTGCTAGGTTCAGTCACGCACTAAAAAAAAAAGTTATCAAAAAGAAAAAGAAAAAAACAAATAAATCATCCAAAAAGAAAATATCAAAAAAAAATCATCAAAATATATATATATAAAAAAAAAAGTTATCAAATTGTGAAAAAAGAAAAAGAAAAAAAAAACAAATAAATCATCCAAAAAAAAAAAAAAAAATCATCCAAAAAAAAATATAAAAAAAAAAAAAATTTATGTTAAACTACGTGATAACTTGATCCCTCTCCGGGGTACGTAGGCAGCTTAGTACTTGTCACTAAGTTCAGTCACATGAAAAGAAGAAGGATTGCCAGTCTGGCTTGAAGAGTTTTGCAACAGTTGTCAATATGCTTTTAAGGTCCCTTTGGTTGGCAAGGCATTGCTTAAAGGTAGTCAATTGCTCAATAGAATGATCGAAGATCGTTGTAGTCGAAGATGAAGACTGTAAGAAGTTGACGTTGCTTAGCTTTCCTTGAAATGATGATAAACATAAGTTGATTCTTGGTTATGGAGCAAAATAAAATCTTCATCCTCTTTTGCAAGAAATGAAGTTTGCATGGCATTGCCCATCTTTTATGGACATTCTCCCACGTTTCTGAAGTATGCTTTGCATCACTTATCTCCTGGGGGCATCTTCTTGTACCTTGCAAGTCCAAGCTACATCGTCTCTCTTCTAGGTTGTGTCACTTCATAGCTCTAAAATTTGAACGACATCATCTCCCTTCTAAGTGGTGTCGTTTCACATCATGTTTCTGAAATCTGGATGGCGTCAACTTCCTCCAGAATGATGATAGATTATATATCCGAAGTTGGTGTTGCATCACCTTGCTTCTATGGGCATGTTCGTGCAATGTTGAATTGTTGGTGGCATTTCCTTGCATCTTCAAAGTCTTGATAGGGACTCCTTGCATCTTCAAGGTTTTGTTGGCATTTCCTTGCATCTTCAAAGTCTTGATAGGGACTCCTTGCATCTTCAAGGTTTTGTTGGCATTTCCCTGCATCTTCAAAGTCTTGATAGGGGCTCCTTGCATCTTCAACGTCTTGTTGGCATCTTTGAGATCTTGATGTCTGGCTACAGTGCTATGCACCCTCGATGTCTGATTATGTTGCCTCTGAAAATTGATGTTGTCATAGCTTCATGGAAAATATGGGTGCAACTTCAATGCGAGTGCAAGTACTAGTGTGGAGTGTTGTCGTGGCTTCATGACAAAGATGAATGTTGGCACGGCTTCGATGCGAATGAAGTGTTGACATGGCAAAGATGGATGTCGGCATGGCTTTGGTACGAGTGAAATGCTGACGTGACTTCAGTACAAACGATGAATGCAGCTTCATTGTGAAGGCAAGTGCAAATATTGCTTCATGGTAAGGACAAATGCTAGCACGGCTTCATGGTAAAGACTCTTGATGTGATTATGTTGCAAGGATCATTGAGAGGGTTGCGTTGAAAAGACAAGTGTTAATACAGCTTAATTGCCAAGACAAAGGCCAGTACAACTTCAAGGTCAAGTGCTAGTAATAGCATCATTGAATCATGAACACCTTTGATAACATTGTTGCCTAGATGACTGTCACTATAAGAACGTTGTGTTCAATGGCATGTAAAGCCGCCAAATAAAGATGGATGTCAAACTAAGAATGTTGGTGTAAAGCTTGACGTTAAAGCCCAAAGAATAAAGGAAAGTCTACTGCATAACAAAAACAAGCAACAACAAAGAACTTGTTAGAAGAAAATCTCACGGCACGTCTAAAAAAAAAAAAAAAAAATAGAAACTCTACACAGTATTACGATACCCACTGAAATAAAGAGGCAAGAGTTTCTCTACACAGTATCAAGATGCCCACTGAAGGCAAAGCTTATGCAAACTTAGTGCGTGCTCCGGACGGCTTTATATAGGAATCCTTGGAAGCTAATAGACAAAAAAAAGAAAGAGGAAAAATGCTGCCACCAATGTTTAAGGTCAGATTTTGCAACTCAAATGCACTCAAAATCAAAGAAAACTGCACCAAACCTTGAAAAAGGAAGAAGAAGTAGGTGAGTGCCCATTAACGCATCACATTGTCACAAAGAAATTGTCACACTAGAAAGAACCGGTCTACAGAGGGTAGCATGTCTTCTAAGAACAACCATGGCACTGACTTTGGATGCCGGCAAAGATGAGTAGCTTGATCTACTGTGTCACCAACTCTTGAGAGCAGCAGAGACATTCAGTGGATAGCCTGGAACTACTCCCCGACTTGGTTGTCAACGTTGCAGAATAGCCAACGCCAATGAAGACTAAAATGGCAACAAATTTAACAATGTTTGCTGTCTCCTCTTCCGGATTTCTAAAAATTCTGACAGGATTTCACAAAATTCAACTCACAGAAACCTTCTACGATTTTCGATCTACCTAACCTGCGAAAACCAGGCCAAGATACCGAGCCACGCACTGCCACGCGCTGCCAAAATCTTCAGAGGATCGTGGCCTGCTCCTTCGTATTCGTACAAATCCAGACTCCATTTCAAGGAAATGGCATTACCACTCGAGCCAGCGGCCCTTGATGTGCAAAACCCAGAAAGGCCATCAGCAACAGGGCTACCACGCGCCACC
Organism: Quercus aquifolioides; assembly: GCA_019022515.1. Lineage (NCBI taxonomy): Eukaryota > Viridiplantae > Streptophyta > Magnoliopsida > Fagales > Fagaceae > Quercus > Quercus aquifolioides. The sequence continues at coordinate 39,597,099 of CM032333.1, forward strand.
ACGCGCCGTCATGATCTCGCGATGACCGATGGCCTAGTTCTTCGAACCTGTGTAAATCTGTTCATAATCTCACAAAACTGACGATACAGGGGTCTTGTACGGCCTTAAAACTACAAAACCTGAAAATTTCAGGCCCAAAAAACTCAAGCACGCGCCGCCACGCGCCTCCACAAGATCCGGCAGTGGCTGCCTTAGACTCACGTGCCGACACGCGCCACCATCATCAGGTTACGCGCCCCACGCGCCACGCGATCGGACGTGCGCCCCATTATGTGACGTCATGGATGACGTCATCCTCCACTATCCGGTTTGACCCACCTGTACTGATCCAACCCGGTTTGACCCGTTGATCCTGACCCGGTCCGAACCGCCAGAAACTAAAAAAAAAAAAGAAAAAAAAGAAAGAAAAGAAAAGAAAAGAAAAGAAAATGCTTTGACCAAGTTTGACTTATAACTTTGACCAAAAAGTCGAAATTTTCAAAAGGGGCCTGTCCCACTCGATTTTTCGCGTACATTCCGATTTTGGAATCCGTTTCTTTGTCCGAGATTCGGAAATTGTGCAAACTGTCCAATTCCAGAAAGTTGACTTTTGTACAAATCCTAGCCAAAAGTCAAAATTTTCAAAAAGGACCTATCTTGCCTAATTTTTCGCGTAGATTACGATTTTGGGGTTTATTTCTTCATTTGAGAATCCGAAATTTCTCAAATCGTGTGATTCTACAGTTGTTGGCTTTAATGTGAACTTTGACCAAGAATCAAGATGTCCAAGCAAAGTTTGTCCTATTCAGATTTTCACATAGATTCTGATTTTGAAATCCACTTATTTGTTTTGGACTTGGAAACTACCTATGTGACCCACTTCTCCGAAGTAGTAGCAATGTCCAAAAAAAAATTAAGCCCCTAAAATCAAAATTTGAGATTCACCCACTTGGTCTAGATTCCCTTAAGGTTATCCTCCGGACTTCATAGGGGCTTCCCTTCCAAAGTACAAATGAGCTTTCACAAGTGTGTCCTGAACTTGAAATTACACTGGGTCACTAGTTCAACCTACCATTCCCGTTCGGTGCCTACCAGTCTCCAACCTACCATTCTCGTTCGGTGCCTACCGTTCCCACCTACCATTCCTAGCCACCATTCTCACCAAAAATTCCCAACCACCATTCTCAACCACCCATCTACCATCCTTCGTTTCTCCACTATAAATAGAAGGGCCGGGTTCAAAAAAAAAAAAACTCATCAAAAAAAAAAAAAAAAAAGAGAAGAAAAACACACTGAGTCATGAAATGAAGATTTGTTTCTTTCAAATTTTCAAGTCCTCCTTCTCACAGCCATTTCTCACTATGGCCTCATCATTCTCAACTCTTAGCAACCAATATTGCTTCATAATCCGTCTGAAATCAACCCTTTCATGGTTCGGTAGAAACCCTCTTCACAACATCATTGTAGTTTTGAGATCCAAACAAATTTTGTTTCTCCTCTTAACGACCACAGTTGTTCGTAAAATTACTCATAACAAGGTCTGCATTTTGGTTTCATGCTTCCTCGGATTTGGTTGGCCAGGAAATCCAAGTCCAGCAGAAACTCCTGTTCCTAACCTTAGGGCTCCTGTAGTCTCTCTCCAATTGCTTGGCCTTCCAACAGAAGCAGCGGTTCGGAAAAAACAGCAACTTGACTGGTTTCTAAGGCCAGAATCACAAGCTCGCTCCATCTTTCATTTTTCTGTGCTTTTTCAACAAGTAGCAGTAAGTGAAGATGGTAAAAAGTGTTGGGGTATCCTACAAATTGTCTTTCATCCAACACTTGAAACAACCTTCATGGCACCAGCTCACCAGAGTTCAGTCTTCGGAGCCAGTAAGTGGTTACCAGAGCTTTATTCCATGTCCCCACCACTATGGGACTCAAAGGTCATCGTTGCTGGTACCTCAAAACACATTTTCTAGAATTACTCCAACTTAAATTTAGCTTGAAGTATTTTAGAAGGTACTCTTCTGAAATTACTTCAACTTAACGTCTGTCAGCATAGTCCCATCACGCATGCACATTCTATGACTTGCTGTCAGACCCCATGCAAACATACAGTTAGTCCCATATTCAAAGGTGTACTTCATAGAAACATCTACACCAGAGGGTCCCCAACATACAGGGCCAGTACCATGGTGGCGTATGTTTCACCCATTCGCTTTGCTTCATCCCCGTCTTCTTCACCACCAACATCATCATCCCCAGAATCCATAAGCTTCTGAAATTACCTCAACTTAACCTGAGTAAAACGATGACGCATGCGCACTCAACCATTTTTCCACATGGCCTCGCCGTAATCCGAAGTATACTCTTCTGAGATGACTTCACCAGCGGTTCTTAAAAACATGAGGCTAGCCCCATGACTCTGTATGTTGTACCCAACCAACATCTTCACCTCTTCCCCATCTTCTACACCCTGTGATCGCCGCCAACGATCCAAAAACACTCTTCTGAAGTTACTTCAACTTAACCTCTGTTGAGAAGGCTCGGTCACGTAAGTACATTTAAGTACTCGTAGACCTCTTTTCGGTCTCATCAAAACCTTTCATATGGGTGGGTCTACTCCTCGGAAATTATCTCATCTTGCTGAAAGCTCCACCACCTTCAACTACTTCACTTAAAAAGTCAAGTGCAAAAATCTGTTTTTGAAACTCATTCCCACACTACACTTAGAAACTGTGTGCGTGCATGAGTCTCGAGGGGGCATTTGTAGAGAGGGAAAATTCCCGACCTATCACAAGCTGACACGTCACACTACCAAGTCTACAAAATACAACCAATTACAAAACTCCACGTATTGCTGCTAGGTTTTGCTATCACTACTCAGAAACCAATAGAAATCTGCCAAGTGTCATGCAAAAACCAATCACACATCAGCGCACGTGTAAGCGATGACATAATCAACCTCGCACGTGTAAGCGATGACATAAGCGGACCAATTAGGCTGTGACATGTGTCACCAATCAGACTCCGCCACGTGTCACTCATCCACCCCTAAACTCCTATAAATAGAAGCCTTCCTAAGACATTTGAGAGGAGACCAAGCCATCTGAAGCACTCAGAAATCCAGAAGCTCTGCCGGAACCAAGCTCTAAAGCCTCCAAGAACTTCAAGAACTTCAACTTCGAATACGAAGAACATTCGAAGAGAAATCATCCAAATCATCCGCCTAGATCCAAAAGTTTGCGGGAATCAAGCCTAAAGTGTCTGAAAACATCAACAAATCACAAATCAGTGAAGCTCTACGGATTCAAGCCCCTAAGGCCCCGAAGAATTTCCACCACAAACCAAGAACACGAAGAACGTACGAAGAACACGAAGAACAAAGAATTTCTAACAAGCTCATAGCCAGAGATTCATTGCAATTCTGTTTCAAAGGTCTTCGATCCATTCTTCAGCCAAATTGAAGTATATTTGGTGTTTAGATCAAAATCACATTACCACAATTCCAATCAACAAATCTTTCAAGGAGATCGAATCAGAGGATCACTCTTTTGTAATCACAGAGAATTGTACCACACAATCATCAATACAAATTCGCATTTGTGCAACTATTTTACTTGTTTGATTTATTTCAAACTAGAAATTTAGTCGTCTACAATGGGTATGTAGTTAATTGTGATAGTCAGAGCGCTATAGACTTAAGCAAGAATTCTATGTACCATTCACGCTCAAAGCACATTGAGGTGAGATACAATTGGTTAAGACTAGTTGTTGAACAACAGTTATTTGAATTAGAGAAGATTCACACAGATGAAAATCCAGCTAACATATTGACCAAGGTTGTGTTTAGAGAAAGGCTAAAGCTTTATGCCGGGTTGGCCGGCATGAATTCTAACTGAAGAGTTGGGTTGAAGATCTCCTCCGTAGTGGGTTGGAGGGGGAGATTGTTGGGTGCAAGCACCATGTGGGTCCAGCCCACATGCTTGGGTCAATGCTCATTAAATGAGCTTGCTTCTTCAAGCTTCCAAGGTCAGACTACCATTCCTTGGGCAATGGCTTAGGTGTGTGAGACACGCTAAAGCTGACAAAGAAGAAAAGAAAGAAAACTGAGGCCATTCGGCCTTGTGAGTAGAGCTGAAACTAAGAGCCATTTTCGGCCATTTTGGTGTGAGTTCCAGAGAGAGCAAAACACAAAAGGGAGAGAGCTTCAGCCATTTTGAGAGGTGCAATCCGAATGAAGAAATAGAGAGAAACACAGTGAGAGTGTGAGAGAGTGAAAAAGAAAAAGGAGAAATTTTTCTTTGCTCAAGTTACATACAAGGAAGATAAATTGGTGGAGTTCTCATAGAGTTTTTGATTGCTACAACCATGGAGAGTTGGAGTATTCAAAGGGAGATTTTGCTATTGGCTTTGTGGTGAGATTGTATTTACTCCTTGAGATTTATTTGTTGTATATCCAATTTATTGAGGACTCAAGTTTAGCATTAACTTGATAGTTGTAATCTCTATTTCATAATGGATATTTTTCGGAGCTGCCCCGTGGTTTTTCCCTCTACACTAGAGGGTTTTTCACGTAAGATTTGCTGTTCTTGTGTGGTTGTGTTTATGTGGTTCTTGCTGGAATTTTTTGTTTCATAATATTGCTATTGCTTGGAAGTCATTAATTTTAATTCATACATAGACATAGAGGGGATTAGGATTTTTCCCCAAAAGATAGGACAAACCTCTGTTGAAACTTGAAAGACCTCCATTAACCACCGCCATAGCTACTAAAGATGAGAAATCAAATGATAAAAGTATGCCAATTCAAATGCTTTAAAAACATCAAAAGCTACACAAATTGCATCGAAGAAGAAAAAAAGTTTGAAGACTAACATATCTCAATTTATTTTTTAAATAGCACACTCTTACAAGCAAGAAAAACAAATAAATGTACTATATTATCAAGAGAAATTTTAATGTATTTTATTGTATTGTTAAGTCAAGTTAGTGGTATCTTAAATATGTAAAATGTTCCTGCAGGTTAAATACATATCATATACTATAATTGATACTTTGATTTTAGTATTTTGTCTATCTATTTATCTATTATTAACTTTTTCTGTAGCTACCTTTCTATTTGTTTATAGGACTTTTATTTAGGGGTGTCAAATGGGTGGGTTTGGGGTGGGCATAATTGGGTTGGGTATATAAAACTCATTTAACTAATTGCTTCTAACCTAAATCTAACCCAACCCAATTATTATGGGTAAACCCCAACTCACCCAATTACCCAATTATCAAAATTATCAAAATGCCATTAAAGTGAAAATCCCAACACTTTCTTGGATTTCCTTTTCCACTCTCTCTAGTCTTCATTCTTGGGATTAAAAAATTCCACATAAGCACATCCACATCAGCAATTATATTAAAAATCCAAATATTTTTTTTTTCTTTTCTATTTTCTCTCACTTTCTTGGCAACCAAACAGTGCAACAAATACAAAGAAATGTCATTTCAAGCTCAAAACTTTCCTGGAATTTTGAGAGCAACTGTACTTGAAACAAATAGAAATTCTTCATCGACATTAAGCTCGGTAGAGCTCGAAATCCGGCTGGTGATTCCGAGGAGCAAATGCGGGTGCCACAGCTGACAAACTGTGACGAGCTGAACCAAACAAGTCCAAAGCACAATGCTCGAGCAAACACGAATGAACCAGACCTGTAATTGCGTCCTCACGATCGCAAGCACGGGAGGGGAACCACTTGCTATCTTATCGCCGATACGCGCCGCCTCCGATGATCTAACCTCCATTCCTTTTCTTCAAGCCACCTCATCGCCGTAGCTTCATCGATCAATCCAAAACCCTAACCTCCTCCACAACCACCACCACCACCGCCACCACCGCAACTACTGTCAATTTCACAATTCAATGATTGAATTTCAAACACATTGCAAAAACCTAGCTTAGCTACAAAATTCTCGTTAGCTCTTAACAACCACAGCAAAAACCATTAAGAGATTTTTTTTTTTTTTTTTTTTTTACTTTTTCGGGAATTTTTTTTTCTCTCAAACTTTCTTTCAGATGCTAGAATATTAAAAAAGTAAATAAATAAATAAAAATTTTCTTCTTACTTTATTATTTTTTCACTCACTCACTCTCTCTCTCTCTCTCTCTCTTTAGTGTAAATGTAATCTCTCTCTCTCTGTTTGCTTGATGAGAAAATGAAGGAAAATGAAAACCCTGAAACACTGAAATGTCTAATGGCTTTATTTATTTATTTTTTATTTTTAATGGGAAGGGCTGTGTTGAATTTGGGTATATTGTTTTTGGGTTAAATGGGCCTCAATGGATTTTTAGTTAAAACCCAATAATCACTGGGTCTAATTGGGTTGATGCCCATTTAATCCAACTAATAATTGGGTAGGTTTAGATTCAATTAGAGTGGGTGAGTTTGGGTGGGCAAATGGGTTTGGGCTGACTTTGCCACCCCTACTTCTGTTACTTCTACTCAATGCTTCTGTACACAACTTATTCAATGTCATTTATTTTTGTTCATATTGTCATTGTCAATGTGAAGATTAATTTAGTTTACGGATACCTTTTAGCAATACTAAATATCAAACTATTAATATATAAGACACTCAAGATTGCACTATGCATTTAAAAAAAAAAAAAATTTAAAATGATGCTGCAAATTCCAATAAGCAACATAAATGACAAAGCACTGTAATGGCACTCCAATGCTATGGTTTTGAAATCAACTTATGATGCTAGGTTTTGTTTAACTGAGAAATACCTCATGGGACCAAAGTATATATAAAACACTTTTTATACATGTTCATGGATTTGTTGAGGGTTTCCGTATTAAGAAGTGTTTAGCTAAACACTTATACTTAATATTTGTAATAAACTTGAATTATAATATATATATATACATATACGATTATTTAAGAGACCGTGATATATAGAACAATTATGAACTACTTACCATAAAAAGTTGTATTACTAAGTAGATTAATGTTATGCTTTATTTTGAAGTAATTAGAAAGCGGATGAGCTAATTAGGTGGGGTTTGAGAATAACAATTTTTTTTTTTTAGTTTTGCCAGTTTTGCCAGAAGGGGAAAGATTGTTGAGGGATTAAGATAGTATCAAATACTACAATTGTGTTCTAAAATTATTTTTAATTATAAAAAAATAACTAATTATTTGTAATTTATAATTTCACAATCAGAAATTTATGATACAAAACTGTATCTGATGAAGTTCTTCAACGAATACAAAATTATATTAAGCTAGTTATATTTAATAATCATTTCTCTAAAAGTATAAATATAGTTGTAGCCACTTTACATCAAACCTTTGAATTTGTAAGCTTCGAAGGGTCAGGGACACCACCGGGCCTGCTGGCCTAGTGGTATCCGGTCTGTATGGGACTTATCAACTCAGGGGTTCAATCTCCTGCATAAACACTTACCTAGCAAAAAAAAAAAAAAAAAAAAAGAGTCAGGGACAATAATAGATGACCACCACGTGTGCTATCAAACTTTGTTTTTTTCCCTTATAATGTGTATACCTTTTATTTAAAAATGCTATGGAATATTCTGTTTAATTAATGTGTTGTTTCATCATTCAACATCAAAATTCTATAACCCACCACCCCCCCCCCCCCCCCCCCCCAAACTGAGACATTATCATTTATCACAACCCCCAAAATCTTTATATGGTTTGGGTCGCAGAATTTTTTTTTTTTGCTGAATAGGGTGGCAAAATTTTCCCTTCAAAATTAGGTCTTCCTTATTAATTTGGCTTGTGTATTTGGCAAAACCCTGTTTCATACTATGTCTTGCCATTTAAATCCTCTTGCCGAATTTCTCCAAGCCACTTTTACTCCTCCTTCTATAATGCAAGGTAGAGACCTTCTCTTGGAACTTAGATGGTCATTAGATAATGGTACTTTAATTAATATCCTTTTTGTTAAGTTCTTTGTTCGTATTGGACCTCATTGGCTTCTTTTTGAAGGCCAATTGACTGGACATGAATTTTCACTCAAATTAGCAGACTTCTTTGCCCCACCACATACTTGGAACCTTGAATTCTTATCTTTTGAAATTTATCCTAACATTCTTAATCTTATTTCAAGTGTTCTTCTTCCCCTCTACTCACAATCTACAGATTCTCTTATTTGGAATTTCACTGCCGGTATTTGCACCACCTCCAGACAGGTCTTTTATTGTCTTGGTCTTTGAGCCTTCCCAAAATTATTTTTGAAACTGAATTCTCTTTTAGTATTTAAATTTCTTAGGTTGCGTTTGAGATATATAGAGAAAAGGTAGCTTTTTTTACTACGTAACTTATTTTTATTATTATTCATGAGTTTTATTGTATTTTTTAATACTATTTATAGGTCTCATTATACTATTTCAACTAGTTTTTGGCTTTATAAATAGTACTCTTAGCAAAAAAAAAAAAATAATAATAATAATTTTAGTTAAATAAGCTGTTTACAAATGAACTCTAATATTGCAACAAATGTTTTAGCTAATTATACAACTTTCATTTCTGATTGCAAGTCATTGCTTACTAAACCATGGCATGTTTCTATAAATAATATAAATAGAGAAGTCAACCATTGTGTAGATCTTCCCAAAATACATACCCTAAGATAAATATTTTTGGACTTCTCGGTTTTATATGTTAATCTCCATTTGTTAAGCAAAAGAATCAAATGATGCCGTTTCAGATAAGACCCAGAAATCCATCACACGTCTGTCACGAATGGTGTCACTTGATTAAGTTGAACGACACCGTATTGATCACATTAGTTATAACTTTAGCCTTATAGTCACGTGTATCAGTTGGATATCACACGTGTATCACTTTGTTAGACCCAGCCATGGATTCCAACGCTAATAGACTATGTTAGAGAGTTTGTCATGGATCCGAGTATTAAATCACATACTTAATTAAGCTATATATATAAAGATCCAAACACTGTAATTATTTATTAAGCTCAATAACAGTTTCTCAGATATTTTTCAGTCTAAATTTTTTCTCTAATACTGATATGCTTCTCTTATCAACTAGATTCTACTCAAAATCTTTCATGTCTCTAATCAGAGAATTTTGAGTTCAATCTCAGTTTCTTCCGCTCTATCTCTCATCTAAAAGAATCTCATAATGTTAAGTATTAAAAAGTAATTTGAGCTTGCATGTAAGGAGAAGTGTGATAATTGGTACTTTAAAAAAAAAAAAAAAAATATATATATATATATATATATATATATATTTGTTGAGCTTCTTCTTTCACATTATCCAACGTTGTTAGGGATAGAATTGAATAATGACATTATAGGTGATGCACTTTCTTAAAAGTACGGTAGTGTTCAACATAACTTTCCCTTAAGGCTTTCTGAGAAGGTGGGCTGAAGGTTCCGAAGCCATTTTAAATATTTTATCAATAAAGTCATGCACACTTTTGCCATCGCGCGCTGGTGACTTGCTAAAAGATTAGTTTCAGTCACTATCAAATCCCTTGATTATTATTATTATAATGCATTAATGCCATCCTTGGTGACTTGCTATTAATCAAGTTCCAATCGGATCCTCAGTTTTCATGACTTTTTGCCCTTGCTAGCTACCACTTGACAGTCACAATAGGCATATCGCAGAACGATCGGCGCATAAGCTTGGGTGCTATTAAGTCACAATCATTGTATTTTTGAACCTGCATGCCTCGCGTATTTGGTGACTTGCTTTGCTTTCTTGGCCTGCGGTGCCATTTGACGGTCACAATATGTGTATATCACAGAACGGTCACTCCAGCCCAGCGCATAAGTACTTCGGCACCCTATTAAATTATTAGCCATTTGATGGTCACAATATGGGTATATCACAGAATGGTCACTCCAGCCCAGCGCATAAGTACTTTGGCACCCTATTAAATTATTAATGCCATTTGGTGACTTTGCTATAAGCTTTATCACAGCCCCACAGGTAGAACTTAGAAGCTATCAATTCCGAAGCATATCCCTTACTTTCATTGCTTTGTTGGCCTTGCTACCATGCTACGTGTGCATGAGAAAGGGGTATAGTAAAATCTCATAATAAATTTGTTTTGAGTTGTGGTAAGGATCTTTATATCAAATTCAGGTTTAAGTAGATTGGGTTAATAACCATACATGCATGCAAACCCCTTTTATTTGCATTTAAAAAAAAAAAAAAAAAAAGTTGTGATGAGTCTTAATGTAAACTTTTTATATTTTTATTAAGAAAATACGAAATTTGTTGTGGCATAAAAAAAAATTAAAAAAAAAACTACTCATTTGGTGACTTTGCTTTCTTGGCCTTGCTACCACTTGATAGTCACAATTGGCGCATATATATATATATATATATATATATATATCACTGTAAGTTTAGCCCCCAACTAATTATGCTATACATCTTTGGTGAGTTGCAATGGTCACAGGTAGTCACAATCAAGTCCCAAAATCAGTTCCTTGGCTTTCATTGCTTTGTCGGCCTTGCTACGACTGACGCGTATGAGATTTTTTTGTTGCATAAAAAATGAAAACTCATTTGGTGACTTTACTTTCTTTGCCTTCTACCACTTTTTTTTTTTTTGCTGAATTAACCTTTCTACCACTTGATGGTCAAAATCGGCATGTCACAGAGAGTCTAAACCCCTCTTCTAATTATGCAATCTTGGGTGACTTGCTATGGTCACAGGTAAACACAATCAAGGTCCCAAGCAGATCCTCGGCTTTCATTGCTTTGTTGGCCTTGCTACATATGCACGAGAAAATATAAGAACATGAGAAAATCTCATAATATTTATGCAATAAATTTATTTTGAGTTGTTGTGAGTCTCAACTCAATGTCAAGTTCCAGTTTCAGTAGGTCAAATAATGACCATACCTTTTTTATTTTGCATAAATTTTTTTTTTTTGAGTCTCATTGTAATTTTTTATTATTATTTTATTTTGGCTTGTGGTGAAATGAGACCATAATTTGTGTGAAAATGTGAGAATTTGTTTTGGCATAAGAAAAAAAAAGTCCGGATTTCGTGACCGACTTTGCTTTCTTGGCCTTGCTACGTACCACTTGACAGTCACAATTGGCATATCACAAAATGGTCACTCTAGTCCAGCCCAGGAATAAACTTAGTCACTGCCCCTATTTATCCCTTGTTTGGTGACTTGCTATAAACATTGTCACTGCTCCTATAAAACTTCGTCACTGCTCCTATAAATCCCATCTTTGTCACTGCGTCCTATATGGTGATATAAACTTTGTCACTGCTCCTATTATCACTGCTCCTATAAATCCCATCTTTGTCACTGCGTTCTCTGCTTTCATTTCCCAAAATAGTTTTTTTTTCTTTGGAAGGACAGATCCATGGATAGAAGTTATCATGTTGGAGGAGTCGGAACACCCTCAGAACGCAGAGATCATGCAGGGTTAGTTAACATTGTTTTCATTTTATTGTTCATAATAAATTATAGAATTAATATATGGGATAACATAGAAATGTTTCATTTGTTATATATTTTTATGAATTTTTCATTCAAATAATTTCATATTATTCTTATCCATATTCTGCCATGATGCAAAAATGTCTTCCCTAAGTGGTAAGCATTAGATTATCAATCTGTCATTACCGGTAAATATTTAATACTATAAAAGCTTGCAAAAACTGTACTTCTATTTCTATCTATAGCAACAAAAGCCAGTCCACACCATTTATGTCATCTAAGCCAGACTCCATTAATATCTTCAGCTTTGAATGTGGAAGATCTTGTCGTGGGAGGATGCTTCTCTTTATTAGCAGCTTCAGCTTCCAAAAACAGGCTTAATGGAACGTGTTCGGGTCCTCACTTACCAATGCTTCTCTCTCTCTCTCTCTCTCTCTCTCTCTCTCTCACCCACACACACACACACACACACACAAACACGTGAGTGTGTCAATCTCACTTCTTTTTTGTTCATTATTATATATCAATCTCACATATTCCTGCTATAAAAGGATGGTTTTATCTGCTTTCTGGTCTTAGCACTCGTTAAAGGATGGTGGGGACATGAATTTGGAGTTTCTGTTACTATACAGTTTCCCTTTTGCTTGTATTGTTTTTCTTTTTCTTCCCTGTACCTGTGGCCACTGCGTTGGCTTGGTCTGAGCTGTCCAGGAACCCATGTAATACTTTGTTCATATCAAAACAATCCTTCTATCTATTTTGTCAAAAAAAGAAATCTGTCGCATAGTTCGTTCTCCACGCTGGGCTCCCTCATCTGCTATGCATACCTCCTAAGTTTTCTCCACTTAAATCGTTAGCGTCACCTTTTAACTTTAATATAAAACCTTCTCAATAAAAAAAGAAAAAAGTAAACAGACTTTCGAAGGGGTTTTCACAATTTTTTTTTAATAACCAATTCATGATTTTCTCTTAAATGCCTATTTCTAAATAAACTCTTGATGGGTCCTAACTCCTGACTCCTTGAGTCTTGGCTGAATCCCTAGGTGACCATTATTAATTGGTACCATTACCATCAAATAAAAATAGATCTTTTATGTTGACCATTGAAATCCAACTAGTTTTTCAATATTTAATTTCACCTCTTATTAATTTTGATATTGTCTCTAAAGCTTTTTATTTTATTTTTATTTTATTGTGATCTCTACAGTGATGCAAATGTGTCCATTAAATACAAACTTAACGACCTAATTTTAGTCTGTTTTATTATTTTTGTGGGGTTGCTGGTATGATTATTTATTTTCCTCTCTCTTCGTTCCCTTAAAAAAAAAAAAAAAAAACTAAAGCTATTGTTTTGATTTGATCCTTATGAACAATGTTATGTAATAAGATTTCATATTTTAATAATAGACCTTGTTGGCCTGTAATTTATTAAGATATTACTTTGATGATTAATTAGACTTATTGTGTTATATATGTAATGAGATATTATAAATCTTATTATTATGTAATGTCGATGATGAGATATTTTAATTTGATTATTTTGAATTGATAATTTTATGTGGTTTAAATTTTTGTCTTATATATGTATTTGTGCTTGGTGGATGAATGAGAGGAAGATGGTGGCAAAGGGAATTTTTACGTAAAAGATACTTGAAAGTAAAAACCAACGTATGTGTGAGGAAAAATAATTTCATTTTTTTGAGAAAGAAACATGTGTCATTAGCTACCAAAAAAGAGATTATTTCTATAAATCTCAAGAGGTCATATTATCATAGATTATCTCATGCATTAAGAGTAGGAAAAAAAAAGTTAATGGATTGTTAAGCTCGCCTGATAGATATTGCACTCATGGTGGTTGACCTAGAGAAAAAGTACATTTTGACAAAGGTCACATTGATTTTGTGGGATTTTGATTTTCTTATACTTTGGAAAAACATGATAGTAATAAAACTGAATGAATCTTGTTTTTGTTTGTGTGATGCCAGTGGAGAAGATCGCAGTTCACTTATAGCATTCCATCAGTCTTTTGTCACTCTCATTACAGTGCTTGCTATCGTACTCGAAATACACTTTCAAACCCAGAAGTCCTCCCCAGTTGAAACACATCTTGAAATGATCTTGACTCTCATCATGGCTGCAGTGGTATACAGCATTGTCCTTGCAAGGATAAACGTACAACCTCGCAGCTCAGAATACCTCACCCTATTTCACCAGGCCTATTTGGGTTCTGGAATTCTTATTTGTGACCTACTTGTAGGACTACTCATGTCTTACTTATGGTGGTTCGTGGGGAATTTATGCACAATTCTAATTGTGATAATATTGCGTCACTGGCACCAACCAATTTATAAATTTCTTTGTCAGTCACGTGATTGGCTCCAAAAGAAATTCGAAGCAGTTCGTCTAGCAACTTCTGAGGCATTTTCTTTGACTCGTGACACGGAGGAACAACAAAATGGTGGTAATCGGCTTCCTGTATAAGTGGCTCGTTTTTGTTCACAAGTTATTGAAAGTGAAACTACCCTATACTGTAATTTAATTAAGTATAGTTTTACTTTGTTAAATCTAGTGAAAGTATTGAAAGTGAAAGTACCCTATATTGTAATTTAATTCAGTATAGTTTTACTTTGTAGCCTAAAACTACAACTTTCACTAGATTAACTATAAGTACTAGTTTCAAGTGAAAGTTGTAATTATGAACTTCAAAGTATTTTTTTTGGAAAGTTGTAGATTAACTATACATATAGTTTCACTTTGTAGTAGTTAACAAAATCTAGCATGTATCATATACACAAGTATAGTTTTAGGCTACAAACTTAATTGTAGCCTAAAACTACAACTTTCGCTAAAAAAATTAACATGACTATATATTTTGAAAATCTAATCATTGAATTGCATATTCTTTGTATTCTTAACACACATATTGAATTTCGTGCAGATTAGATAATGTTTATTATTTTATTTATAAACTTATTTTTTATGCATAATTTTAGACTATAAAAATTTAAAATTTAAACATTTTCTTAATGACATAGCTATTGATTTTTTATTTTCTAAAAATTTTATAAACATAAAGGATATAAGAAGAAAATGTAATCTAATAATGATTTTGCCATCTCGGTGACTTGTATACTAAAAGCTTAGGAGTCACAATTAAAATGCCATCCTTGGTGACTTGCTATTAATCAAGTCCCAATTGCTACCTTCTCAAAAAAAAAAGTCCCAATTGCTACATAGGGTCCTTAGCTTTCATGGCTTACTTTACTTTGCCCTTGCTATCACTTGACAGTCACAATTGGCATATCACAGAACGACCAGGTCATAAGCTTGGGTGCTATCACAATCAAATACCTTTCACGTCCTTTGATTTTGTTCCTTTCACACCGCAATTTTGGCCTTGCATGGCCCGCGTATTTGTTGACTTGCTTTGCTTTCTTGGCCTGCAGCGCCATTTGACGGTCACAATATGGGTATATCACAGAACGGTCACTCCAGCCAGCGCATAAGTTTGGCTGGCACCATTTTACTGCCATTTGGTGACTTTGCTATAAGCTTAATCACAGCCTCACATGCGGAAACTATCAATTCCGAAGAATATTCTTTGCTTTCGTTGCTTTGTTGTCCTTGCTACGATGCTACCGTGCTACGTGTGCAAGAGAAAAGGGTATATATAAATTAAAAAATTAACTTATTTTACTATTTAATTTATATTTATTACTATTCATGAATTCTGCAACATTACATAAGCTAATAGGATGGAAATTAGTCACTCTTTTGGGATATTTAGTTTTTGGAACTAACACAATATGAGTATGATTGAAACTAGGAGGAGAGATACAAAGGTTAAGAAAATCAAGTAATAAGTGAACAAAAGACGTGGATGGATTTACTTGTATAATAATTAGTTCTATCTGGATTAGATTTTATCATATTATCCAAAAAAATTTAATAAAAACATTAAAAATTGATTAGCTTATTCCAATTCACTTATTCAAAAAGAATAGATTTTTAACTCCATTATAAAGTTAAATTTTAGAAAATTTAATTAAACTTTGAAAAATCTTAATAAATTGTAAGCCTGTATTAATGAGTAATTATTAGTTAAGATTGGGTCTTTAGTTTGGTAAGTGGTAAAACATTTAACGATCATGACCCACGACCCAAGAATACCGCATCGTGACCCAGGAACTGCATCGTGACCTAGGAACCGCACCAGTGACCATCGAACCATCAGACCATGACCATTGGACCACAACTCACGATAGACAACCATTGCCGGACCACAACCATTGAGAGAGAGAAGTGAGAGAGGAAAGAGAAGAGAGAAGTGAGAGTTGGTGAGAATTTTTTTTTTTTTTTTTTTTTTTTTTTTACAATCCAGCTATAGTGAGCTGTTATGGATAACAACTCACTGTAGCTCAATGCTAAAATTTTTAGTATTTAGCATTTTTATTGTAGGCGTGTTTTGTGATTTCAGGTGTTAAAAATGCTAAAAAATAGCATTTAATATTTTTAGCACAATATATATATATATATATATATATATACACACACAATACAATACCTTTATTTTTAGTTGTGCTAAATCTCGGTCTGATATTTTTATTATTTTATTTCATTTTGACCAATAAGGAATTGACATGTGTCACAATATTTTCACAATATCTATATGTATATATTGTATTTCCAATGTAAATTTATATTGTAGACACATAAAAATTGGCAAATGTTGTCCACATTTGCAAAATTTGTACAATATTTACCATTTTTTTTTTTGTTTGTAAATGTGTATATTATTTTTGCCACTTTTTGTATGTTTACAATATAAGCTTAAATTGCAATTACAAAGTAAATATATAAAGATACTTGAAAAAAAAAAAAAAAAAAAAAAAGGCTCGAACCAAACTAGCATACTTGAAGGAAAAAAAGAAAAAAGAAAAAAAGAGAGAAAAAAGGGCAGCTCACCAATTGACTAAACCAAAAATACTGTTCATGAGCCTATTGGCTCAATTTATATATTTAATAGAAATAGAAGTTTCATACTCACTTCTTGAAACAATCCTCGCAAAAATAAATAATGCTCCACAAGAGGAGGTAAAAAATGTTTTTTTTATTTTTTATTTTTTATTTTTTTTATTTACTTTATAATATGCTTGATTTCTTTTGTTGTTAGTGTAACCATGACAAAGAAAATTTGAAGCATGGTGCTTCTTAAAAAAGATAAATCATTTAGTCTCTTGGAAATCAATGTATTTCATTGAGCCCATACATATATGGCATAATTGAGTAAAGTTGTCTTTGTTTTATTTTTCTTTTGCTTTTTTTTTTTTTTTTTCTTGGTAACCAAACAGGGGATAAATGCCTAATTCCAAGTAGCTTCCATACCTACTTGGTCGACCACAAAGGCCAATGTTGTTGTATTACAAACTTGCCAGACTCTGAGCTCAACCTCACGAGCTAATGAGGCTCCAGATGTTGAATCAGCCCATAGGTGACTTCACGTTGAAGCTAGGGTGGTCACAGGACCACCCTAACTGGAAAAAAAAATATTTATTATATATAAATTTTGAAAATTTATGACTTTTTTATCTTTAAGAAAAATTTGTGATTGCTCCAAAATTTTTTAGGTCCAACATAATTAAACTTTGGACAAAATTTGGCAACAAACTTGGTTGTAAACTAAGATTATAACTGTGGGGCCCGTGGGCCTGGAATCCTCGGCCCACCTTTAGGCTGCCCAAGGCCCGTGCCGAGGAGGGACGATTGTCCCAGGCTGTTGTCTAGGGGTTTTAGCCCTTTTTGGACCCACGCCGAGGACACCCCCCTTCCTCGGCGTACCTAGTCTAATTCCAGGTAGGGGACAAACCCAGGATAGGTGGTCACATCCACACTTAATGTATTTGCCTGACTCCCCAGGCCACATTAATACGGACAAGACCCCTGAACAGCGCAACCTTGGGGGCTGCAACCCACAGTAGGCGTGGGAACGTGGCTGATGGGACAAGTCCTTAAGCGGTGGCCTGGATGATCGACAGTTGTAAGGCCAGGATCAACCGAGGCAGGTATATAATGCGAGGAGCCCCTCTTGGGAAGGGGGGCCTCCTCGGACAGGAGCCGAGGAGCAACCCCAAGTCAAGGAAAACTGGGGAAAAGGTCCCGGAGGACTCGTGGGAAGCCTGTTAGCGCCTAGCCCTTCGTCCCACTCTCTAAGAAATGTATTGTTGGGGGATCCTTCACAAATGGAGCCCCTACAATAACTCTACTAAATATTTTTTATTGGTTATAAATTTTGACAAATCTACTATTGAATTACATTTTTCTTCTTATATCCCCCCATCTAGCAAAATTTTAATAAGATCAAAGATCAATAGTACATTAATCATATATTTAAATTTTGAGTGTTTCTAAACTAAAATTATACATAAAAAAATAAATTTATGAATTGAATAGTAAATAACATCCGATTGGCAAAATGTGACATGTGTTTTAAAAACATAAAAAACATGTAATTCAAAAATTAGATTTTAAAAATATATAGTCATTTTAATTTGTTTAGTGAGAGTTGTAGCCTTAGGCTACAACTAAATTTGTAGTCAAACTTTGTTCTTAAACTTTGGTCCCTTAACAATATATTAAGCCCTTAAAAAAAAAAAAAAGGAAAAGTCTAAGAAAAACTTTATTGAACTAAAATTTTGAAAAATATGTAGTTTGCAGCATTGATAATGATAAAATCATGCAATGATTTCAAAATAAGATTGTAAAAGGAAATCATAGGACTTTATGTATTTGTGTGTGTGTGTATTTTTTGTTAACATATGAAGTTATCTTTTTATTATATTTTGTATAATTTAGGTTTCATAATGACCACCTTGGAAAAAATTCCTAGAGCCACCATTGAATTAGCCACCTATGAACCTCGTAATAAACTTTTAGCCATTTACATTAAGTCAATTTTAAATGGTTTTTTTTTTTTTTTTTTTGAGATATAGTTTCAAACTACAATGTCTACTCCTGATAATTACTTTTTTATTATTAAACCAAGACACTAATTATAATTTTAAATGGTCTCTCTTTCTTTTGTTTGTATATATAGTGCTACAAATATATTTGAGAATGAAAGTTTGCTTGAAAATATCTCTTGGACTTAAATCATGTGATCTATGTCATTGTTTTGCAGAAAATGAGAATCATCTCCCTGTCCCACCATCAGCAAATATTGTTGTTGGTTGAAACTCATGTGGAAACTCTTGCCCAGCCCCCACCACCAAATAGTCTTCTTACCCGAACACGGCAGCCTTGTCATGGCTGGATAAGGATTAGTTGTAAATTTAGTTGTAACCTAGGTTACAATTAACAATAGGAAGATGACATGTGTTTATGTCATATATAATGCACATAACTCACTTATAATAATTATATACAAATACTAAAGTGTGGTTTGATAAGTTATATGCATTGCACATGACAAAGACGCATGTCATCTTTCTATTGTTAGTAGTAGCGTAAAGTTACAACTAAATTTATAATTAAACTTTATTTTAAAAATTATATTTGTAAAACTATTTCAATTATTTGATTTTAAAACTTGAAAGTTTGTGATTTCCATTAATAATGACATATAAAAAAACTTTTAGGTACATAGTTGCAGCCCTAATATTGACCACGCAAAGATTAAAAAAGGCAACTCTGCCGCACTTTTCTTTAAGTTTCATGTTGAATTTCTGTTGCTTTAGTGTTTGACTGTTCTCTATATTGGATAAATCATAAATATAGAGCATTTGATTAAGAAGCTTGCCTTCAAATAGTCGTTTAAAAATTACAAAACTGCATTGCATGTTGGGATCTATAGTGAAGTTCAAAAATCATAATCGTAATTTTGGTATTTCACCTAAGCAGTTGCATGTTGGGATCTTTAGTGAAGTTCAAATCGTATATCAAATCTAGTATAGTTAATTAAGTGAAAATAATCCACACTAATTACTAGGGGAAAATTTGAAACAAAAAAAAAAAAAAAAAAAAAAAAGAAAAGCGCAAAAGTAAAACTATACTTGCTTAAATTCCAATATGAGGACATTTTTTCACTTGTGTGTAAATGGGAAGCACCAGAAGAGAGATGTGAAATGTTTGAAATAAGAGACCGTGGCTAATGGTTGAAATTTCTACCAAAAGAAAAAGGCTAATGGTTGAAACTTATTTGACCTGTATTGAGATTATGGTGTCCGCGTCGGCGAGGTTATATCTAAATATAGTTTGTGCTGAATAAGGGGGCCACATATTGAAGAATAGAGAAAAGGATTGCCGTGCAAAGAGAAAAGGTGAGTGTAGCAACACGTGGAGAAGAAAAAGTAAAAAGTAAAGTGTTGCCACCTAATGGTAAGAGGAATGCATACGTTCTCTCTCTGGCTTTTATTTTTATTTTTTCCTGAGCGAGTCTCAGAATACATTAACTTACCTATGTATTCTGAGTTTTGAAAATGACAACAGTTGTAGTTGTAGTCACTAACATCAAACCTTAAAATTTCTAAGTTTTGTATGAGATTGTATAAAAGTGAAAACAATTTGTTGATCCTATTATCTCCTTACTAAAAGCGATGAAACTTGGACGAAGGTAACATTTGGGAAGGGTCAGGGTCAATAATGGGGAGATCGAGGGTGTCACAGACTCAACAAGTTAAGGGGGAGAGGATCAAGTAACTTTTATTGTGTTGAAAGCTAAAATAGATTCACTGTTGCATCATGTGTATAGATAAAATAAATAAAGTAACTTTTTGTGGTGTCAAATAGCTAAATTTTTAGCCCTACTGTTGTGGATGCACTTACAATTCAAAATAACACCCTCTCCCTCTTATTTGACTCTGACCCTCCTCAATTAATAAGCATCTCCGGCCCACTTACTGACCCTGACCCACTTCAATTATAAGTAAAGAGGGTATTTGGTATTTGTAAAGACAAAAGAGAGAGGTCGTGAAATTCTTAGATTGAATATGACCCTCAATAATAGCATAGAGGGTGTAAAATTCTTACAATTGAGTTGACACCCTCTCCCCCTTGGGTCCGGCTTGCCTCCTGTTAAATTTTTAACCCGACGTCTCTTGTTCTCTTAATAAAATATAGCCGTATCATTTACTAATTAAGCAAGGCTGAGATTAAAATAACAATGAGACAAGAGAACCTAACTTTGGTTATTGACCCATGCCTCTTCAATTGTAAGGAGAGAGGGTGTAAAGTTCTTGTAATATTCACATTTGTTTGTGCAAAATTTTTTGTTTATTTTAGCATAAGAATTTTTTTTTTTTTTTTTTTTTTTACATAACCACTTTTTAAAAATACTCACATCAGATTATATGTTCTAAACTCAATTTTTTTAATTGTTTCTATTTCTTCACACATAACAACCAACATCCACCCTCTTCCTTCATCATCGAGATACAGACAGAAAGAATAAAAAACTAAAAGTAAAATAAATAGTATCATTATAAATTTACATTGTTACTGTAACCGTATATGAGTTTAACACAATTATACATAGGTGGATGTGGGAGATTTGGGGTTGGTTGGGCAAAATGTGGAGCTTTTCATATTTTGCAAAACATAGGTGTTAATGCTCTAAACCAGGGATGGAGCCAGGATTTGGATTTAGGGGAGCAACTTTATTGCTGTCATCTAGCTTTGTTGCTTCTTAGCCGCTAAGTGTTTTTTTTTTTTTGGTCTTTGATGGGTATAATTGGTTGATTGGACATTTTTTTTTTTAATAATTCTTTTTAGCTTTGTTATTGACAATTTTTGTTGTTGGACTAATTGTTTTGGGCTTGTATATTTTGTTTTAGATTTTAGATGTATACATTTTTTTTTATAGCCTTTAAAAAGAGGAAAAATGTTAGAGTTACAACCTTTATACAAATTATTGATGTGATGAGTGATTATTGGTAAATAAAAAAGTGATGTAAGTGGTAAGCCTAGATGTGAACTAGTAATAATTTATACCTCAACAGTTTGTAAAAATGTTGTAGAAAAGTTTGTGACTATAGCATTACTTTTAAAAGAATCAACTATATTGTTTAGGGGGAAAAGTGTAATTTTAAAGAACAAAATTGCTAAAAGAAGTATGTAAGGTTGAATTTAATCAACCATCTAATTGGCTTTATTCCGTGACCAATTTGCTTGTAATTTAACACTTAGTAACCTTGTACTTAGGTGGGAAAATTGTAAGGGTAGTATGTGAGAAGATGTGAAGAAAAGCTCAAGAGTGTGCAAGAAAACAGAGGTTCGCGGCTAGGGCTCGCGGGTGGATCGCAACTGGCAAGCCGCCAAAAGCTGGCACGTGAGAGGCACACTGGGAAGCTGAAGGGTCACGCCAGCTGTCACGCTACAGGACAAAAGTCCCAGGCTGGCCAGGCCGTTACGTCGCGACTGGAACTCGTGACTTGGACAAGCCGCGAGACCAAGTCGCCAAATTGCCCTGTTTGGCAAAAACTGACGTTTTGCATTCCCTTCTCACCCTACTATATATACACCCTTATACCCATCATATTGTGAGAGCTTCCAGAGAGAATTTTGTGAGAGAAAACCCTAGAGCAAAACAAGATTGCCTCATCCTCAATCTTTACCTTA
Organism: Quercus aquifolioides; assembly: GCA_019022515.1. NCBI lineage: Eukaryota > Viridiplantae > Streptophyta > Magnoliopsida > Fagales > Fagaceae > Quercus > Quercus aquifolioides. The sequence goes on from CM032333.1 coordinate 39,619,133, forward strand.
GAGACTCTACAAATTCCTCTACTCTCTTCCTCTCCCTTGTCATACCCTTGAGAGGTCTTTTACCAAATCCTTATCTCACCACACCCACGTCTGTGAGAAGGTCCATTTGGTGCTTAGGGAAGCAGTTTGGAAAGGAACCAATATACATTGGTTGATGCTATGGTCAAGTAGCGGAATCCGAGAAGCTAAAGAAGAAATAGGTTCGGCGTAACCTCGTTGGAGCAAGAAGCTTGGAGGGCTTAGGTACTTGGGTAGATTAGGCTTGGAGGGTCTTCTGCTGTTCATATATCCCAACTATATTCTTTAGTGGATTGTATCACCACTTGGAGGGCGGCGGAGAGGTTTTACACCGAGGACTTCGGTTTCTTCTTCGATAACACATCGTGTGTTGTCCGTGTGTTTGCATCTTTCTTTCCTTTATCTTTGCCTTATGTTTACTGCTGTGGATGTGTTTATGTTTGGCTTAGATTGTTTATCAATTCTGTTATAAGCTTGTTATCATATTCCGCACATTAATCGTTTGATATAAAGCTTGAATTGATATTTTGTATTTTGGGGTCTAAACGTTCAAGGTTGGTTCATACCCATTTTGAACTTTCAAAGTACTTATATCTATACTAGTAATTAAAAAAAAAAAAAAAATTGAGGGGAGGGGAAGCAATGTGCCTTCGTCTCTGCTCTAAATAGTTATTGAAAGCGACACCCTCTCCACCATATTGATCCTAATTCCTAATCCACTTCAATCAGAAGTAGATGGGTAAAATTGGTTGATTGGACTTTTATTTTATTTTATTTTAAATTCTTTTTAGCTTTGTTATTGGCAATTTTTGTTGTTGGACTAATTGTTTTGGGCTTGTATATTTTGTTTTATATTTTAGATGTATACATTTTTTTTATAACCTTTAAAAAGAGGAAAAATGTTAGAGTTACAAACCTTTATACAAATTATTGATATGATAAGTGATTATTGGTAAATAAAAAAGTGATGTAAGTGGCGAACCTAGATGTGAACTAGTAATAATTTGTACATCAACAGTTTGTAAAAATGTTGTAAAAAAGTTTGTGACTATAGCATTACTTTTAAAAGAATCAACTATATTGTTTAGGGGGCAAAGTGTAATTTTAGAGAACAAAATTGCTAAAAGAAGTACCTATATCTATACTAGTAATTAAAAAAAAAAAAATTTGAGGGGAGGGGAAGCAATGTGCCCTCGTCCCTGCTCTAAACAGTAATTGAAAGCGACACCCTCTCCACCATATTGATCATAATTCCTAATCCACTTCAATCAGAAGTAGGGGTGTGCATGGGTTGGGTTGGGTCGAGTTGAGGAGATTTTTTGACCCAATTCACCATGGTGGGTAAAAAAAAAATCAACCCAACCCCCATATGGGTCGGGTTGGGTCAGGTTGAACCTATGGGTTGGACAAATTATTATTATTATTAAATTGAGTAGAAAAAAATATAAATATAAATATATTTAAAAAACCCAAAAATTAGTATCAATATAACTCCTTAAAGGCAAACAACATTAATAACTAAACAATAATAGTAATTTACTAGGGTTTGTGTGAACTAATTGGCTTTTATATAGAATAGGAAGAGCTGGTTATTTTAAAAAATTTATTAATTATATAATATTTTTTAAAAATATATATATATATATATATATATATATAAAATATATGGGTTGGTTGGGTTGGGTTTGGCGGGTTTGAAATTTTATGACCCAAACCCAACCTAACCCGCTATCAAAATTTTTTTTGTAACCCAACTCAACCCACCAAGGCCTAAAAATCGACCCAACCCGGCAGGTTGGGTTGGGTCGGGTCAGTTTTGGCGGGTTGATAGGTTGGCTGCACACCCCTAATCGTAAGGAGAAAGTATTTGTAAAGAGAGAGTGTTAAATTCTTACAATTGAAAATGACACCTCTCCCCTTATTGTCCCTAAACCTCCTCAGTTGTAAGTAGAGAGAGGGTGTTTGAACGTAAAGGAAGAGGATGTCAAAATCTTACAATTGAAATATGATGACACCTTCTCCCCCTTATAGGCCCTAGCCTTCCTAAAGTTTGTGAGATTTTCTTTTTACTAAACTTGAATTAGTGTTTCTAGCTACCTATATAGCCGAAGTAGTTTTAGTAGGAGTGAGGCATGGAGAGAAGAGTGGGAGCAGCCTCACAAGGCAGAGACGATCATGCAAGGTTGGTATTTCTAGCTACCTATATATTGTGTTCATTACTTCATTATCTTGTTTCTAAGAAATTATGGAATCTATGGAATAACATGGAGAAATTTGGTTTTATAGTTTCATGAATTCTGCACTCAACAGTCAACATTTAAAAACGGCAAATATTATAGTTTTTGGTAGCTTCATCTAAAAGAGGCTAAATTAAACATATTCGGACCCTCACTTATTCTCGACTTTCTAAAGATGGATGTTGGGTATGTTTTTAAAATTTAAAAGGAAACTAATTTTATTAAATTGTGGGTGCCACCTGGATTGCTATTGACCAAAATTGGTAGATGTAGTTGGAGAGAATAAAATTCACCAACCCCACCATCAGCTTTACCCCATAACCCACGGCCTTGTCTATTTATTTTACAAACAAAATCAGCTCCTCCAAAATATCTGTACTTTTCCTTTTTCACTCTCACCTATCTCGCATTAACCAATTCAAATCTCTAGCAAGTATTCCTATAATGCTAGCAGATGTTGAAGGAAATCAAAGGAATAATTATGGAGTGCTTATATCACGGCAGATTCTCAAATTTGTGTTGGGTTTTGTCTACTCTTTTGCTCAAAGTATTCCTTTGGCTCTTCTATATAACCAAAAAGGCCATTCCTCTTCCAAACCGTGTGTGAAACAGAGGAAAAAAAAATTTGAGTTCATCTAATATACTATTTCCTCTATCTTTCTTCAATCTTTATATTGGACATCCAATAACAAGTTCAAAGCTCTGTTTATGAGTGCATGTTAACAGAACTGCCGTTATATCTGGAGAGTGACCACATGTGCTATTTGCACCGACGGAGTTATTCCATTGGAGCAAAATCGCTTCTTTAGGACAACGGATTAAGTTCCGTGCCTTGACTCAAATCGATAAGTTTATATCTCTCTACACTCTCATCTTATATCTCTAATCTGCTTTGTATTTGTTAATTAATTTGGACAATTTTCAAACCTTATTTCCAACAATGGATACCCACATATTGTTTATTTGTTATTATTATTATTATTTTTTTTTTGGGTTTTCTCAATCTCGCATGTTCCTGCTTCCCTGCTACATAGATTGTAATTGATTTTCTATTTTTTCCACACATAAGAAAAGGATGCATGCTCTCAATTAATTTTTTTTTTAAATTTTATAATTCGATAATCATAATGAATAAAAGTAATCTAAACCCTGAATATTTTAGTTAAAAATACTAAAAAATAAATAAAGTGACATTTTGTGTTTCGTAACATTCAAAAATTCAATGGAAAAATGATCGGGGGAGTTCCTATTCCTTGTTCTCCATTCAATGGTTCTAAGTTCTAACCGTTCTATGCATGTGCCACCTGTCCTAAGTTTTTTCAAATTAAATCGTTGCCGTCAGTTTCCTTTTTTAACTTTAATATAACACGTGAACCAAAGCGGAAAATAAAATAATTGAGACTTTTCGTCAAAAATAAAATAGAATAATTGAGCCTCAATATCCGCTTTGTACTTTTTTTTTTGGATAATTATCCGCTTTGGACCTCGTCATGACTCATGCGTGTTCAATTTTCCTCTTAAAATTTTACTTAAAATTTTTTTTTCCTCTTAAAAAAAAATTGTGGGGTTTAGTTTGCGTTGACAAAAAAACTGAAATATATATATATATATATATTATTTCTATTTAGCTTATTTTTACTATTATTTATGGTTTCATTGCACTTTTTGATATTATTCATGGGTTCTACTGTACAATTTTCAGCTACCTTTTAATTTTATTATATAGTATTTTCAATTTCAGTAAAAAAATTTTCAGTTTCAGCTAAATAAGCTGTTCCCAAACGGACTTTTAGTTTCACCGCTTCCACTTTATTTATTTTTTTATCTTTATTAGAAAAATGATATATTTACAACATTTTCACAATAAATGCTAAGTTATCGATTATTTATCAGTGGGCAAAATAGTAATTTTAATGATAAGTTCAAATTAGAACTTATAACAATTTGCCATCTAAAACTTGTTGTGAGTATTGTGAAAATATCGTGGAAGTTCTTTTTATTTTTTGAAAAACCCATGCATGTTTTCCACTAACATGCCTATTTATAAACAAACTCTTGATGAGTACTTAGATCTAACTTCAATGGTGATCAATTAATTCACCAGATTGTGAAGAATAAAAATAGGTATCTATTATATACTATTAACACTAGGATTCCCTGTTTTGGGCTTCATTATGTTGCATATTAAAATATCCTTACACAAAATTTTAAATTCTTTAAAATAACTCTATCTTTTAGTTAAATAATTTTAAATTAAAAAACCCAAACAGGTTAAAAGAGTAATTTATTGTTCCTAAGTTTTAAGCTTTTTCCTTTCTCTTCTCTATCTAAATTACCATTTTTTTTTATTTTAAATTCAAAATTTCAAACTTTAAACCCACGTTCTAATAATTTTTAAAAATTCAAATAGAAAAAAATCCTAAAAATTATGACATTATCTTTATTTCACTTTTAAACATTATGAGTTATGATACCAAACCAAAAAAAAAAAAAACCTCATTGCACGCGCAAAGCGTGTGATGAGGCTAGTAGTCGTATAGGTAAGTTCATATTTGGAAATGAGGGTTTCCAAATGGAATGGCTGATATTGCTGGTTTTTCTTAATTTATTAATCTTAAAAAAAAAAAAAAAAAAAAGAGCCAAAACACACCATAAAAGGGCCTAGGTTGTTTCACTTTCTAGGCCCAAGAGAAACACTTGTAAGTAAATCTCTAGGTGTGAGCATGGCTGACTAAACTTGCTCAGCCTGATTGAGGCCATTGAACAGGTTTGGACTGTTGGACCTGATTAAATGGCACTTAAACCAAGTGTAGCCCAATGTTTAACCAAAGTTAAATGCAAATTTTTAAACATTTCATTAACTTGATCACCCAATGGCATATACATTGGGGCTCTAAAGACTTCATGTAACTTGGCTAGGATACTTAGATAATTTAGACCTGAGATTTGATCAAATAGAGAGAAAAAGGGGTTTACTTGTATTTTATTTGTCAATGCAATTATATGTTTAAATTTAATGTACTATACGTAAAATATTGTAATTAAGTTTTACCATAAAAAATTGTTAAAGGAAAATGGCCCACATTGAGTTTAATTGTCTTTGAAAAAAAAATTATTATTTGTATTTTATTTGTCAATGCAATTATATGTTTAAATTTAATTGAAAATTTTAATGTACTATACATAAAATATTGTAATTAAGTTTTACCATAAAAAATTGTTAAAGGAAAACATATAATGATTTAAAACTTTGTAAAAATATTTCTTTGCAGGAAAGCATATACATTTCTTTAAAAAAACTTGATATATTTAAATATATATATATATATTTTGTGTTTTTCAAAATTTTACTAATACTTGGACACTATAGTCTCAACTCTTATGGTATGTTTAGTTGTGGTGAAATGATAGAATGGGAGAGAAAATAGGAGAAAAAAGGGGAGAGGAGAGTGTTTGGTTGGGGGGAAGAAAATGGGGGTGGGGGACTTTTCTCCCCAAGCTCACCATTTAAGAGGAAAAAGTTTTCTCCCCAATTTAGGATGAAGCTAGAGAGAAAAGTGGGGAGGGAGTGAGTTTGATGTGAAATTACTCATATACCCTCTCCTTTGTTTATTAATTTTTTTTTTTTTTTGTTTTGCTTTTTTTTTTGTTTTTTTTTTTTGGGAAATGCTACTGGCTTACTACTGCTGCCTCTTTCTTTTTTCATTTTTTCTTGTTTTTCATTTTCACTGTACTACGTTGGTTGGCTGTCTTTTTCTTTCTTTCTTTCTTTTTTTTCTTTTTTTTTTCCATATCAAACACACCTTTTTTTTATTAGTTTTTTTTTTTTCTAGATGTTTCATTAGTTGTGTTAGTTTGTAAGTTTGAAGTAATTAAAAAAATTAATTTTTATAAACTATTCAAAAAAGTTGTTTTTTATGTACTAGGGCATGAAAGTAAATTTATACAAACTTCATTTTTTTATAATCAGTGTTTTCTATCTCTCCACTTTTCCACTCTCTAAACTAAATACATGGAGGGAAAACTAAATTTTTTTATCCATAAATTATTCCACTCCCTTCCCATTTTTTATCCTCCCACTTTTCTATACTCCCAACCAAATAGACCCTTACGTAATAACTATAGATGCCAATGGGCTAAGGATTCAAGTTGGATCAAGGGTGCCTATTACATCCTCTAGAGTCTAGTCACGATGATAGTCGGGCCGTAGGTGGTATTTTTCCTTCTTTTCTTGGCTTTGAATTTAGTGATGTAGAGGTGAAAGAGAATGTGAGTGACATAGTGAGTGTTCAAAGAAAAAGAAAACAACTTATTATTATTATTTTTATTTTTTTTAACTTTTTTACGGTATAAGATGTGAAAGAAAAATTATAAATAGGAAATGTATAAAAAAGATTAAATTATATATGTGTGTGTATAGACACACACATAAACATTTAAACATTCAGGTAGGTCGGGATGAGTAAAACTTGTCCTCATTCCACCATCTTTTTAGGGTTGGAAAAAATTGTATATGATAGGAAGAGGTGAGTTAAGTGGGCTAAAGAAATTTTGCAATGTTGTTAGTGAGGACAAGTCATTTTTTTTAGGCATTGCTAACTGATATGGTTATATTTAAAATAATAATAACCCTTTACTTGACGTTGGATGGTGTCGGAGTGGGGACAACAAATTCACTACAATTAGTTCATGATTTAGACCATAGCCAAAGCCCGCCCAAAAAGCCCAAGATTCACATCATTACACGTTTCAATATATATACATATTTGGAGAACGTCTCAACCAAATATACCATCCAACTTAACATCTCCTATCAAATTAAATAAGGTCTAGCCCTTACCACCACCACCGTAGCCCCCCACCACCCCAAACCCCACCCCCCCCAAAAAAATATGTCTAGCCCAAATTCTTGTAAAACGATGAGAATATTTCTAAATTCTTTATAGGACATACTATCATAGGTTATATCATGCACTAAGAGTAGAAAAAATAATATATGTTAATGGATTGTTAATCTCTTGCCTCTTGGTCTTGGCTTGATAGATATTGCACTCATTATGGTAGACTTGGAGGAAAACCTAAGAGTTCAAATTGATAAAAGTTACATAGACTTTGTGGGATTTTCATTTTCTTGTACTTCGGAAAAAGTAAAAATATAACTGCAAGAGTTTTGTTTGTGTATGTGCCAGTGAGGAAGAATTCAATTCAATCATAGCATTCCATCAGCCTTTTGTCTTTCTCATTACACTGCTTACTGCCCTCGTGGGACTACACTTTCAAGTCTTGGCCATCTCTCCACTCAAAACACATTTCGCAATCACCTTGCTTCTCATCATGGCTGCAATTGTCTTCAGCATTGCCTATGCGAGGATAAACACACAACCTCACAACTCAGAGTACCTTTCCCTATTTCACTTCACTTATTTGGCTTCTGGGTTTCTAATTTGTGAGCTACTTGTTGGATTACTAATGTCTCCCTTATGGTGGTTCATGGTGAATTTATGCACATTCCTAATTCTAGAGATATTACGTCGTTGGCACCAACCAATTTATCAATCTATTTGTCGGTCACGTGATTGGCTCCAACAGAAATTCGAAGGAGTTCGTGCATTTCTTTTTGACTCGTGACACAGTGGAACAGCAAAATGGTGGTAATCGGGCTACTGTATAAGCGGCCCATTTTTGTTCACAAGTAATTAAAACTACCCTATATTGGAATTTAAATAAGTATAGTTTTCCCCGGCCACTTTTTTGTGAATTTTCTCTTGTAATAAGTGTGGATTTATTTTCAGTTTATTAACTCTACTAGATTTGGTTTACGATGTTGAACTTCACTAAAGATCCCAAGAAGCAACTGCTTAGATACTAAAAATTTTCATTGCAATTTGTAATCTTTTAAATAACCAATGGAAGGCAATCTTTCTTAATTAAATGCTGAATAATTATCACATTTGGAAAAATTTTCTTTTTGGATGAATATTATATTTATCCAATTGAGAAAACACCTGAATTATAGGGGAAAAATGACTATTTAGCCTTTATTTTTTAACTATGTAGTCAAACAACTCTTGCTAATGTTGAGTTCTACATGGAATTTGTGTTTTGCCGTTGTGCTAGTGGTTAATGTGACTTTTTGAAATAAAAAATGCCATGTGGAACTCAACATCCTTTATTGATAGGTTTTGAAACATAAGAGGCATCAATCTTGCACCATTGCAAGTTACTGGGCATTTGATGCTAAGCAAAGCAGCAACTATGCACCCAAAGCAAACAAATCAGAGCAATAAAATACAATTATTATAATAACTGAAAACCAAAATGCAAGGTGAAAAGGAATCTTAGGCCTACCTATTATTTCAATAGAAACAACACCAACCAGTTGCATTTAAAAAAAAAAATCAAATCAAATCAAATCAACACTTATTTTATAAATAATAATTACAAAGCTCAGTAGCTTAGTTCCCCTATGAATGAGTTTTTACATTTAAAGAGAGAAGAAAGTGACAAAGACACCCATAGATGTGACTAAAGGAGGATATCTTGGTAAAGAATGGAGCCCTGAATCTTTGGGGACATGAAAGAAGTGTGATGTTCTCCTAAATCACCATTATGTGTTGTTTCCAATGTTTGAAAAATGAAGAAGAAAAGAGTGAATAAGAATGATGAAGATGACGAATGGAAAGAGAAGCTTCATCCCAATTCTTGACACATGGAAGGAGTTGGAGGAGAGCTCCGCTTTTTTTTCTTTTGGGCTTCGTTGTTTGAGTTAGATTTAGAATTTGTTTCTTTTTTGCCATTGGAGTTGGATTCTAGTACACCCGTAATTTCCTCCTTGGTTGAAAAAAATTCCATGATCTGGAAATGAAAAAACTCGTTATAGATGCACTCCCATCCATTTTATGAAATCGAAGTGATTTCCATGAATTACAACATTTTAGAACATAACTTCGAAATCTTCTTGAAAAAATCTAGCAAAACTACCCACAAATTGTTTTGACCACTTATTTTCTTCCACCATGTTTGTGGGCATTATTCTTTAGCCTTCTGGGCATGATATGTTGCTTTGATATGACCATCCTCACAATCCACTTTGGTTTTGAGTTGGCTTGATGAGTTGCATATGTCAAAAACATCTAAGCAAAAGTATGTGCAGCTAGGCTTTCTTTTTTGGCTTACTCTTTCACTCGTCGCCACATTATCCGTCTTGACCACAAATCGTGACCCGCCTCCACGTTCTCAAGTAGTGCACTATTGCTGGCATCTCCTTCTCCTGGACCACGCCTTTCGGTCTCATTGAGCTTTCGGCTCTCATATGCTACTGGGTTACCTTGTTGTACTAGCACACCGCCTATGGCATAGTCTGACGCATCCGTGTGTACTTCAAATGGCTTAGTGTAATCTGGCAGTAATTAAACAAAATTATTTTTGTAGAAATTAACTATAAAGCCTTAATAACTAGCTCGATGAGTTGCATAGGTCAGAATCGTCTAAGAAAAGAGGTTCAATATTTTGAAGAAGCATTTCATTAAACAACTTGTGTGCTTGACTTAAATTTCATTTTTGAACTGTTAAGCAGTAGCTTGATCTTGTACATAGTAGTTTTGTATCTTGTACATTGCAGTTTGTATATAGACTATTAAACTACGTGTAGTATAGAGTAGCAGTGCATTAAAACGACTTGTCGTTTATGCAGTAGTCATTGTTAGTTAGTCTATTTTTCTGTTTTGACACTTGTCCTCTTTGTATTGGCTAGATTGATAGTTTGTTATTTCTGTTATGGTTTCCCGCTACTTTGCTCTCACTATATAAAGGGCAGAGCTTGATATTTATCAATACAATGAATCATTCACAATATCTCAGCTCTTAATTTCTCTCTCCTCTGTGTGATTCTCGTTCCACCATTGTAGGACCTTGAGCTTGTGTGTGATTTCAACATGAACAATCAGCAACCTACTCATTATTTGGTGAAATTGAAGTAAAAAATTTTTGGAAAGTTTTCAATTCATACTATGGTTTTATTATTTTTTTTCAATCATGGCAATGGAAATAGAAATACATTATGAATGTTTGCATACCTTGGAGCCCAAGGGTTTCCAACAATAAAAAGGCGAGTGGCACGAGAGCAAGGTATTGCATAGAAGGCATACATGATGCAACATGCAACACATCACATAGATAACCACATTTTTTAACAGCTTGTCTCGTGTGGAGAGTCTATCTCTCAACGCAAGTCAGCAACTAATGGTATGTTAAGAACTTAAGCATACTATAGAAAGCCAAATCCAATTTCCACAACTTCACTTTAGAAAATTTGGGTCTTTATTCATATGAGTTGCTAGAGAATTGCAATGTTTAGTACATTGAATAAAGTTTTGCAGTTTCTTCTAAATGTTATAAATATTTCTACCCGCTACTCGTAACATGGTTCAAGGCATTGATCTTTTTATTCATTAATTACAAGGGGAAAGCATCGAAGAAATCTAACTACTTACATACCAACTATTACTAAAAGGGAGAATGATAAAACAAGAAAAATGAAACTAGGAAAGTTTCCTTGCAAACAAAATACAGTGATACCATATCTATACCTTCACTCCACACTCATATATCAAAACCTAAAGATTGCAAATAGGATAGTAAATCACATCAAGTATATGCCTTAAAGACCCCTTATAGCTCGTCAAACTTCTAATATATAATCTTAATAACAGGTCATTCTACCGTACCCCCACTTTTTTGGGAAAAGGTACCTACCTAAATTTAAACCATTAATTTAATGTTATTTTGATCTTGATCATTCATCTAATTTGAGTGAATAATGGTCACCGATAAAACACGGCATATATATAAGCAAAAAAAAAAGGAAAAAAAAGAAAGAGAAAACAACAATTTCTTGATTCTTTCTATGCTGTTGTCTTTATCTTTTACGCTGCAGATTCTTCTACTCTTCTATCACTACTTCATATACGCTTTGGTTTCGATCTCTCTTGCTTCTTCTATATTAGCTTCTTCTCTTCCAAACCAATCACAATAACCCAGGGCCACTAAACAAAACCCAAAGGATAAATAGTACCGGCCATTCTTTGCCCCGACAACGATATTAGAGCATTGAGTCAGTAAAATAGGTTTCTCTTTCTCTTTCTCTCAGACTAAATTGATTTTAGTACTAATAAACAGGCTATTAAGGTCTCTTTGACTATCAATGCGTGATTTGTCTTAAGTTTTATTCAAGGTTACTAATCCACTAATGCTATTAATTGATTTAGGTCTTTATTTTTATTATTTTGATAGGAGATTTGGGTGTTTTTTGTAACTTTTTTTCGAAAGTTGAATTGGAATTTCCTCCTATTTGGCACTAACTAACATTTCTTGTTTGGGTACTGAGTTATCTTTCACTCATCACTCATCACCCTATAACTCATTTCTTAAAAATTAAAAATATCCAAAACACACCCCAATGTTGTTTGGCACCTAAACTCGGTTTAGTTTCCAATCCAAAAACTCAAAAAACTCACCTTTTTGCAGGACCCACTCACTGACTATTGTGCAACAAAAGTCCTTCACTTTTGTTTGCATTGTCCTTACTACTCCTCTTTTATTTTCATTATTTCCTTGGGTTATATCATGGTTTTTTTTTTTTAACCCATTTTTTTTTTGTCTAGTTGTAAAACCAATCCCCACGTAACTATGTATAAGATTTGTTTAAACTTGTGAGATCCAGCCAAACTTTCACAGCCCACAACTGAGAAAAATGAAAAAAAGAAGAAGAAGAAGAAGAAGTAACCCAGCACCCAAATCGAAAGAGCAAGGAAGAAAGATTGTGGATCTAATCTGTGGAGGTTGAAATCGATGAGTTTGTTGCAGCTTCGTCCTTGGTCTTCGCCATCACAGGTGGTGGGGAGCACGTTAGTTGGCAGGGAGCACGTCAGATGGAGATCTCCTTCAGTTATGGTATGAATCTCCTTCAGATAAGTGAAACCCATTTTTCACAGTGACAACTTTTTGAAAACTTCTTTCTTCTAAGCTAGCTTTTCTCATGATATTGTTGGGAAGAGAAGATAAAGCAAGTAAATGAAGGGTATGGAGAGGTTGTGCTTGGGAAGAGAAGATGAAGAAAGTAAAGGAATGGTGTTGAATGAAATTGGTTTGGTCCGGTATGAAAGAGGGAAAATTCTTAGGTAGTCCTGGAGTATAGTAAAATGGTGCTCCCTCCTCTCACATTCATGGTGGACCCCATCATGAATTTAATAAGTGGACCCCACTATGAATGTGAGAGGAGGGAGCACCATTCTTCGTGATCCGAGAGTACCTAAGAATTACTCATGAAAGAGAGCATTTGTGGAGTAAAAGCTAACCACTGAAATGACTATACATTGACCGTGGGGCCCATAACTTGAGTGAAACTACAATTTTGCAATTTTCATAACTCAAAAACATCTAAAACTTGTTTCATTTTTAGTCACTCATTACTCACTTTGGTGAGAATTGAGTGATGGAAACAAATTTAGAAAACCCATCCAAACAAGCGTTGCCTTTTGGGACCTACTAATTTTGGGTGATGAGCGATGGAAAATTGCAAATCCAAACAAGTTATGGGCCCCACGGTCACCAACTAGACCAGATTTGTTAGCTTTGCTACTCTCTCTTTCTCTCTCTTATAAAAATAATCATGATTAAAAAGGATAATAGTGTAGGAAAAAAAAAAATCAAATTAGCAAGATCCTGCAACCCACATCTTAGTTCTGGATAGGACCATCCTAATTTTCTAACTAATACAGACTCCATGCTGCGCTACTGAATGAACGAATTAACTAGAAACATAGATTGTAATGTCTCATCATCATAGTGCTGGAGATATCTGAAGCTCATTATGTGCCAATGAAAAGATTTTTGACATAATGTCATATGCAGTAGGTAGCGAACTTTAGATGGAGACATGCTTTAACAAGATACTAAACATTATCATCCCAATCAAAGTAATAGTTCTAACTGGTGAGTTGTGAGTTACTACCAAGACTAAAGATTCAAAGCTTCCTGTGAATCAGACATATAGTTCTAGCCATAAGATATAAATTATAAGTTCTTTGAGGTTAGGTCATTACAGTGGCAGGATTATATATAGAAATAAAAAATAAATAAAAATAAAAGTAATGACAAAAACCTGACTGGAATTCCAAAGTCTAGAAGACTTTGGACTAACCACATGAATGTATAGATACTGCATTGAAAGCAAATTCTGTTACCATCATGAAAATTTGTCTTTTTTTTGTCTCTCCCTTCATACCTGTGACAACATTGCGGTGGATAGTTAGGAGCACTTTTCCATGTTACAAAGTTAACAAAAAGTGATCGATGTGATTTACAGACAATACTTTTTATTGTTTACTGAAATTCATTTAGTTACGCTTGGTGGGGTCTCCTAAAACTTCTTTAACATGAACTAGCAAGGTCTTAGCTATTATTGTACAATAATACATGTATTTAATAGTTGATGTGGAACATGCCACATTAGCATTTTATAAAATCAATATTATATATAAAAGCAGAGACTTCATGTGAGAATGCATGAGGTTCTGCCACGTACTTTTTTTCATTAAGTTTTTTTACTGTTATCCAATAGATCATAGTAACTTATTTTTACTATTATATAAATTTAGCATTTTTTTTACCTCTTTTTATTAAGTTTTTTTTACTGTTACCTAATAGATTATAGTAACTTCTTTTTACTATTATATAAAATATGGGTTGTTCTTGACAATTAGACCAATTAGACCAAAAGTTATTCACTATAAAATTGACTACTTTTTAAAAGTAGACCAAGCCTTATGAAAAACTCAAGCTCAGTTCTTACTTTACATATTATGACCCAAGTTTAAGCATTCTCACATGTAAATCAAAGCAAAAACTCTTACAAACTCTCTTCTTTCTCCCCCACATATAGATGATACTTCTAGAAAATCTCATTCTCATTAAATCATGTCTTCATTTTTCCCTAATTTCAATTCAATATGCTTTTGTCTATTAATAATGTTCTATGCAATTTATGCAGACAAATTCTCTGTCATTGGCCAATGCAACAAAAATATATATGAATCTTGAGATTCCTGAGGTTGTTGAAATAATTGACAACTGCATATTTCTAAAATTTATAATAACAAAAAAGTCTAATAAATAACATATACTATCTTACAAAATGCCATTAATTTAATGTTTTCTTTAAAAAATTCAATGATAGGAATGGTCAAAAACATGATCCTATACAAGAAATGCCAAAAATACATGCAAAACAATTTTCATAGGAGGATTTATCTTTAAATAATATGAAGACAATAGTAAAGATAAAATGCATTGAATGAGATTCTACGAAATAGGTTTGTTAATCATTTCAAATTATACTCATCATTTACGTAAAAAAAATAATAATACATCATGTTATTTACATTAAAAAAATAATATATATTAATTTCGAAGTTCATTGTAAGATGTGAACTAATAGGGTATTGCAATAATAAGTAACATTGATACAACAATGGATTTTTTATTACATTTTGTGCGTACTTTGTGAAAGGAATGTCAAACCATAAGCAAGATCATTTTGGTGTGCAAAATGTGAAACAAAAATAAATCTTTCTATTCCCAAAGTTAGAGGCACTCACATTAACTACATACTCTCTAAATATTTATAATATTTTTATCTCACTATAACTACTATATATATACAATTACAAACTACTTCAGATACATGATTCAAATTGAAGTTTTTGATGCAACTAACAAAACAAATTTTGTGATATTTGATCGAGATACCAAAAAAATCCTAAATAAATCTACAAAAAATCTTGCTGAAAAATAAACTGAGGTACAACTTATTTAAATTATTGTAAAAATATTGATATTGGAGAAGGACAAAGTCCAAACTTTGTAAGATCCAATGAAGAATCTCTCGGTGCCAATTCATTAGTGATTAACACAAATGATGCAACAAAAGGAAAAAAATGATGAAAGCTCAAAAATTGAACAGATATGGATGGACTAAACTTCAAACATTGAAGATGGAGAAACTGATGATGATAACAAGCGTCACCATACCGCAATAACAAAGCATTGAAGAAAAAAAAAATTGTAATGAAGCTTTTTATTACATCACATAATAAAAACCAATAATATAGAATGAATTAATATACTTTTATCAACTTTTATTATACAATATTACTCCAAGTTGTTTTAATTATTGCTCATTACATGAACAAAATAATTATAATAGATATATGTGTGCAATTTATAATTGTTACTTTTTATGATAAACTCATTGCTAATAAAGTTTTATATATAATAAATATGCTATAATATATGTATAATATTTTCCAAAAAAACAAATTTATATAAAACATTACAACATTATCCGTGCATCGCACGGGAAACTTACTAGTATTTGCAAAATAGTTTGTAGCTCTAGAATTAGTCATATTAAAGTAATGGAACACAAAGAACTTTGATCAATCAATGCTAGCTATTAATTGATAATTATGACAGATTTTTGCTGGCTAGTGCTTGAGAGTTGAAGCATTCAAAGGGTTTCATTTACAGAAATTGAAGAAGGGGGATATGGATGTTGAGTTATATACAAAAGGGCCTAACTTTTGGATACACAACACAGGGAGATAAGAGAAGGTCTTAAAGAAACTAGCAGTAGTTATATACAAAAGGACCTAAGTTTTAGATACATAACACAGATTTTAAACATTTTTAACTCACACTCATTTTCCAATGTGGTACATAATCAAAACATAAATATCAAGAAAGAGAGAAATAGGGCCTTACTGTCAGTTAAAGAGGTCTTGAGCTGTTCCAAAACATTGATGGTAACAACCTTGCAACTTACTTGGCATATGATGCTAAGCTAAGCATAAATTATGCACCAGAAGAAAAAAATTCAAAAGAATAAAGATAAATATTACTACAAATGAAAAGCAAATTGTAAGGTGAAAAAGGATCTTAGGCTTACCAATTATTTCAATAGCAACAACACCAACCAGTTGCATTAAAATTTAAAAAAAAGGAAATTAAGTCAAATATTTATTTTAAAAATAATAATTACAAAGCTCCACAGCTGGTTTCCTAATGAATGAGCCTTTACAATTAGAGAAAGAGAGAGAAGAAAGTGAGAAAGGCACCTAAAGATGTAACTAATGAAGGCATACCTTGGCAAAGAATTGTGTCTTGTATCTTTGTGGACCATGAAAGAAGGGTGATATTCTCCTAAATCACCATTATGTGTTCTTTCCATTATTTTAAAAATGAAGAAGAAGAGAGGGAATAAGGATGATGAAGATGGGAAGTGGTAAGGGAAGCTTCATCTTTAGCCTAACCCTGCCACATGGAAGAGGTTGGAGGAGAGCTCCGCTTACTACTAGGCTACACTATCTGAGTTGGATATAGAGTCACTTTCTTCATCACCATCAGACTTGGATTTCGACACTTATGGAATCTCCTCCAAGGTTGAAAACCCCATGATCGGGAAATAAGGAAGACCCACACTAGATGCATTCTACATTGATCCCCATCCATTTTATGAAATTGAAGCAATTTCCACAATCCACAAAAATGGTATAATATGCCTTTGAAACCTTCTTGAGAAACTCTAGCAAAACTACACTACAAAAAAAAGGGCTATTGCAACGGGCCAAAACCGCCGCAAAAGCCCAAAAAGGGCCACTAAAGGCCCATTTGGCCTATTGCGGCGGGTGCTATTACAGCGGTTCGACCCGCCTGCTATGCACTACCGCAATAGTTTAATTGCGGCGGTAACAAAAAACACCGCTACAAATACACCTTTTAGTGGCGTTTGAGGTTTATTGCGGCAAGCAAAAAACCGCCGCCATATACTGTTAGAATTCGTGTCTATCAACTTTTACCGGCAGGTTATGCCCGTCACTATTGTGGCAACCTGTAGTGGCAGTCATTAAGCGCCGCTATAGGGAACAAATTAAAACGAGCCCATTGAGGTTTTAGCGGCGAGGTAGAAAACCTGCTATATGTATAAACATTTCAGCGGCGGAGGAAAACGCTGCTATAGGGAATCATTTAAATCATAATATATATGCGCCTTTAGCAGCGCTTTTGACCGCCGCTATAGAATCCCCCCCCCCCCCCCAAAAAACACCCAACAAAGACCCAAAACAGCTTGTATTAAAAGCACAATTTTTTTTACAAACCTGTTACAAAGAACCTATAACTAATTAACATAAAAACACAAATGTAACTAATTAACAACACCACAAATGTCTCCAAACTAACATAATTTTAACATCAAAATATATTATCAAATACATAACAAAAGAAAAGATGTGGTCCTTTCTACACAACATTATATTAACTACGTACATTGTCTATAACTATTATTATAAAATTAACAAAAGAAAGATGTCCTTTGTACACAAAAAATTCTTTCAAAGTGTTTCAAATGTGGTGCTTTGTACACTAAATGTCCTCAACTTCAAATTTATAAACTGGCTGGTTGATGGGATGCAGCTGATGATTTTTGGAGAGCTGGGGATTGTAGGATCGGAGAAACGTCCTACATACAAAAAAAAAAAAAAAAAAAAAAAAAAAAGCAATAATTAGGACACCACGATATCACATACTACAAAAAAAGTTGTTAGCTTATGATAGAGGAAACTGTAAAAATTGAAAAGAAAGTTTCATATTTCACACTGAAACTTAATCCAACCTTGTAAACAATTTTCTTCTTCTTTTTTACATATAGCCTTGTAAACAAATCCATGTAAAGGTACCAGACTTACGAGCCAAATGTATAACTTTGAGTGCCTATTATTCTTTACAGTATTACAGCCATCCACTGTACCTTACAAGCTCAATGAAACAACAACCCCGTTCAAATAAGTTCATTAAATCATTTCAACATTATATCAGATACATGGTCACAATATAGCACATAGCCTAGAACAAGCAGCTAAGCCACAACCAAGGAAACAAGCAAACCACCATACCAGAACTACCCAACCCAACTACCACCCAGAAAATAAAACCCTACAGTTAATACACTAAACAAACCAGCCTAAATCAACCAGAACTATAAGCAGCCTATTGGGGATCAAGCCTAGGATGTCGGGGTCTACAAACCATCCCAAGCCTCCCTTCTAAAATTTCTTCCTCTGGAACATGGTCCATTATGATATTCTCTATAAAGATCAGTACTGGATTAGTATTCAATTAAAGTGTATAGTACTTACTTACATTCAAACAGAAATTTCATCATTGCATCCTAAAAACAAAACCCCTCCAACACCAAAACTACCCCCATCTCTCCGACTACATCCCAAACCTCTAAACTCTAAAGCTTCCCCTAATGTCATCCTCTGCTAGGTAGGGTAACCTATCTGGCACCTTTCCTTAGTGGCAGATTCCCAATAGGATAAAGGAAGAAGTTCTGGTAAGCCATTAAGGGGTTTACTGTTCATACCAAAATTTTCTCAACAACTCTAAACTGGAATTGTGTATATTTATCCCTCAAGTAGGGGCTTTTAAGCATATAAATAACTCACAATTTTCTTGAAACATAGGGTCACAAATGTGCACCATTTTTAATGAGTAATTCTATCTTGTTTGACGTTTAAGAAGAATATCCGTGACACAACATTATTTGAAATAAAAAAATAAAATCTAGAAAAATAAATTATCAAAGCCAAAGAAGATTATAAACACAGCAATATAAAATATATCATGCAATTCATATTGAAGCATAAGACTAAACATCAAACTTGATCAAGTTGAATTAAACTGAGTTATATAAGCTGAAATAATTTATATTTAACTAAGTCACAAGATCACAAGGAAAAACTTACAAACTTGAATCTTCACAAAGCCCTATGAATTACAAGAAAATCTTTTAAGAAACTAGAATGATCTCTCAAAATATCTCTCTGTGTAAAATTAGTTCTTTGGATATGCACAATGTCTTTTTCTCAAAAAAGCCCCCTAGGCATGTATGTATGAATGTATGTGAAGTTAACCATTAGAAACCCCAAAATCAAAATCATTAATGCCAACCTAACTGCATTGTGAAGTTATTTGTTGCACTTGTTGAAGCATGCGGGCCATTCTTTGCTCCATCTCTTCGAATTGGCTAAGTCTTTCCTTCATTTCATCAAAAGCGGACAATTTCTCCTGCATCTTAGCCAAGGTAGCCTTCAGTTGTGCAACTTCGTCGTCCCTTGATTGGCTTGATCGTATTTGAAGGTCTGTGATAGCACTCTTGCTACTTCAATCATTTGGGCTTGGACCAAATCCTACCCCATGAAGATGGCCTTTGCACTCCTTACACATCACTTTGGCAAACATATCGTCTGGTGCCCATGTAATACTACAACTTGTGTCATCTGATTGTAGTTGATTCGAAGGTTCAGCCAACAACTCCTTCATTTTATCCTAATATTTGGGTTTGAACAAAACAAAATAATTAGAAATTAGCAACATCATTTGATTGAAGACAACAAAAATTATATTGAGAAGCATACACAACGTAATGAATACAATGTAATAGTCCCGTATTCCATTTTGGGATGGAGGGAGTATTATTTAGGTTATGCATACAATACTTATTAATAACTTTTTATTTGATGATTATCCATACCAGTCTAGTATAATTGGAGTATTTTTGTTTGGTGTCCACACTCATTACAAAAATCCCAACAAATTAAAAATAAAAGTCTGTCAGGATAGGAATATGATAAATTCTAAATACCTAAATTTCAGTTCACATCTGCTTTGAACTTCTTCTTTTTTCAGTCAACTTCATCTTCAAATTTGAAATTTAAAAAAAAAAGTTGAAGAGAGAAGATTGCAAGCAAAAAGGCACTAAAAATCAGTGTGTCATCCCATATATCCCAAAATTGATGGTGGAGATCAATGCCAAAGAGATGACAGTATTATTTTGTAGTCTCAATATATATATATATGTTATTCCAATGCAATGTGGCAATTCATCTTATGATCCAAATCATGGAGCAGATTAATGAGTATATCCCCACTACAAAGCAGCAATGGCAATGCAAAATTTGCTTATAACTTTTAATTGAAGGTACATGCCCCACATTACTGAACAGGGAAGCTTAAGATACAATCAGGAGTGCCAAAAAATGACCCCAAAATGGATTACATGTCATTAAATCACAATGGAATCACTGCAACTCCATAGAACACCATGGTGCTAGGAGCACCCAGAATCAAAAATCAAATATAAGATTGACAAAATACTGAACTAACCTTCCCCACCCCCTTCCCATTTATTTTAACAATAACATGCTACTAGAATGACCAAACCCTGATACCGCACCTTATTTTTCCAATAACTTAAATATTTATTAGAAAAAAAAAGGGAAGTAATGAACTCACAATAATGTAATGCCAGTCCACACTCAGTATGAAGAACAGAGTGTAGCATTGGACAGAGGACAGTCACTAACAAAAACTTCCTTCACAATTATTTTATAAAAGGTAAAGAGGAAGTTTAACATAAAATTAGAACAAAAAGGACCTTATCTACACAGCAGCCTGTAAAATGTACCACAAGAAACAATGCCCTAAATAATAAGTGAGAAGTTAGCCCGTAGGCCAAATAGGAAACCAGTTATGCCAAAAGAAAATGTCTCAAAATCTCATTGTCATTTCCATAAAAATTTACCAAAATTAGCAAGCTCAACAAAAACCATTGATGACATGCAGTTTACTATTTGTTTAGGCATTTTGCTTGTACTTCTAGAGTAAAAGAAAAGTGAAAGGAAACTTGAATTTTCTGGTTTTACCATCTACATTTTCTTTTTCATGGAAACAATGTGAATATGAACTGCTTTTCACACAAACAATATGATTGTGAACTAACTAAGAAATTATAGACCTGTTTGACTTTCCATGACTAATGCAAAGAGGATAACATCTACGGCTCATCTTAACTCAACAAATACATGACAGCAAAGCTATTACAATCCATGATAAGCATAAATACACTAAGCTATTACAATTCAGTGTGTTTTGTGTAATCTATTATATAAGAATATAAAACTTAGAAAGTATTTGGCTTGCTAGTGAAATGCCACTTCATGGTTATAGTAATGATTGAAACTAAAATCAAATAAAAAAACCAGCTTCATAGCAACGAACAACATGCAAACACAGAGACATGTTCAATGCATGTGTGTGTGCACATGCTAGAATATGCACACAATCAAAGAAACTCAATTGTGTAGTATATACTATATCTAGCATCAACAACTTTACAAGATAAATTGGAAATGGTTCTAATTGACTTGAATGTCAAATAGGAAAAACATAAAAAATATAATATGTATCATAAATAACAAAGAAAACAACAATAATAACGAGATAGCTGTACAAGAAGTGTAAAGCTTACATGAAAGTGGAGAAAAGCTTTCATCCATATATCATGAACTAATAGGCATGGTTCTCAGACCCGGACTGTTTATTGAACCGTAAAATGGAGAAGTTCAAGGTTTTTAAGGTCGAACCGAAGTTGAACCGAGGTTGAACCGTGATGACGTCATAATTAATTTAATAATTATTTAAATATAAATAAATATATTAAATTAGTATAAATATAAAAATTAAATTAAATAACTCAATTAAATATAGAAATCTATCTTTCAAATGTATTTTTTCATATCATAATTTTCACAATTATGTTACAAAACTATACTTAAGTTATTATGTAACTTTATACGTAACTTAAATTATTATATCATAACTTTTAGTTAAGTTATGATATTTTTTCATTTTAAACTATTATTATATTTGGGATATTTTTTCCAAACCAAAGTCTCTTATTTTGGTGGGCTGAATAGATCAATAAAACAAATAAAAAAAGTTTAAAAATACTATTATAAAATAAAAGTGCTCAACTTTCAACAATACGTTGGCAGCACCTCCTCCACAAAAAGAGCTGCTAGCTTTCAAGAGTATTATTATTATTTTATTAATAAATATCTCTTCATTAATATATATGTTTTTTCCCACTCCACAATGCCCAACCGTGGCTCTCTATCATTTGTCCTCTGCCTCTATTTTCTAGCTCTCCCTAACCTCTCTTCCTCATTCAAATTTCAAACCCAGATCAGCCACAGTCAGTAGCAACCTCACGGCGGCAGATCGACGGCAACCTGGTAGCGGCAGATCGGCAGCAACCTGGAGTAGCAGATGGGCGGCAGATCGGGCAGATCCAACGGGTTTTCCAGTGGGTTTTTCATGTGGGTTTCTGTTGGATTTTTCATATGGGTTCTACTCTTCTCTTCACTTGAGCATCCTCCACCGTGTGCTTGTGAATTTCTGTTCTTTTCTTCCTTCTTCCTTTTTTTTTTTTTTTTTTGTCAACAACTTCTTTCATACTCAGGGTCTTTTTCATCAGGATCAATCTTCTCATTACTAATCTTGCTTACAAGGTCTCAGGTTCGGATCCTGCCAGCCACATTTTTCTTTAATTTTTCCTTATTCCATGACCGGTTGAACCGGCCTACGGTTCGTTCGGTTTGTCCGGTTCTCTCAAAACTTAGGTATGCCCAGTTCTGTATGCTTAAAAAACTGGACTTAAGTCTGGTTTTCGATTTTTCCGGTAAAAAACCGTCCGGTCCGGTCCGGGTTTAAAAATCTTGCTAATAGGATTGCAAGTGTTCAGATAAAAATAAACAAGAAACACAAATCCATATATAGCTACAATATACAAATTTATGCAAGTTCACAATCTAGACTCACTCAAGCACTTTATCAAATACGTTATGAGCAATACTTTGAAACTTTAAAATTAAAGCAAAAAAAGCCCTCAGATCCGAAACTCACTATTTTTTCTTTCACTGCTTCATTAACTGCGGATCCATCTTTACGAGTATGCAGTATTGAATATAATACTGCACGCTCTATAGGATGTCCATCCGCTTTTGCCTGCAATATGAATAGCATATTTATGTAGTGATTCATATTGGTTCCACATAAACTTAATATAAGTGAAATCATTTAAAAATTAGTCATAATACTGATTACCTTCTTTGTAGCGTGCACAACAAAGCTGCATAATTAAACCACCAGTATGTAAGTCATCCTGTTTAGAACGACGGTCTCTATTCTTCTCTGACTCTATCTACAAAATTATGGAGTCAGAGAATACCATCAGAATACCAATTTTTCACAGATGAATGGCATGAAAATTTCCCTAAAATCTTACAAATATATTCAAATTCAACAGCCAAGGACACTAAATGATAATGTCAAAATGCCAAATAAAAATTGGTGATAATGTTTTAACTAGGACTAATTTTGTTATATGAATAATTGTTATTCTTAAAACTACAATGCATCTCAAATATTTTTAATAACAGGGTTCAGAAACTACTTTTAAAATAAAATTGTTGTGATTTTTTTGGCAATATTCAATGAAAAAAGTTCAAAAACTATTAATCATAGTAAAATATTAGACAGGCTTACAATGTAAATAATTTGAACAAAAACAAATAAAAAGCAAATTGAAAGGGGTTCAAATATCATATACTAATAAGAGAGAACCCACAAAACTAAATCAAAGAGACTACATAGATATCTTTCAAGACCAAAAAAATACATACCACTGCATCCTCAGTATACCAATGGTCAACAAGAACATCCCAATCTTCTGGTATGCATCCCCTGGGTCGGTTGCTCTTCACCTGTGCTTTGTTTCTTAAATGTGGTATGTAATGAGCCGTTTTCAGCCTACACTTGTGATCCCTCCAAGCCTTCCCAATTTTTTGTAAAGTAAATGTCTTCAACCCCGCATATGCAATAGGATTAGTAGGGATGACGTATTTTCGCTACAATCAAATAGTTGAGTTAGCAAATTACAATCAAATAGTTGAGTTAGAATTAGAACTGCAACAAGCATGCTAAAATTCCATAATTACAAGTATTATAAGTTCCTGGTTTACCTCTACAAGATGCCAATACTCTTCTTTAAGTTCTGCTAGCACGTCCCTCCATTCTAGATATTTTATTGGGCACATGTGGGGTTTCTGCACAATCGTCCCCAAGAAACCAGTGAAAGTCCTCGCCCCTTCATCAACCAGTTGATGCATACTATTTAGCGGCAACTCAATTACTTGGTTGTCGGGAAGATCCCAAACCTCCAAGTACTTGTTGCGCCCGCGAGTGGTACGTATAGGTGGCTGCACATCTGAAATTTAAAGGAGACAATATCGTTAAAGTAAGTAAACCAGAAACACTTCCAACAAGAAAACCGAAATACATTCTTTCTTCTAGAAATCAAAACAAATCCTAAACAGAATCTTAAGTTTTCTTTCTTTCTTTATTCGTTTATTTATTTAGAGCAACGTGTAGCACATATACACCAATAGTTGCTCCAGGCTCTGTTAGTAATTTTTTTGAAGTATATGGAAATCTAAAATTGCAAAAATGACTTTGAAACACAAGTAATACACCAGGTGCATTTATTGAAAAATGAAGTATATTAGAACATACTAGAGAGTTACTATCACCCTAAATTGGTCATAAATGATATGGAAAACTAAAAGCAGAGAATTATATTCACAAAATGGGTTGTTTAAGCATTTTACATATAAAATTTTAACCTTTTAATTGACAACATCAAGCACCTCCCCCAATTTTACAACTTTAAGTAGCTTCTTAGATATAGCAGAGCTTTTAGAAGCAAAATACTTAAGCTATGTGGTGTCACAATTATATTAATTTTGTTTCAAGTTTTGAACCACCCCAAGGTGGTTCTGCTCTCATCATGTGCATACCCTTAACTGCAGCTTTGTCTCTTAAATAAAACCTACTGTATATCTATCAAGATACTGAAATGAGTCCACAACTTGGGCCTAACAAAAACTAGCTATAGATAAATATCTATCATGATTTTTTTTTATAGGTGAAATTGCTTGGAAATGATACAATGAGAATTTCACATACAATACAAACTGTAAACACACAAATACAAAGATAAACAATGAGAACCCAACAAAAATAAAAAACAAATTGTAAACAAATTGACCTTGCGTAGAAGCTTCGTGCATTTCTTGGTTCGTTTCATCATCCACATGTGCTGTAGAAGCTCCTTCCACGGTTACGCTCTTGGAATGAGTCCGCAGAGCTAATTTTTGCCTTGCCATTTCAACTGTCAGTGTAAAATAAAAACAAGTATATAAGCACAACGACAAGTAAAAAACAAGTTGATATGAATGAAATATAATGCTAGACACATTACATAACAGAACAAAAAAGAAACAAAAACAAAAACAAAAGCAGAAAAATGTAATATGAATGAATAGTAACTGTTCTGTATGTAACTAATTATTATTAACAACAAAATTACTTGAATCCAAAATGCATTTCCTCCCTTTTCTGGTAAGCCATCGATGATAAATAGAGTATAAACCCTTAAATCACACAATCCACATAATTGGATATTTGGGCTTCACCAAGGTGGCATTTACACAACTGTCTTATTCTCATATTTCATTATTTTTTTTTCCCCTCTTCTGGCAGAATCCATGAGACAATTTCAGACCAAAGGTACATTGTATCTAAATACCAATAACTAGCAAGAACTACATTCTAAAAACTTTCTATTTAATTAGTAAGCATATCAACCACACTAAATTAAAACATAGTTCAGCTTTAAAGAAACCCAGATACAATCTTGCATTTGGCAACCAAAAGAAAAAAAAATCAAAACACACAGACAAACAGCAACAGAACAGTTATTGTTAAACTCCAAACTCCCAAATCAGCCCAACCAAACCTTAATACAACAACATTATCTTACATGCCTAAAACCATCATTAAAATTAATTAAAAAAATACAATAAAGCCCGATCTATGAAAATTAACCAAGAAGGAACTTACTTTTACAGAGCAATATAGAACCTTAAAAACTCCAAAACTGAGACACAGAGAAAAAAATCAACCCCACAAGATGAGAGTGTAGACAAATTATCTTAAACAGTGCATGCATGCAAAGAAATTTGAACCGAGCTAATTTCCCTCTAATTTTCCTTTCCTTTCTACCATTTTCTCAGCAACCAAACACAAACCAAGACCAAAAAAAATATTTGAATTTTTTTTTCATTAACAAACCAACGCACATTTGAAAATCATAAACCAACGTAGAGATAAAAAAATAAAAAAATAAAATAAAAATAAAAAAAAAACAGAGAGAGTGTTCGAGACAACTTACAGAGAGAGCGTTTGGTATTTTGGGAGTGAGATGAGGTGGCGCCAATGAGGTGGATTGGGGTTGCTAGGTGGCATCGACGAGGTGGATTGGGATTATGGGTCTGTGACGGAGAGTGAGAGAAAGAGAGAGTGAGCTAGAGTGAGATAATTAGGGTTTAGGTGGGATTTTGGGTCTGCGAGGGAGAGTAAGAGCTAGAGAGAGAGAGAGAGAGAGAGAGAGAGAGAGAGAGAGCTGGAATTTTAGGTCTTTGAAGTGAATCAGATAGAGATACAGTGAATGAGAGATAGAGAGATCCATTGTTTTTCACAAAAATGAAAAGCAAAAATGAAGAGGTGCTAAAATGAAAAGCCAAAAAAAAAAAAACAAAGGGAAAGATTAATAGTAGAGGGGTGCGTGTAACACCCCATCCAATTTTATAATTAAACTATGTGTTTAAGTGGTTAATTACTATTTTAATCCACTTTCTTTTTATAATTAATATAAGAGTATTAATCAGCATATTATTTTATAATATCTTTGAATAAGAATTGTAAAGATCATAAATAATTGAATGGTTAATTTTATTATGTATATATATACTAAGTATGGACAAAGCTATATTAAATCATTAAGTTATGAGATATATATATATATATATATATATAGTTGTTGGACTTTATGAAGTGGCTAAGTTATGATATATATATATATATATATATATATTTAGTATGATGCATGGTTGGTGTTGTAAATAGGCATATGATGCATGAGTTGTGATAGTGGAAATTCCACTTACATGCAACCAATGAGAATTCAACACAAGTAAAGCCAAAGTTTCATGCATCTTGACAAAGCCAAAGACCAAGACTTGGTGACATGCAATCACCAAGCTCCACCTAATTCTTTCCTTGACTTTCTCAAGCAATTAGAACATATATGCTCTTTTAGGGTGATGGATATAACTTTATAAAGGTAAGGATATATATATATATATATATATATATGTATGTATGTATGTATGTATGTATATGCAAGAATTATTTTTGTAGCAAAGTGAGTGTGAATGCAAGAATTGTCAAAAGTTGGAAAATGGGAGTGTGATATTTTCTTCCTAGCATCCCACGTATCCCACTCCAATTGTCCACATTCTTATCTTCTTTTGTGCCCCAAAAGTCTTCTCACTTTTCTGAATTTCTTGGCTGCACCAGAACAGAAGTCCAGCTCTTTTCTTCTTTCTCTCTTCTTCCTTTGCTCTCACACGGCAATATCTCTCCCTTACTTTCTCACTGAAAATTCTAGTCTCTCTAAGAAGAAATTAAGAGCCTAAATACTAAGGCTTCATCTTCAAAGTGTGTGGGTAAGTAAATTAAGCTCATCCGATTTTGTGTATTTGGATAGTATGATTGTTTGTTTATTTTCATTCTTTATCCTCTGTTCTGATTTTTAGACTGAACTTGTGATTCTGTTTTTGTAAGTTGAAAGAGTGATGGAGTTATGGTCTATTTGATGCTTATTAGGGTATTTTAATATGTATTGTATAGGTATAAAAATACCCAAATGAAATAAAGGCCAATTGCTATTTGTTGATAATTTTAGAAAGAACATGCACTGAAGCTGTCCCTGTGACAGATTTGATGTTTACAAAAAGAAAATTCTGTATTAAATCATGTTTTGTGAATTAGGATTCTAGAAGTAGTTTTTATGAACCCTAAGACATGTAGGGTTGTTATGGAAGTGGTCTCACAGTATTTGGATGAGTAGAAAAATAATGGTGTAATTTCTAAGTTGCATGAGTTTCTGCCAGGACAGATTTGAACATGTTGTATTGTATGATTTTTAATAAATCATGGGTTTATGTTTTGACTCTGAAATTTTTATGGTATATACTGAACATACAGGGGAGTAACTATGTAAAATTTCATGACTTGTGGATGTGTTTGAACAGCCCGTTTGTATTTTACAAATGGGGCATATGCGGCTGGAACAGAACAGTGAACAGTATGGGACATGCCTAACTTTGAGGATTTAATTCTATAGCTAGGGTGAATGTTTTGAGCTATAATTTAATATGCTTATCTCTTGGTATGTCTCGATCATAGATTAATTTTGTGTAACTTGTTTTGAGGTTTAGTACTCAAATGAAGGGTTCTAAACCATGTGACAGCTGTATTTATGAAGTTGTTTTGTCCGACGTGTTGTATGTTACCATATGAATGTATATAGTTACATGACCATGCTTAAAGGATTCTATGTTATGCATGCATTATTGCCCTAATCTCAAATCATCTTTTGAAATGAAGTTGGCTTTTTTAAAGATATGAGATTAATGTGAGAATGTTGGTTCTCTATGATTTAGTACATCATGTTGTATGATGAATATATTTTGTGTTTGTGGGAACCTCTTTGGGGTGTGATTAGGATTTCATTGATTATGAGAGATAGGCTTTGAGATGAATGTGTAAGATATGATAAGGAGTAATGGATAGTAATAAGCTTTGATTTTGGTTTAGGTGTTACCAGCCGTCAGGTCTAAGCTCCTTCGACTGTAGGCTCTCGGTTCCTCTGCTTTCAGGTAAGGGATAAGTTATATGAGTATTTGGTAAGTCATGAGGTTATTTTAAAGTATATTATGCATTAAAACGTTTTTTATTAGAGATATGACATGTAAGCATTATCAGACAAAGATATGTTCGTGAGTTTTCGAAACTTTATGTATATGATTTAAGCATATTGATGCTATTACTAATTTCACGAACATGATGAAGAAAACAATGGAAATGCTTTTATTATGAAATGTTATGCAAAAATAAGAAACTTCAGTATGATGTATAAGTATGAAATGTTTTCGGGTTATGTCCTCTGGTGATTTGAACTCGGTCAGTAGGGGTTAATTACTGGCTTTCCATGGAAAAATGTTATCTGTTTGGCCATTTAAAGTAGAGGAAATGGGGCTGCCCGTAACTCTAGGCCATTTAAAGTAGAGGAAATGGGGTTGCCCGTAACTCTAAGGCCTTCTCCCCAATGTGTACGGACGGCAGGGAGGAACAAAACCTGGAGGGGATGTGCCAGCAGGCCTCCCAAAGGGGACAATATCATACACACGAGGGCAACCAAATGTGATGAGGCCTTCTCTGTACAGATTTATCAGATATGGACTAACTAGTATGTTATGAACAACTATGTTATGTTATTAATCATGAGAGAATTAATTTGTTTAAATGCATTGTGAAAAGTAAAAGCTCTCATGGCAAGAAGAAGTTTATGATGAAAAGAAAAGCTGTTCATTAAAGCTAAAAGTTTCTGAAGTTCTTTCGTGTTTTAAAGATAAAGCTACTGAGGAAAGTACAAGTTTATGTTATGAAGTTATCAGACATCTGTTTTTTTTATGAAACGTTAAGTTTTATGATTATGAAAGTTATAATATTTAACAAGAAGAAGTTTATGAAGGAAAGTTTTATTATTCTTTAAGATGTTTCTAGTTTAAGACAAAGTTACCGATTATCTGATTTTAAGTTAAAATAATCATTTTGTAATGAAAATATATATATGGTAACTTTGTAAGAAATGAAAGGAATACAACCTGAAATATTTTGTAGAATTATTCTGATAAGAAAATGGAGAACAATTATTTTCCTATGAAGAGCGTATAAGTTATTAATACGAATAGTATAAAAGACTATGCATGAAAAGATGTTCTCCTATTCGAATATTCATAGAATGAAATGATTTGATTTACATGCATACTTATTGAATTCTCATATATCTTACATTTACTGAGCTGTGTAGCTCACCCCTTCCACTCTTTCAGTTAGCAGGTTTTATTTTGGAGCAGAGGAAGCCTTAGTCGGGTTTTAAAAGGAGCTGGTTTTAGTTTAATATGTATGGATCCTAAATTAGCAATATGATGTTTAGATTTGTAGCATTGTGTATTTTAGGATCTAATGAAAGTGTATACCTTAAAACATTAAGAAATGTATTATGTGGAATTTAGAATTTGAGTAATTGGTAGATTATGTTATTCTTTGAGTACAGTGTAGATGCTCTGAATGTCAAGTGAAAAATTATATCATTTAAGGAAAGAAACAAGAATGAAAATAAAGAGGGAAGCTTTTGTAAAAGCTTTTCTGAAAGTTTTTAAAAGTTAAATTGGTTCTTGTTAATGTCAGGTTTAGGCTTGATATTAGCATGCCGGTCATGGTCACAAATCCAGGTATCGGGTTTGGGGCGTGACAGTGCGGATTTAGAAGGTCTATCGCGGCGGTCTAACCCGCCGCTATAACTAAAGTAAAACGCCGCAACAGGAGACCCTATTGCGGCAATCATAAAAACCGCCTCTAACTCTCGAATATTGCAGCATTTTTCTCTACCACCACTATATCATCTGCGCAAAATGATATATTTATTGCGACGGGTTTTATGGAGCACCGCTATATCTACGTTACCATCGCTAAAACATATATATGGCGGCAGTTTTATGTCTTGCCGCTGTAGGATGCTGCAAAAGTCTTTACCTACAACGGCGGTCTAAAAAATGCTGCAATAAACCCTATGTACATAGGCGGCTACAGAAAACGCCGCAATAGGCGACATATAGCGGCGGTTTTTTACCCGCTGCAAAAAATCCGCCGCAATAGTCCAGTTTTTTTGTAGTGCTATCCACAAATTATTTTAAAGTTATTTTCTTTCACCATGTCTATAGGCATTTTTCTTTAGCCTTCTGAGCATGATAAGTTGTTCTAATTTGACCATTCTCACAATCAATATTGGTTTTACAATTTTAAACATAAGATCTCCCATAAACGTTCCAAATATTGATCCACATCTCTAACCTATAGATACAGCTTGCCAACCAAACCCAGGCTCTAAATTCTCTTCTTGTTGCAAGGTTGATGGTGTGGTTGCTTTGCCTCGTGGTTGTTGCGTGTCCTTAATAATGGAAATCCACATAATTTCAAGTTTTTGGTGTATGAATCATTGTCAAATGTACTGAATTTCTTTCCTAAAGGTATATGTCCTGTAAGTTGATTATGTGATAACTCTAAAACTTCAAGCCACTGTAGATCTGTTGATTCCCCGGGAAAGGGCCATTAAACTCATTTTTGTTGAAATATTTAAAATATTTACAAGGCAAAGGACCATTAAACTCATTTTTAGAGATATCTATGATTTGCAAATTTTGGAAAGGAAATTTGGTTTTAGGATTGCCTATTTAACCTTGAAATTTGTTTGATCTTATAATAAGAACCTGCAATCTTAGAAGACTTTCTAACCAATAAGGGAATGTGTCATTTATTTTATTGTTTCCGAGATCTAGAACTTCCAAGTCCCTACAATTTGCCAAAGATTGTGGCAATGGCCCTTCCAATTGATTGCCATTAAGGTTAATATTTCTTAAATGATTTCGTATGGAAAATGTTGCAGGGATGGTACCATAAAGGCTATTCATTCTCAAATCCAACACTGAAAGGAAATTAGAGTGTACCAAACACTTTGGAATCATTCCACTTAAGTTGTAGTGAGACAAATCTAGAACTTCAAAGGACCTTGCATTACAAATTAAAGAAAGGCTTTCTCCAGTTAATTTGTTATTGGAGACAAAGAAATATTGAAGGTTAAGATCAATCAATTACTTGTGAATCTCCCCACTAAGCTTGTTGAAAGAGAGGTCTAACCATTCAAGATTGGTCAAATTTCCAAATGATGAAGGAATATAACCTATAAGGTTATTGAGTGAAAATTTAAGCCCTTTGAGTGAATTAAGCATTCCAATTATCTTTGGCATCTCTACTGTAAAACTATTGTTTAAAAAATTAAGAGTTGTGAAGATATTTTTGATTGTCACCAACTCAACCCAATAATCATTATATTCAAAGAATCTTGATAATACTCAACTCCCGTATATTTCAAAGCAACTTTTCCTTCATCCACATTTGTCATGGCTTTCAAATATTTTAAATATTTTATTAGCAAAGGACTATTAAAGTCATTGTTAAAGATGCCTACGATTCTCAAATTTGGGAAAGGAGATTTGTTCTTAGGATTGCCTATACGACCTTGCAATTTTTTTGATCTTATGGCAAGAACCTGCAACTTTAAATGACCTTCCAACCAATAAGGGAAGGTTCCGTTTATCTTATTACTTCTGAGATCTAGAACTTCCAAATTCCTATAATTTGCCAAAGATTGTGGCAATAGCCCTTCCAATTGATTGCCATTAAGGTTAATATTCCTAAAAGTATTTCCCTTGGCAAATGTTGTTGGGATGGTACCATGAAGAATATTCATTCACAAATCCAACATTTTGAGGACATTAGAGTGTACTAAAAACTTTAGAATCATGCCACTTAAGTGCTTATGAGACAAATCTAGGACTTCAACAGAACTTGCATTACAAATTAAAGAAGGGATTTCTCTAGTTAACTTGTTATTGGAGACAAAGATATATTGCAGCCTAAGAAAACTTAGAGTGGGAAATAATCCTTGAAGCAGGTTGTCACAAAAATCAACAAAAAGTAATGAATCCCTCTCCAACCATCTTGGAACTTGACCATAAATTATGTTCTTGG
The DNA here is from genome assembly GCA_019022515.1 of Quercus aquifolioides. Classification (NCBI taxonomy): domain Eukaryota; kingdom Viridiplantae; phylum Streptophyta; class Magnoliopsida; order Fagales; family Fagaceae; genus Quercus; species Quercus aquifolioides. Next base: position 39,652,186 of record CM032333.1, read on the forward strand.
AAAGGTCTAAGGATTTAACTTATATATACATGAAGAAATCTCAATCTAAAATCATATAACTTATATAGTTGAGCCATGTACTTAAAATAAGAATTTAATGTGATGACCTTTCTCGTTAGCTGAACACTACTAAAATTTCACAAAACTTATCTAGTCTCATTCAGGTGTTAGCTGAAGAGGTTTTTTTAGCATGGGCCCATGGCTTTTTAATATCACACTGATCTAGCTAGTGGCTAATATACACGGATTGAGAATTATTTCTGTTATAGTTGGGAATGTAAAATATATTGGGGAAGTTTTTTTTTGACATATGGAATACTTAATTACATGCATCTACGTTAAAATTATTTTTTATTTGACCTCATGGGGTTTTACACAATTGTTTGCTAGTAAGGACCATTCAATAACTTCGTTAATGTTGGGTGTAGTGTTTTCAGTGGCTACTTTGATAGATGGATCTAAGGAATTTGGAGAAGTAGTTATATAACCATTAAATTTCTTTTATAGAATTCAAATTTATGTTAGATAAATTTGACATTTATTTATATAAATTGAGTTATTTCGGGTTCATTGCAGATTAAGCATGCTAACACAAATTGATATCTATTCATAAATTGTATTAAAATGGGTTAACCCACTTTGACATAAAAACTCATTCTTAAAAAACAGTATTATATTCTCAAGTCATGTCAAACATGGTCACCACTCACCCCTAATTTTACCTTATGAATTTTATAAATTAATGTGTCATTAATTACAAAAAAATAAGTCAATATTTATTTATAAGTTGTTAGAGTGACACCAATTACATTAATTAATAGTTCAATTTATAAATGTTTTTTCAAAAGTAAAATTTGTATTTCCTTTGGTCCTTTATCGTTTGTCTATTGTATATCTAACGAGTGACATGAATAAACATTTGATTTTTTATCAAGAAGAAGTCATTTGAATTGCCACATCATTGGTCAAACGAATTTTACATTATCTTGTTAGTTGTTACAGTCAAAATTGCAATGCAAGTGGAAACTTACTAGGTAAATCCAAAGTAGAAGTCTAGCTCCATCAAAATTGCATGCAACACAATCCCAACTGATATAGATAAAGATAGTTGTACGAGTGCTCCGGCTCTGGGTTTGTTTGTTTCGCTACTCTTTGCAATTCTAATTGTCTTTGTCTTCTATATAAATCTCAATCATTACGCTTAGCAAAACCATTTCCATCTATCTACACTACAACTCCAAATGGCACTTCCTTCTTTGTTCTTTGTTCGTTTTCTTCCATGTTTTGTTTTTTTTTTTTTTTGTTTTTTTGTTTTCACTTGCTCACACTTTTCATCTTCTCACTCTTTCTTTCAATATTTTCATACTCAGATAGTACCCTTTCATTTTCTTCATCCATATTTTTCTCTCAAATTCACACACTTTCTCTTTCTTTCTTTTGCAGAGGGAATACATCACTAGTTTCCGTCTGGATGCAGTGCTTGACGCAATCGGAGTGCTTTTCATTGTGGGTTATTATTTTTTTTGCTTTTTCTATATGCTCATTGTTTATTAGAAGTAAAAATATATATGGGTTTATGATTTTGTTTGAATTATGATATACATGTCTGTGGTCTCTACATACAACAAATGTTTTCCCACCTGAGTGCGTCGTTTCTAATGTGGATAAGGCTCCAAGAAGAAGTGGAGAGGTGTGTGTTTTTTTTGGTCATTTTCCCACTTATTTTCTTGCAGTTTCTTTCTAATATGTGCACGTTAACATGTCGCAAATTGAATGGAAATTGTGCATGGTATGAAATTTAATTAAGCAATTCAGTCATTAATTAGATAAAAACTATTACATTGTGATTCTATTTTGTAGTACCTTAATAAAAAGAAAAACTTTTATGTTGCCCCTTATTGACATTTTCTGGCTAGGTGATTCTACATTGGGTTACTTTAGTAGTCATGGGACAAATGTGAGGAATATATATATGGTTGCACATCCCTGCAAAGAGAAATTAGAATGATTCCATAAGTTAATTAGTTGCTTTATAGTCTTTTAATTTTTTAGCTTTTGATTTTATTTTATCTTATCAATAATTTACCTGCGCACCTCACCTTCCATTCCATTGTTATGGAAGGAGAAATTAAAAAGGTGCAATTTCAGAGCGGCTCTCAAGTTGGTAGTCATATGTGTTTAGGCTTTACTGATTAATTGGATTCATCCTTTAGATTTAAGTATTGGATACCTTTATTTAGGAAAATTCCTTTTCAGCTAGTGTTTGTGAACAGTGTATATTTCAGTTGGTCATCTGAATATGTAGATAATGGCTATCCTTATTCAATGTGTAGCTTTTGAGAATTCTTTTTTTGTTTCACTTTTTTTCAACAATATCTGGTAAAGGAGTATGGCAACAACTAGTCAATTAGGATTTTTTTTTTTTTTTTTGGGTATTATTAGTAATTTTACCTGCCCCCCTGGGTCTTGAACTCTTCTATGCCATTGTCTTCAAGTGAAGGAGTATCCATATGCAATAAAAGTAAATGGCAGTGGCAAGCCATGTTCATTTATTCTGCAGAGAACTAGGAGCTCATGCCAGTTTTTTTCCAAAATAATTTGTTGAATTATAACTTGTTGCAGCCCTCTTTAGTCCTTCCTCACCATGCCTGATAAGCTTTTTACAACTTTTTTGTAGGTGACTATCAACTATCATCCACATTTGCAACAAAACTCTATGTCAATCTTGACATTCCAGAAATCACAGAAATTAAAAACAAGTAACTACTATCATACTTTTTTTTTTTTTTCTTTTTATTAATTTGTGGCTACTTTGCGATACTTCTTAAATGATAGGTATCATAAAATTGTGTAATACATGTGCTATTGAAAATTAAAATAGGGACCAAGTGGTCTCTTTAGAAAAGACAATTAAATATGAAAAAATAGTTTTGTAATTGTTTTTTGAAATGTACCTAATTGCTGGTTAGATACTCCAATATGTGCTTTAGTAAAAATAAAAAATAAAAAAACGACTATCTGTTGAATTAGATTAAGAGGATATGAAGTGATGCATAAAATTTGTTTGGATTGGAAAACATTATTTATTTTGACTGATTTGTATGATTTTTTTACATTATATTAAACACTCCTTATCATGAAATCTAAAGCAATGGATGGCAGTCAGACTTTGTGTGTTAAAATCCACTCAAGCTATCTTCGAACTTCTGGCTATTTGTAAGAGATATTGGAGTCATGCTGAGTTTGTGAATTAGTTTGTATATGCTCTTGATGAGAAGTCCTGCAAAATTTGTACTGCAAATTGTACTTTGGCATTAAATTTCTTTGAAAGATTTAATGGGTTCAACGAAATACTTGATCATGGAAATGTAACCTTTGGCCTCTACATATATTACATGTGTGGCAGATGATACCTAGAAATGGTGTCCGTCCTTATATTACAAGTGTGGCAGATAATACTTAGAAATGGTGTCCGTCCTTTATGCGACTCTCTATTTTTGTCTTTTATAAAAACATTGAATATTCTGCAAATAAACATAAAGTAATGTTAAATGTTGATGCATAGATTGAACACCTCAATGGACATAAATGTAAAAAAAATTATGCCAAAGGAACCACCTAAGGTACAGGGTGGAGAACTTGCCTTATATAACAGAAAAACAATTGCTGGAATAAAGGACTTGGAATGGGACATTGAGACAAAGGTATCAACTGTACTCTTAGAATGTAAATTTATCATAATTGGTAATTGTTTATATAATCTATAATAAGGAGAATGAGAGATTATATGCTTGTTTACCATAGTAAGGATTTGATTCCCATTCGCTACATAGATTCAGATTTTCAATTAGATCTTGATTTCAGAAAGTACACTTCAGGTTGTGTGTTCACCTTGGGAGGTGGAGCCATAAGTTGGAGGAGTGTTAAGCAATCTTATATTGCTGACTCCACCATGGAAGCTGAATATGTTGTTACTTGTGAAGCAGCAAAGGAAGCTGTTTGGCTTAAGAAATTCCATTCTGATTTTGGTGTTGTGAGAATGGAGCAAGTTCCTATCACATTGTTCGGCGACAATTGTGGAGTGGTTGCACAATCCAAGGATCCAAGAAATCACAAGAAAAGAAAGCATATTGAAAGAAAGTACCACATCATTCGAGACATTGTTGTTCAAGGAGATGTAGTAGTAGCAAATATTGATAGTGCAAAAAATCTAGCAGATCCCTTTACCAAAACTTTTCCCCAAAGGACTTTTGAGTTACATTTGGAGGGAATGGGAGTTGGATTAGTGCACAATAGTCTTTAGGGCAAGTAGGAGATTGTTAGGATATGTGTCCTTTAAATCCTATTGTATGATGCTATGTATGATATTATGTTGGGATTAATAAAGTTTTTTTTTTTTATTATCTAAAATAATGGTAACATAAATATTTGGATATTATCATATAGTCCATGAGATGCATAGTATGTGATTCATGTGATTTAGTCACAAAAGACATATATCACAAGTTTTTTGTAAACTCAGAATTTTAGTTTGTAATCGGTGATGAAATCGGACATTTCATCTACGAAGACTATAACATATAAACTAAGATGATTTGTCTTGATCATGAAAGTAGAGACTTTTAGTTGATATGTTGATATGTTTTAAGTGTTAAGATATATTGAACTAGATCGCTGTGAGATTTATTATTCTACTAACGACCGTCAAATAAATAATAAATCTCACGACTTCTATTTACATGAACTCTCAATGCTGAGAGAATAATGAAACTAATCATGAAGTGTAGGTTGCTTTGATATATCAGGAGTGAGATCTAAAGTGATGTAGAACAGACAGCACATGCCTTCCTTAAGCAGCAGGGGCGCAGGAAGTCACAACGCAAGATCAAAGGGGGGTGCCAGTAGGGGCCATCGGGGTAACAGTGTCGGAATTGCATGAAATTTGGCAGGTTGAAGGGAAACGACGTTCTGATCCAGATTCATGATGCCATGAACGTCGCCAAAATTTAGGCGAATTCCTTCATTAAGACCCCGATAACAGTGTTTTTGCTATTTATAGTAATATTTGTTTTTCCTTAATAACTTTTAGTTTAAAAGTCAGAATAAGGTCCCGTCTGTTTTGGGACGACCCTTAAGGTCAGTAGTTTATGATTCTGCATTTAACTCAATTTTGCCATTTTTGGTAAAATTCGGTAATTTTGTCACCTAATCGCTTAATTAGTGCGAATTAGGGTTTTAAACATTTTTTTCTCAGTATTTATATGTTTTGTAGCCGTCAGAGGCAAATCAGACTATTATCAATAAACACAGACTTTTGTCAAATTTTCTTCTGGTGGATTCCAGTTTTATCTCCTTGTGGATTCAGGGAAACCCCTCGTGGATTCGAGGTTTACTACCAGAAACTAACAGTTTAGTTTCTGTCCATCAAAGAAAGCATCGTGTGTGCTTCTCTTCAGGCTTCTGCGACATCAGTTGGTATCAGAGCCTTGACTTACCCTGGTCTGATGGCTAACCGGCGAGACGGTGACCACCACAACAATGACAACGGTGACGACGTCAACAACCCAGTCCTCACTAGGGCTGAGTTCCTTGATTTTCATGATGAAAATCAACAATTTCGTGATGTAACCCAGCAGACTCTGGACCAGATTCAAGCAGCGCTTGCCACCTTGCTTAATCGAAACCCTAATCGCAATGATGAAGAGCGACGTGATAACCGAGCGCGTGGCCCTCCCCATCGTGGTCCAAACCGGAACAGGCAGCAGGACTACAACAAAGAAGACAGTGAAGACGAGGAGTATGCAGAGAGAGTCCTTGGAAATCATTGTGGTCCCGCAAGGGATAATGGCCGAGATTATCAGGAGCAAAGGGACTATCGGATGAAAGTAGAATTACCATCATTTAATGGTAATGTCTCCATTGAAGAGTATCTGGATTGGGTCAGTGAGGTGGAAAAGTTTTTCGATTATATGAGTACAGCAGATGACAAACAGGTATGTTTGGTGGCCTACAAATTGAATGGAGGAGCATCTGCCTAGTGGGATCGTGTTCAATTAAACCGTACCCGTGAACGAAAGCTCCCAATACGATCATGGAGGAGAATGAAAAGATTAATGGCAGATCGGTTCTTACCACCAGATTACCAGCAGGAGTTGTTCAGACAGTACCAGGATTGCAGGCAGGGTACTCGGAAAGTTAATGAGTACATGGAGGAGTTTGACAGGTTGGCGAATCGCAATGATTTGGAGGAAACTGAAGATCAACGGATATCCAGATTTGTACACGGGTTGCGAGTTTCCATCCGAGATCAGGTATCCTTACAAACCCTATATACTTTGAATGAGGCTGTAACCCTATCCAAGAAAATAGAATATCAGCATCTCAGGGCAGGTTCGAAGTTTTCCAACCGCAATTCGGAGTCCTCTAGTTCCACTGCCAACAAAGGTAAACAGCCCATGTTTACACCACGATCACAACCCGTGGTTAGGGAGAACAGTGGTGTCAACCAATCCACAGTGGCAGTAGCAGGTTCTGCCGCCCAACCGATAGCGAATGCCAACCCTTATGCTAAGCCAACTGGGAATAAGTGCTACAGGTGCGGAGAACCAGGACATCGATCTAGTACTTGCCCTAAGCGAGCCGCAGTGAATTTGGTGGTGGCAGAAGAAGGCGAGGTAGAAGGTGAACATGAGGGTGAAGAGGTGTATAATGATGCGGATCCGTATGCCTATGATCTCAATGAGATCCAAGAGGACGAGGAAGGCGTGCCATTAGGGTGATCTTTGGTGATCCAAAGGTTGTTGCTCACACCAAGGGTGGAATACGGTGATCAGCGGAATGAGATCTTCCGAGCACGATGCACCATCAGTAAGAGGGTTTGTGATTTGATCATTGACAGTGGCAGTGTAGAGAACATTGCATCGAAGAGTTTGGTTACTAAGCTAGGACTGAAAACAGAAAAGCATCCCTCTCCGTACAAGATAGGTTGGATCAAGAAAGGTACGAAAACTCTTGTTACTCAACAATGTCGTGTTACTTTTTCTATGGGTAAATGTTATGTAGATGAAGTAGTTTGTGATGTTGTTGAAATGGATGCATGTCATTTAATTCTGGGTAGACCTTGGCAGTATGATGTAGATGCTACTCATAGGTGTAAGGATAATGTGTATGTGTTTTTTAAGAATGGCAGAAAAATTGTCCTTGGTCCTATTAAGGATCCTTGGTCCTATTAAGGAAGGCAGTATACCCAAAGCTTCTAAAGTGGAGGGGAAGCCAGCACTCCTTATCGTGAACAATGAAGATGAGTTTGACAAGGAGTGTACGGAGTTGAAACAGGTATATGCTGTAGTGGTGACAGATGGTGAGCCAAAGAAGGTTACCGAGATACCTGAGGCAATTCAACCATTGATCAAGGAGTTTGAAGAGCTGTTTCCAGAAGAGCTGCCTGCAGGTTTACCACCAATGCGTGACATCCAGCATTGCATTGATTTAGTTCCTGGAGCTAGTCTACCTAATCTGCCACATTACAGGATGAATCCTTAAGAGGGTCAGATTCTACAGGGGCAGGTGGATGAGCTTTTGAGCAAGGGGCAGATCAGGGAGAGTATGAGTCCATGTGCAGTATCGGCACTGCTAACACCAAAGAAGGATGGGAGCTGGCGTATGTGTGTGGATAGTCGAGCCATCAACAAAATCACAGTCAGGTATCGATTTCCTATTCCCCGACTAGATGACATGTTTGATATGCTGAATGGGTCAAGTGTTACACCAAGCTGGATCTCAAGAGTGGGTATCACCAGATTCGGATCCGACCTAGAGATGAGTGGAAGATAGCTTTTAAGACAAAGGAGGGGTTGTATGAGTGGATGGTTATGCCTTTCGGATTATCTAATGCTCCAAGCACTTTCATGAGACTTATGAATCAGGTATTGAAACCATTTATTGGAAGGTTTGTGGTAGTTTATTTTGACGATATCCTGATTTACAGTAAGACAGAAGCAGCCCACTATAATCATGTGCGAGAAGTATTGGCAGTGTTGCAGGCCAATGAGTTGTATATCAACTTGAAGAAGTGCAGCTTCTTGACTGATAAGTTGCTGTTCTTAGGGTATGTGGTCAGTGCGGATGGGATTCATGTTGATGAGGACAAGGTCCATGCAGTCAGAGAATGGCCAACCCCAATGATAGTAAGTGATGTGCGAAGCTTCCATGGGCTAGCAACCTTTTATCGGAGGTTTGTTCGAGATTTTAGTAGCATAGTAGCCCCTATCACTGAGTGTCTGAAGAAGGGGAGGTTCTCATGGGGGAAGGAGGCAGAACTGAGCTTTGCCTTGATCAAGGAGAAGTTGAGCACAGCCCCGGTTTTGGCATTGCCCAACTTCGATAAGGTGTTTCAGGTGGAGTGTGATGCATCTGTGGTCGGGATAGGCGCTGTTCTTTCACAAGACAACAGACCAGTAGCATTCTTCAGTGAGAAAGTTTGTGAAGCTCGAAGTAAATGGTCAGCCTATGAGCTGGAGTTCTTTGCTGTAGTACGGACTCTTAAGCATTGGGAGCACTACCTGATTCAGAGGGAGTTTGTATTATACACAGATCATCAAGCATTGAAGCACATCAACAGTCAAATTAGCATTAACAGAATGCATGCTCGATGGGTAGCTTATATTCAACGCTTCAATTTCACATTGAAGCACAAGTCTGGTGTCACTAATAAGGTGGCTGACGCACTCAGCAGGCGAGCATCTTTGTTGACCACCCTACGTACTGAAGTTGTAGGGTTTGATTGCCTCAAGGAGCTGTACGAGAATGATGAGGATTTCGGTGATATTTGGGGTAAGTGTCAACAAACTCATACTGCTGTCAATAGTATGTACATCTAGGATGGTTTCCTCTTTCGGGGTAACCAATTATGCATCCCTAAAAGTTCATTGAGGGAACAGATTATTAGGGAGCTGCATGGTGGAGGTTTGGGTGGACATATGGGCAGAGACAAGACGATAGCACTTGTGGAAGAGAGGTATTATTGGCCACAACTGAAGATGGGTGTTGGCAATCATGTGAGGAAGTGTCCAATCTACCAAACTGCTAAGGGACAATCTCAAAATACTGGTTTATACATACCATTGCCAGTTCCACAAGCACCATGAGAGGATCTGTATATGGATTTTATACTGGGTCTTCCTCAAACCCAGCGAGGTACGGATTCTATTTTTGTTGTGGTTGATGAGTCCCGAAGATGTCCCATTTCATAACATGCAGGAAGACTTCAGATGCTACTTGAGTGGCCGATTTGTTCTTTAAAGAAGTTATGCGCTTGCATGGGGTGCCAAAGTCCATCACCTTTGATTAGGATACCAAGTTCATCAGTCACCTCTTGCAGACCTTGAGGAAGCGTTTTAACACTTCCTTGAATTACAGTAGCACCAGTCATCCACAGACTGATGGCCAAACAGAAGTGGTTAATCGCACTTTGGGGAATCTGATCCGGTGTATCTCAGGCGAGAAGCCCAAGCAGTGGGATCTTGCATTGTCCCAAGCAGAGTTTGCATACAATAGCTCAGTCAGTAGAAGCACTGGTAAGTCTCCATTTGCCATCGTCTACTGCGTGCCCCCAAAACACGCTTTGGACTTGGTACCTTTACCTGAGCTTCCAGGAGTGAGTCAAGCAGCAGAAAATATGGCTGATCGTATTCAGGCTATGCAAGAGGAGGTGAGGCAGAAACTTGAAGCTACAAATGCCAAGTACAAGGAAGCTGCTGATAAGAAGAGGCGTGAGAAGATCTTCAATGTTGGGGATTTAGTGCTGGTCTATCTTAGAAAGGAGAGATTTCCTGTTGGTACCTACAACAAATTGAAGGACAAGAAGTATGGACCGTTTCAGATTACTAAGAAGATCAACAACAATGCTTATGTGGTTGCTCTTCCTCCAGACATGAGCATTTCTTCTACCTTCAATGTTGCTGACTTGTATGATTATCATCCTCCTGATGAACCAGATAGTGGGAACTCGGGGTCGAGTTCTTTTCAAGTGGGGGGGACTGATGTAGAACAGACAGCACATGCCTTCCTTGAGCAGCAGGGGCGCAGGAAGTCACAACGCAAGATCAAAGGGGGGTGCCAGTAGGGGCCATCGGGGTAACAGTGTCGGAATTGCATGAAATTTGGCAGGTTGAAGGGAAACGACGTTCTGATCCAGATTCATGACATGCCATGAACGTCGCCAAAATTTAGGCGAATTCCTTCATTAAGGCCCCGATAACAGTGTTTTTGCTATTTATAGTAATATTTGTTTTTCCTTAATAACTTTTAGTTTAAAAGTCAGAATAAGGTCCCGTCTGTTTTGGGACGACCCTTAAGGTCAGTAGTTTATGATTCTGCATTTAACTCAATTTTGCCATTTTTGGTAAAATTCGGTAATTTTGTCACCTAATCGCTTAATTAGTGCGAATTAGGGTTTTAAACGTTTTTTTCTCAGTATTTATATGTTTTGTAGCCGTCAGAGGCAAATCAGACTATTATCAATAAACACAGACTTTTGTCAAATTTTCTTCTGGTGGATTCCAGTTTTATCTCCTTGTGGATTCAGGGAAACCCCTCGTGGATTCGAGGTTTACTACCAGAAACTAACAGTTTAGTTTCTGTCCATCAAAGAGAGCATCGTGTGTGCTTCTCTTCAGGCTTCCGCGACATCATAAAGTCATGATCAAAACCTTAGTATGTTGGGCAACCACATTTAATGTTGAAGGAACATATATTCTCAAGATGGAATTCATAATCTCTTAACGGAGATATTAAATATTCTCTTGAGATAAGTTTAATGAGTTTGATTATTCAGTGTGTTAGACCTAACCATTTTAGTAAGAAGTTACTAAATTATATATTTATGAAATTAGATTTTATAAATATATGATGAGTAACTTAAAGGATTAAACCAGGTACTCAAGGATTAAGATATAGTAATTTTCAAATTGACAGTCAATATTTATGACTTTGTATTACTACGAATATTTTAATGAAGGGGCTGAATGTATAATAAAGTCTTGAGATATAATTTATTAATAAGGCCTAGAGTGCAATTATATTTATATAGTAGTATTAAATATAATTAATGGTAATTTTGGGCTTGTCAAGAGTTGATAGAAATGCCCAAAACCCATTGGAGCTAGTGTCTTATTTATCCCTTTTAGTCTCACTCTAAGCCATATACTAAAGCTCAATTGGAATGGCTCAAAAGGCTAGCCCAATTAGATAATCAGTTATATATAATGAAAGAAACATACATAATTTTGAAATCAATGTAAGAAAATGGTGTGTATGTGAGTGTAAGACACTCTCTTATTCTCTCTTGAACACATACATATAAACTGATTGAGAGACACTTCTTGGGCATAAGTGGAATTGGAGTGAAGATTAAAAGTGTTCCAAAGTACTTCTAATCTTTGGTTTTGAATTTCACCACACCAAGGTATGCTCTCTTGTTCTTAAATTCTAAAATTTACATAATACATGTTATCAATTGCGAATGAAATAGAAAGCAACAAAACTTTGTATTACAGGACTTATTGGTGACATGCAATGCCAAAATTGTTAATGTCAACAACAAATATGGATGGTATTATATTGCATGTCTTATATGCAAGACAAAGGTGAAACCTGTCAAAGGAGTTTTATGGTGTGATCGTTGTAAAAATGAGCTGAAATTTGCAGATCCAAGGTAAACAAAAAAAGGATTTGTAAGTTCACAAAAACACACAATATATGAAATTCTACTAACAACTTTTCAATTCAAATAGTTATAGGATACAAATCCAAGTAGAAGATGAGACCTGTTCAATAACATTCATTTTGTTTGACAAAGGAGCTGTGAAAATTGTATCTAAGACTGCAAAAGAACTTGCAGAGGTGCAAGAAGAGGTAATTTCAAACAAAAAAGTCAACCTTGTAGCTTTATTATCTGAGAGTTGAAGTTTTAGTAGGAAACATATTTAAAAAAAGTAGATAGCAGGAAATTTTTGAACAAATTATTGAAAATGTATTGACAAAATAAACATAAATATCACATAAAAAACGATTACTAACGCAAATGACTAGAACTTTAACATATTAGATTACTAATTACAATCAGAACATGACTGGCCATTATGAATAGGAATTTCAATTTTTGTATATTTATTAAAATTTAATAAATTGTCATTAAAATAGCAAGACATTAGAGAACTTCTAGCTTGAAAGTCTGTATAGTACTATGAATGCAATAAAATCATTAAAAAAAAAAAAAACTAATTGCACAGGTCCTGATGCATGCATGCATGTGTATATATATATATATATATATATTGCTAATTATATGACTCATTATTTATACAGAAATTGAAATTAGATGAAAATATGCTACCAAGGGAGATTCAAAAGATAGCTGGCAACAAATATTTCTTTTAATTACATCTTGATGAGTATAATTTAAAATATGAAAGAGAGAATTACACAATTTCAAAGATTTTGGAGACAGAAATCTCACATAAACATTATGACTTGCATAAAGTTGAAGTACATAAGGTAATAATAAGCTAATTCATGTTTATAATAAGTTTATTTCCATTTCTTGAGACACCATTTAATTAAATTAAAAATTATTATAGGACACAAAGGAAGAAATTAAAGAGGAAGTCCATCGCTAGTCACAATATAGAGATAGGACAAACCTCTATTGAAACTTGAAAGACCTCCATTAACTGCCGCCATAGCTACTAAAGATGAGAAATCATATTATAAAGTATGCCAATTCAAATGCTTCAAAAACATCACGTAAATTGCATCGAAGAAGAAAAAAATTTGAAGTCTAACGTAGCTCAATGTATTTTATAAATAGCATACTCTTACAAGCAAGAAAAACAAAAGGTTATACTACATTACCCAGAGGAATTTTAATGTATTTTATTTTATTGTAAAGTTAAGTTAGTAGTATCTTAAATATGTAAAATGTTCCTGTACATCACGCGGGTTAAATACATATAATATACCAGAAGGGTAAAGATTGTTGAGAGATTAAGATAGTATCAAACACTACAATTGCGTTCCAAATTATTTCTAATTATAAAAAAAATAACTAATCTTATTGAATCTATATAATTTCAAAATCAGAAAATTATGATACAGAATTGTATATGATGAACTTCTTCAGAGAATACAAAATTATATTTAGCTAGTTATATTTAATAATCATTTCTCTAAGAATATAATTATAGTTGTAGTCACTTTAAATCAAACCTTAGAATTTGTAAGCTTTGAAATATGGACAAAAACATGACATAATTCATGATGGATTTTAAATGGGCACATTTGTTGATTTGAGCAAATCTTTTATCCAAGGCTCTATTGCATTTGAGCAAATCTTTAGGTATGGGCAAAGCTTTTGTATTTTGCATTCAATATTGTAAGAACACTCACAGCAGTGGTGCTATATAGGTATATTGGTATATTTTAGCTCCCCAGTCACAAAAAACATGCTCCAGCAGTGAAGCTAAATCTATTTTTTTTAGCTCCATTGCTACAGTACACATCTAAAAATAGATGTGTACTGTTCATGAGAGCTAAAATATATATATATATATATATATATATTATTTTAATCAACCGGTGATTAAAATAATACACCTGCCTCTCTCTCTCTCTCTCATCTCTGAACATCTCTCTCAAGCTCACTCTCTCACTCCGGCCTCTCACTCCGGTCTCCCAAGCCATCGATTAGCCTCAGACCCACGCCGCTGATTGGAGTGCTTACTCATGGTAGGTTTTTTTTTTTTTTTTTTTTTTTTTTTTTTTCCTGCTGTGGACTGGTGGTGGTGGTGGTGGTGGTGGTTGTGGCTGTGGCTGAGGAAAAAGATAGGAGATTTGGGTTTTTTTTTTTTTCCCTGCTGTGGACTGGTGGTGGTGGTGTTGGTGGTGGTTGTGGCTGTGGTTGTAGCTGTGGCTGATGGTAAAGATGGCTGTGGTTGGTCTTGTGGATGTTTTTTTGGATAATGAGATATATTATTTTATTGTAGTGGTTGTAATATTTTATTATGATGTTTATATTATTTTATTGTGTTGAAAACTAAAATAGATTTACTACTACAGCATGTGTATAGGTAAAATAGATAAGGCAACTTTTGGTGGAGCTAAATAGCTAAATATTTAGCTCCATTGTTGTGAATGCTCTAAGGCCCAGTTTTAAATATCTTCTGATAGGGATAAGGCCATATTTGAATCCTTTAGATTGCATCTCAAACTCAAAAAGGTTTAAGCCGAAGCCATGGGCTGATCTTTTATTATTTATTTATTTTTTAAGAACCCAACTAATTTTTTAATTGAAGCCCAATTTTCTCAAAAGACATATGACAAAAGTGAACGGCATTAGAGTCAGAGTGCGTTATGAGGTATACAATTTTAAAAGATTCACGGTTGAGTCAGGTTAACTAAGAGTGAGTTTGGTTCAGCTTTTTGTAAAAGTGTATAATGAAAAAGTGTATTTTCAAAAAACTGAGTGTTTGGTAAAAGCTGTTAAAAAGTGCTTTTTAAAAAAGCTGAGTGTTTGGCTAGAACTTATAAAAGTTACGTTTTGAGTTGTAAATTACCAAAAAGGACAATGTATATATAAGAGCATCTCTAGCAGGTTAAGCAAATTTTTATACTGTTTGGACAATTAATAGTGACATTTATCTTTCGCCTACCCACTTTTTTAATCTTTATTTTTTAATTAAATTTATTCTTTTTTAATCTTTATTTTTTATTTTTCTATTCATTCTCAACAATTATATTTTTCAACAAAAAATGTTACATCCACAATATTTTTGGCAATACTTTCACAAGAATCATAACAAAATCTTATATGAAAAGTTATTTCTAGTTCTAATTTGAACTCATTACTGAAATTATATTTTTACTTACCAATATTAACTAATTACTTAAAATTTATTGTGAAAATATTGTGAAAATATTGTTGTATTATTTTTAAATGGTGATTTCTTCTTCTTTGCCTTTTCTTTCATCCGTATGTTTTTTTTTTTTTTTTTAAATTTTTATCTTGCATTTTGTCAACCACACACGTATACCCATATTAGTACATCCTCTCCTTTTTTTTTTTTCTTTACTTTCCCTTGGTTCCAGAAGCTCCTCATTCTTTCTTTCTCTTAGCTCCAGCTCTCTGAGTCTTTCTTTCTCCAGCTCTCTGAGGTCATTCTACTCTCTTTTTTTTTTCTTCTATCGGCTTCTATTTTTTTTCTACCGGCTCCTCAACTTTTTTTTTCTTCTATCAACTTCTATTTTTTTTTTTTCCAGAAGCTCCTCACTCTTTCTATTTTTTTCACTCTTTCTTTCTCCAACTCTCTTTTCTTCTATCGGCTTCTACCAGGGGTCATATTGGCTTCTATTTTTTTTCCTTGTTCTTGATTAGTTGTTGTTTCTGATTTTAGATTTGTCAGATCGGCTTCTATTTTTTTTTTCTTGATCATTTATTATTGTTGTTCTAATTTTTTTTTTCTGTTCTTGATCTGCTGTTGTTGTTGTTTTGATTTTAGATTTGTTATTTAAATTATATCAGTTTTATGAGAGCAAGAATTTTTTTTGCTTTTATTGTTGTGGTTTGATTAATTTTATTGCGTGAGTGAGCTTCAGGGCAAAGGGAGAGCAGAGAGATGAGATGAGATGAGATGAGATGAGAGGCGTGAGTTGGCTTACGCAGAGCAAAGAGTTGAGATTTGCTGAGGCTGTGCGTGATCTGAAGAAGACGCCTTGCCCTTTATTGAAGGGCAATTTTGGTAATTCAACTCACCCAACAGATATATCTCAAACGCCCAGTCCAGCTTTTACAAAATGGACCGAAAATGTCCATAACTGAAACGCTCATTTCCTTCATAAATATAAAACGCAACTTTTTGACAAAAGTTGCGTTTTATAATCACCAAACGCTGAACTTGGGCTGACTTTTTTAAAAAGCCAACTTTTGGGCTCAAAACGCCCAAACAAACGGGCACTAAGTAAACATCGGTTTGGATTTTTTCCTTCTCAAAAAAAAAAAAAAAAAAAAAAAAAATGTAACATCGGTTTGGGCTGGGTATCTTTTAGCTTATTTGGGCTGGGTGTCTTTTAGCTTCGGAACCAATTTTCCAATTTGAATGGGTACATTTCCAGTGTTTTGCGTTAAGTCCGTTTAAATTAATTTAGCTTAGAATAGGCCTAAATTTGAATTCTTTGGACCGCATAATAGTAAAGATTTAAGCCCAAGCCTAGTCGCTGATTTTTTTTTTCTTTAATTGAAGCCCAATTATCTCTTTTAGGGTCAGCATCAGAACGGTTAGATTCAAACCAAACTTTGGAAGCAAATTGCAAACGTTACAATTACAAATTTTATCTATAATCTCATAAATATTGTTGCGATTAAGGATTACCTCAAAAACATTAACACCATGTTACATATAACTTTGCTACAAATACAATTTACATCATAACTTATTTCACAACTTGTTGAAACAACAAATTGTAAATAGTATACGATCACTTTTACATGGACCAGACACTAATACTATATCATTTTTTTTTCCCATCACTCACATTCTACTACTTTAATATGTTGTAGAAAAAATGCCACTAGACTTATTGTATTCCAAACCAATGCATCCCTCCGTTCGAGGTGGTTAATCTTCTGTCAAGCCTTCTTCCAATTTAGTCGCTTGGTTCTGTGTCACATAGGGAGTCAGCATGAGAGATCCATTGGATGCTTGGGAAGAAGCTTGGTAAATTGGTTGGGATTGGAATTAATGTCCGAACCAGTTCAAAATTGATTCGAGATTTTATTGGCAAGACTTGAAAATCTGTTTGTAAGAACCATAAAGTAAATATACAAGAATGGATGCACCTAACCCAAAAATGACCCACCCCAAGATCGGGTCAAGGATGAAAAGGAGTAAGTCACAGGCCAAAGCCCCCAAAATAACACACACACTCTTGAAGAATAAGGGAGAATTTCTGTTGGAAGTGGCTAGTACCCGCGCAGCCAATGATGTAGTGAAAGTAACTACATCTATTATTAGGCCTAGCATGATTGCGTTGTGTTCATGGAATAGAGCAGCACCTGAGCCTTGATACAATAATCCCACGAGGGTAAGCAGAGAGCTAAAGCTAAAGCTAACCAGAGCAATCCATGCGGTGAAGTAAAGGTTTTCTTGCTCACTTCTAGATAGAGGACATAAAATGTATCAGATTATGTGTATGAAGGTTAAACAAACATATGTACTTCTCTTGTGTACTAATTTGAATTAAAAAAAATTAAAAGTTATTAGGAGTGAAGTGTCGGATAAAATCTAGTATTTTTCGGATTGATAATAGAAAATGTTCTGAAAATTAATCACGTCTCAATAAAAAAGAAAACCAAACCATTTCTAATACTCTGGCTTGACTCTAAAACATTGCTCAATATCCGATGGTGAGCTCTTTGGATCTTACCCATATAAGATCCAAACATTTCCAATTTTACAATTCCAAACTTCAACTTTGTTGGCAGCCAATGACAAAATTCCACACAGAGAGAGACTAATGAACATGGAGACTATTAAAACAGGGGAGAAAAGAATCAAAAGAACCAAAAAGATAATGATATGAATGGAAATGAAAAAAAGAAATCAAGAAATAACCGATTAAAAGCTGCCCAAGAATATAGTATAGCATAAGATTAAACTAAAAGTTGCCAAGTGGACAGTTTATTTACGTCAAAATGAAAATATCATGCATCGTGAATTGTTGTAGTTGCCTTAATACATCCAAGAAAAAAAGAATTTTAGTACACGATGGAGAAGATGGATTCTAGATTGTGCACCAGAGAGACTTAATTGAACATTAATTGAAGAAGTAACCTCTATCAATGAGTATAGTTTAATGAACATTAATTGAAGACACATAATCAATCTTATTTAGTAAAACATTAAATGAAACTCAAGAAAAAAAAAAAGCGTAGGACTAAAACTGTGGCCTTGAACAGAACTACTGGAATCCATGACCAAACCGAAAAATGTAAAACCAAAACTAAATCAAAGAGCTGTGTAGTTTGAGCTAACCTTTCGGAAAGATTGATGAATCTCGGTGACTGTCTTTGACTCTGAGCAAGGAAATGAACTGGTTTCTATGAACTGGTTTTGTGTGTGTTTTGGTGTTGGAGTTGTGAGGAAGAAAGAAAAGGAGACAATTTGATTTATAGAACTTTGGTGGGTCACCAAAAGAATAGACAATATTAGAGAAATCTGAATAATACGGGGCGTACCAAACCGTGTTTTTTGAATCATTCGAGAAAGCAAACTTACAACTAGTGACTAGACCATATAAAAGCTTAAAAAACTTAGGATTGTTCACATTAGTACAGCATGGATTGTCCATTTGTTTATGGCATACTTTATGATGCCAAAAAGCTTCATGTTCTTCTGATATTTTGATAGTTACAATGAATGTTAGTGAAGTTCTGGATGTTTTCTTTTTTGTTAAAAACACAAAAAAAATACTGGTTGAACTATAAAGTTCTTTGCAGTCCACTAATTGTCTTTGTTCAATTAAATTTTCAACAGTATTTTCTCATGTATGTTATTTGAAAACTAAACTTTTTTTTTAATATATTTATATTTATATGGATTTAAACATATTACTCGACAGTGTGTGATGTTTAATTTTCGGTTTTATCTTAATTTTTAATTTTTTTAACTATAACATCCAAACTTAATTTTTGTATTCCTATGTTGTGCCTGTAACACAATGTTCCTTACATTCTGCCTTCAATTAAAAGCGTAAAATTGTATTGGTTGTTAAGAGTGTAAAATTTTAAATAAATATTAGCCTTCAATCAAAAGAAAGGGCAGTAGTCATTTTCAATCTAGTTAGTCAATTTTCAAGGAGGTGCATTTTTCTAGCTACATCCTTTTTATTAGTGGGTCTTTCCCTGATGTTTCATCCATTGTGCTTGCATTTATCAAAACGTCCGTCTTTTTAAAAGTAGACGAATTATTCGGCTTCGAATATTTGTTTTGGTCATGAAAATTGGAGTATTATTGAGGATTCTCTAATAGTATCAACATCAAAACATAAATAAAGAATAATAATAGTAAACTATGATTGACTTTCTGAGAAGTAAAACTCGTGTATTCTTCTAGGCCCACGCTTCAATCGTGAACTACTTTTGTCATTTTCTCTTTATTTTCCGGCCTCAGGTATGCCTTAAAATCAACAATCACATTTCCAGTAACTTATTATTTTGATCCATTTTTGAATTATGTGGAGGATTTAAAAGACCTTTTTTAAAAATATTGAGAATGTAAATTCTGAGGTTACGATTTTGTTGGGGTATTCCAAAGGTAGGGACGGATTTATCATTGGACTAGGAGGGGCAATGGCTCCCCCAATTTTTTTTTAAATATTATTATATATATGTGTACTAATTTAGCAATTTTGTTCTATAAAATTATATTTTGTTTCTCTCAAACAATATCATTGATTATTTTAAGTTTAGTGTTATACTCACATACTTTTTTATAACATTTTTATAAACTGTTTTGTAGCATATTCTTATTGATCTGTATAATGGACCCACCAATCACATTTTTTTTTTTACTTATCAGTAACCACTTATCATATTAATAATTTATAAAAAAAAAAAAAAGAAGCTTGTAAAACTAAAAAAATAGCTCAACAACAAAAATTACCAATAGTAAAACTAAAAAAAAAAATCAACTAACCAATTTTATCCAAAATAAATAAACTTGCCCTTTAAAAAATTCTAAACAAAAATAGTTTTTTTCTTACCCACAAAAAAAAAAAAAAAAAAAAAACCTCAACATCAAAGCCTAGCAAAGTCAAAAGTTGAAATTGCTACACACAACCAACAATAAAGCTATTCCCCCTAACTTAAAGTGAACAGTTTTAGACCCCTTAACCCAACCAGATTAACCTAGTTAATTAGCCAAGTGTTTAACTTAGTCAAATTATGCCAATCTAGGTTATCACAATCAAACAATCATATTAAGAATATAAAGCAGCAGAAATATAAATAACACAATGATATGACGACCTAAGAAACCACACGGTAAAAACCTGGGGAGGATTTGACCTAACTATCCTCAAAGAAAACTGAATTCACTATACGAAAGAATCGAAGTTCATACAAAAGGACTTACAAGCTCCCCGCTTGACTTCCTAATGCTACCCACCAGTAGAACTTACTGACACGACCACGTGCAAGCTACGAATCCATAGACTCTTTCTTTCTTGGATTCTCCAATCAGTTACAAGCACCCACGCTTGTTATTCTTTAAGCTCTAATGGCAGTAACCGAGTTGATCATCAAGATGTTGAAATAATCTCTACCTTGAAAACCCTAAGTTTATGTGAAGGAAAGTTCCTCAATGATCTCACAAGAGATTCACACAAACAGCAAAAGTATGAGCAACAATACACTCAGAGCAACTCATAAAAACGTGGCTAGGGTTTTGCCTTATATACTTAGGGCAAAAAAATAAAACCCTAAACGTTTAATGAGGTAGGGCTAAGTTGGAAAAATCTGCAGAAAAACATTCTGCCTGAGATTCGATCGATCGAGCCAGGCCGAAATGTACCAATGCATTTGCAGCCTCTCGATTCCAACTTTACATGAAAGACACAACTTTGAGCAAGCCTAAAGACTAAACAACCTGTTTTGATCATGGTTTGCCAACAATACAAATTAGAGTTCTAAATACATAAATTCCTAAACCTTTAGAACCTAACAAACTCCCCCTTTGGCAATCCGTGACAAAACACAAACACAAAGCTCAAAGTTTACAAGTAAAAGCCCTTTACATAAATAATGCTCATAAATACTAAAATTCAATCCTAACTACTATCCATCAGTTGCAAGTGTAGACAGCAGCTCAATTGAATCAACCTGTATATTCCTGAAGCACTCAACAAACGCATAAACGCATGTGTGACAGAATCCTATGAATAAAGATAGGATGGACAAGAGCATGAGAAGAAGATGAACTCCTATAAACTTTGTTCAAAGAACGAAGAAACAAATGTGGAAAACTGATAGGAGCATCAGTGACAATAGCATACAAAAAGACACACCACTCAAGAGGAATGGTGTGAAGATGAGAAATGGGCCAAAAAGAATGACAAGTTATCCTAAAGAAGAGATAATGTAACTCAGATAGCTTAGCAGTGGTGATCCTAGGATTAGAACCCCACTGGATAGAAGACCCAGTGATGTAAGACATGACATCACTCAACAAAGGAGACTCATCATAAGGGTAGACTGGGTGCTGGACCAAGGGTACCCCTAGAGCATCAGCCACTACCGTAGGAGTAATGGTGTACTCTACGCCTTGTATCCAACTATTTACCAAAGTGTTGGAATCATAGATGCGAATAGAGATATTCGAAAAGAACTCTCTAATCAAGGTAGCAGGTGGAGGAGGATCAGAAATATCCACCAAGGGTAACCAGCCCCGACGCTCAAAGTTTGCTCTAATGGCAGGATCAAGCTCATCTAAGATGACAGAACGCTCAGACCAAATTTTTCTCCTAAGGTTCAGCTTATCATAAATCTCTTGATTTTTCTCACTTAGAAACTTCTCTCAGTCAAAAGAAGGAGGGGAAGGAATAGGTGAGGGAACAAACTTACGAGCTCTAGTTTTCCTAGGCATGATGCTAAGGAAAGGACAGAGACAAAGAAAGAACCAAAAGAACAAAAACAAAAAAAACAAAAAAAAAAACAACAAAACCCAAGGGCAAACTGCAAGTTAGCACAGAAACAAAATAGAACAAAAGTCTATATGATGCATGAACAATTTTAATAACATGATGAATGTTCTAATGCAGTTAAAATAAGTTCAATTGAAGTTCAATTGCACAAAATTGACTTGAGCATAGAGTTTCTACCAAAAACTCAAAAATTTGAAAAACTACTTGAATGTTTTGAAACAAATTGATGAATTGATCATCACACATGGTTGAAAACATATTAGAATGACCAATTTCATCAAAACAACAAGCCAATTTTATCAATTTAACTCAATTGAACAAAATCCCTAATTCGGATCAATCTCAAACCCTAGAATTTTCAATTTTCACAAATCACAAAATTGACCAAATTAACCAACAAGGATCAATGTAATAACATTATAGGAACAAAACCCATTGATCAATTTCATAAAAAATGGATTGAATCAACAAAAACCCCAAAATGCATAGGTTTGAAATTCCCAAATTCAAATGCATGAAATGTGAAAATAAAAGCAAAAGGAAGGGTAAAATAGACATACCGGCTTGAGGAAAGAGAAACCTTGCAAAATTTTTGGAAGAAAACGACAAAAAATCGTTGTGGAGCCTTGCCGAGTCGGAGAGAGAAGAGAAAAGTTTGAAACTTTTTGAAAAGTGACTTTGAAAAAGTCAGATCTGAGTTTTAAAAAACTTGATTCACGATATTTGATTGATCGAAAATTACATTCGATTGATCGAATCAATCCGAGATTTCTAAAAGAATTTTAAGTAATTTTGATCGATCGAAAAACAGGTTGGATCGATCGATATAGGTAGCGGCTCACAACATTTTGAGAAAAATTACAGTTTTGAAAAACAACAACCAATTTTTGAAAACAACTCCTCAAAGCATTGAAATTGACGAACAAAATGCATGAGTATGAGATGGAATGCCTTTTCAAAAACCCAAGTTTTAATTCCAGTTTCTCCAAAGAAAATTTCATCCATTCTCCCTTTAAATTCTCAAGCAAAAAAAAAAAAATGTTTTGCATAATACTCTAGGTATTTTCAAACTTGGTTGGTCAGACCAAAAACACACACAATATCATGTACAGTGTTTAGCAAAGAGTAACTTGTGTAGTGAGTGCAACTTGCAAAAACTTGAGATATATGTGAGATGATATGTGAATAGAAATCAATCACGAAGTCTACAAAATTCATCACATAGAATTTGAAAGAGACTATCACCTAAAGAGTTACATCATATAGCTCCCACATCTCCTAGATCATAAGCTTGCAATCATGTAAGTTTCTTGAATTTTTGCCTCATAATATACACACCAATTTTAGTTTAAGTGATTTGGCATCAAGCCTAATAGTACACACAGATTTTAAGCATTAAGCATTTAAACCAAGGCTTCACCTTATGTTCTTTATGTGCATGTGCTACACTTTCTCGAGCACAGAATCTTAAGATATGCACTAAGGTGTTCATGATTGGCTAGTGAACAGTGGTGAGATGGTTATTTATGCCTTTCTCAAAAGGATCAAGTCCGACAGTCAAACAACATGTGACTTCAAGATTAAGACAAAGTGATAAATACCATAAACATTTTTCCCACACAACATGCACTACAAAGCTTCAACTAGTCAAGTGCAATAAATAAGCTCATCAAAGCTAAACAGGGTACAAAGACATGTTCTGTGTAAATAAATTGACCAACCTTGTTATCAAAAACCAAGAAAAATAGTGCGAATCACAATTTGCTTCTCTCCTTTTTTATTTTTATTTTTATTTATTTATTTAAAAGAGAACACAAATAAATCCTAGAATGAAATGCATGAATGTTATGCAATGCAAGTCCTAGAAAAAAAACACAAAAACACAAAAAACCAAAGAACAATGGTCACAAAGGAATGAGTAATAAAGTACAAGGACCATGTCAGAAAGACTCAATTAGATCGAGTCTTTTGCATCCAAAACTTATTAGATGCACCACGAGCATTGGAGTTCCTTTTCACGTTCGAGTGATTTCCAACTCCAGGATTGGAATAAAGGTTTAAAGCCTTCACCAATTCACCAATGAATGCCATAGGATCTTGTGCTTGAGGCACAGGCACTTTTGGTTTGTTTGCTCTCTTTGCAGCTTGAAGCTTGTAACAGTTAGGATGAATGTGTCCAGACTTCCCACAAAAATGGCAAATCCATGCAGGTTTTCCATGCATCTTGTTCTTAGAAAGGGTAGACTCCTTAGGTTTAGACTCTCCCAGATCAACTCTAATCTTCCTAGGAGGTGAAACTTCTATAGGTTTGACAACCTCACTCACAGGGGGTTTAACAGTTTCACTCACAACCCCACTCACGGAAGGTTCAGAAGAAGATGAAAGAACAAAATTCGTGGAATTAGGAGTAGACACAGAGATGCTTTCAACATAACCTAAACTAGATTTATTAGAAGAATACTTTTGAACATTCACCATTTGATCAAGTTTAGAACTAGCAGATCTAGCAACAGATAAATCATGTTCCAAAGTTTTAACTTTATCAAGCAAGAGCATAGTTTCAGATTTCACATTGTTCAAAAGATCATTAGCATTAAACAATTTTACAAGCAAATTCTTCTTTTCAAGCTCAAGAGATTCAATTTTTTTCAGCCCAAGTTCAACATTCATAGCATCCTTTGCAGCAACTTTGAAAAGTTTATTATAGGCCTCTTGAAGATCTGCATCCTTAGAGAGTTCCCCATCAGAAGGGTTCTCTTCAACAGACACGCTTTCATTTACTACAGCAGGAGCAGTGAAAGAAATGAAGTTTCCATCATCGTCACATCCAGACTCATCGTCAGAAACCTCATTATCACTAAGGGTTACAGCCATAGCTTTACCCTTAGACCTCAAGAATATAGGACATTCAGATTTAACATGACCATACACTTGACATCCAAAACACTATGGACCCAAAGAATTGTTTGAAGATTGACCAACTTTTTCTCTAAGTTTTTCAAAGTTGTTAACCTTAGTGGGATCATTCTTCCTAAAGTTTCTAGGTTCAGCAGTGCTAGTACCTCTTGCCTTTCTGTTGTTATTCCTAAGAAAGTTTCTAAAGTTCTTGGCAAGGTACGCAATCTCTGTAGCAGAGAGTTCATCATCAAATCAACCAACCTCAACATCATCAACAGACTTAAGAGCCATTGATTTGGATTTGTTTGCTTTGGGTAGGTCTAGCTCATAGGACTGAAGAGATCCTACAAGCTCATCAACAAGGATGGAGTCCACATCCTTGCTCTCAGTAATGGCAGTCACTTTGGGCCTAAAGTCCTCAGTCAAGGATCTAAGAATCTTTCTAACAATTTTAGGTTGATCATAGACTTCGCCCAGATTAAAAGAAGAATTAACAATATCATTCAATTTTGCATAGAATTCATCAAAAGATTCATCATCAGACATTCTAATGCTTTCAAATCTAGAAGTTAATTGCTGCAGTTTATTAATCTTAACTGCCTTTGTGCCTTCATGCACAGTCTGGAGGATTTTCCAAGCAGTATGAGCAACCTCAACATTTGAGATTCTCTTAAATTTCTCTATTGAAACAGCATTAAAGATGGCATTCATAGTTTTGCTATTGAACCCAACTGCTTTTTTTTTAGAAGTTTACCACTCACTCACAGGAGTAGTGGGCTTCTCCCATCCGTACTCAACGGAATAACAAACCCTCTCATCAATGGATTTCAGGAAAGCTTTCATCCTTACTTTCCAATAGACATAGTTATTCCCATCAAAGTGAGAAGGAACAACAAGAGAGTGTTCGTGTTCCATGACAATAGGGGTCAAGGATCAGCTCAGAGATCAAAAGATCTCAAACAAGAGAGCAACCTACTCTGATACCACTTGAACAGTTTTAGACCCCTTAACCCAACCAGATTACCCTAGTTAATTAGCTAAGTGTTTAACTTAGTCAAATTATGCCAATCTAGGTTATCACAATCAAGCAATCATATCAAGAATATAAAGCAGTGGAAATATAAATAACACGATGATATGATGACCCTGGAAACCACACGGTAAAAATCTGGGGAGGATTTGACCTGGCTATCCTCAAGGTAAATTAAATCCACTATACGAAAGAATTGAAGTTCATACAAAAGGACTTACAAGCTCCCCACTTGACTTCCTAATGCTACCCACCAGTAGAACTTACTGACACGACCACGTGCAAGCTCTGAATCCACGGATTTCTTTTTTCTTAGATTGTCCAATCAGCTACAAGCACCCACGCTTGTTATTCTTTAAGCTCCAATGGCAGTAACCGAGTTGATCATTAAGATGTTGAAATAATCTTTACCTTGAAAACCCTAAGTTTATATGAAGGAAAGCTCCTCAATGATCTCACAAGAGAATCACACAAATAGCAAAGTTGAGCAACAATACACTCACAACAACTCACAAAAACGTGGCTAGGGTTTTCCCTTATATACCTAGGGCAAAAACATAAAACCCTAAACATTTAATGAGGTAGGGTTGAGCTGGAAAATTCTGCAGAAAAACATTCTGCCCGAGATTCGATCGATCAAGCTAGGCCGAAATGCACCAATGCATCTGCAGCCTCTCGATTCCAACTTTACATGAAAGACACAACTTTGAGCAAGTCTAAACAAGACTAAACAACCTATTTTGATCATGGTTTGCCAACAATACAAATTAGAGTTCTAAATACATAAATTCCTAAATCTTTAGAACCAAACATAAAGTTCTGGCTCCGTCCTTATCCAAAAGACTGAAAAATCAAATGGGTCTAGACTAATGATTAATGACATTGAAATTTGATGCACTTTGAGCAATTGATGTTTCAATGAAAGTTTTAGGCCAAAATGACCTGTGTTCTTAGACATTAAGCTTTTTTAATCTTAATGTTTTAAATGAGCAATTTTAGAGAGTTTATTTTTTGATACAAGATAAAATTTCTACTCTAACCTAATCTAAGTGTATATGTGTGTGAAACTCCCTTCTAGAGACTTGAACCCTGGCTCTTACCCCCCACACCCCACACCCTACACCCCACAAGTACTTATACTTGTGAAGTGACCACTGAACCAAGGGTGCGTAGTGGTGCATTCCTCATCGATGCCGGCGCCGCCCAGAGAGAGTTTAAAATTTGAGCTTTAGTTGTCATTCTGTCTAATTCTATTAATTTCTTTGTGTACATGGCTAATGAAGCAAAAGTGGTCAATTATTAACGATGTGAAAGCCTTTTTTTTTTTTTTTAAAATTTTAAAAAAGTACATATTCAATTTACCAACTAGAACTTGTATTTAAGACCTAATTTCACATTTCCCTAATTTAGTTTTTTTAATGACAGTTCAACCATAACATATGTAGCTCTAAATAAAAAGATACAAGACCAATGTAATGGAAACAAGGGATACCACCTTCTAATAAGTAATAATTAGCTTATAAGTAGGTGTCCATTAGTTGGTGTGACCATTTTGAAAGGGTTCTTTGGGCTACATTGCTGACATTGTTTTCTTAAAAATGTGAACGTTCATCACGCTATCAGATCAATTTTCCAACAACACGGTATTGCCTTCCATCGGTGTGGTAGACGGTGGCCACCATCACAGGAGAGAGAGAGAGAGAGAGAGAGAGAGAGAGCTTCCCACATAAAAAATCAACCAAAATCAAACCCAAAACCCTAGATCTAAATTTCTATATATCAAAATCCACCTTCCAATCCAAATGGGGTGAGAGAACTTGAGAGTAACCAACATTCGAAGTTTGAGAAGCAAACAAGAAGCAAATTTGAGTCAATTTGATTGAAGAAGCAGCAGATATTGGTTGATGTTGGGTTGATTCAACTAGATCTTTAGGACTCACTTACCTTTAGTGTAGTCTTTGTCAGAAGCTAAAATCTTTTGATGACATTTGTACACATGTTAGCAACTTTATCTACCATTGTCTTGTCAGTCGCTAGCATCCCCTTTTGGCAGTTTGATCGGCTTGCCTTTGGCTTATTGACTCAGTTCGGATCGGCTTTTGAACACCCTTAATTATAACCCTTACATCCATTTTCATTAGCTTAAAATATTGGGGGTTTTCCCAGTGAGTTAAGAAGAATTAAATTCATTGAAGCTGATATTAAACACTAAAACTCATTCAATTACTCTAATTAGTAAAGTGCTACGCAATTACTCGAACTAAACCCTCGGGGGGAGAGGGAGGGGGGGGGGGGGTACCCAAACGACTTTCCCCATATTTTTGATTCATTCGGTGAAAGAAAATGACCATCTAAAAAGACGTAACCATATGCATATATTAGTCCAAAAAGATTGTCTATTTGATTATGGTGTCCTATGATTCGTTATGATGTCCAAGTCTCATGGACTGATACACGTTTATTATTATTATTTTTGGCTTGCTAAGCTCTCATATTAAATTAATACAAAACTACACTTTCCAAATCTTAGTAAGTTTAGTTTTTTATTTTATTTTATTTTTATTTTTTTAATTAATTAATTATTTTTTAAAGCTTTTACTGCTCCTGTCGAGGCTACTTGGAGCTGTTGCCACCACCGCCACCTAGGTTCACAAGAGTCGATGGGTTTGGGTTAGACAAATTTGTTTGTGGGGTTCCATGGGTTATGTTTTAGATTTTAGAATTTGTTTTGAACTATGCCGTTTAAGCTAGAATAATGTGTTTTAAGTTTAGGCTTGAAATGATGTAGTTTTGATGTGTGCTAGTTCTTCACTTGATCATCACTAAAATAACATAGTTTTGAGGCTAATTTGGCAAAAATATAACATATCAGCATGATGATGTGTCACTTAATAGCAAAAACTAATCGTGGAGGGTGGTGAATTGCTAACGGAACCAAACTTCAGGATGTAAAATTAAGTTTTTGAAACTTTGGGATGTAAAATCCAATCAACTCCAAACTTTAGGAGTGTAATTTGCAATTTATCCTAAATTAAAATAAAAATTGGAGGGAATTGAAAAATGCAATGAGAGGGGATCTTATTCCATAATTGCCAATTTATATGATGTCCTCTTATCATTTTCTCTACTTTCCATTTTAATCTTTCAACATCCAAACAAGGATAAGAGATAACCAATCTCCTTGCGTATTCTCATGAACAAAACCATGATTTTATCTTTAGGGATCAAAACATGAATAATTTTTTTTATCTGTGAAGAATAAAAATAATATACTGAAGTCTGAAAGTCAAAATAAATAAATACCTAAAAGATCAAATTAGCCTATATTCAATATTAAAAATATATAAATCAAAAGACACAAAATTACTATTTTTTTTTTAAGTATAGTTCACTTTTCTCATCTATACTAGATCAAAAAAGAACTCGACTTTTTTTGAATTTGAAAAATTATTTATGAATGATTTTGTACGTAGTAATATTCTTGAGACTTGGTCATATACCGAAACATGATGTTTATCTTTGCAACCTTATATATAGTTTAGTTTTTTAAAAATATTCTTGTGCCTTTTTCATAATTATGTTGTGAGTTTAGAGACAATGAGTTACTATTGTGTTATTGTTTGTGGGAGACATGAAATATTGTTGCAGTGGTTTTTCGAGGGAGATGTGTTAATGTTGATTTTGGGAATTGTTTACTGTTAACGTTGATGAATATGCATACGATTATTATGTTCTTACTTGTAACTTGTATGGCTCAGGGCTCAGTACATATAACATACGAAATAAGTTATTATTACTACTCTCTCTCTCTCTCTCTTAAATTTTATTTTAATAAGTAGATAATGAGAGAGGGATTAGTGGGGTTCAAGCTAAAGACATGAAATGCTACAAATAATGCTATTGTTGCTAAGTTATCACATGTTTAATTTATACTAAGCTACTTGATTTCCAATGCTTTAAGTATGGGTAAAGATTTTATCTAGTGCTCTAGTGCATTAAACCCAAGCCAAACCTTATTATAAGACCCTGTCTTAAATGTATTGTGATTGGAAATTTGGAATAAGGTCAAATTTGAATCCTTTAGACCGCATCAGAAACTCAACAAGGTTTATACTTTATACCAAAGCCATGGTATATAATTTTAGAAGATTAATGGGAATGAAAGTTGATGAAGTCGAAAAAATCACTAGTGAGCCGCACGTACTCACACGCCCAGAATGCAACCTGCACAACACAAGAAAGGGGAAAGACCTACGCAGAGAGCACCGGTGTGGTGCCGGCCAAATACCCTCCAAAGGTCAAGTTAGAACTCTTTTCACAACTCTAGAGTGCTAGAGAGGGTAAATTATGCGTACCTCGATTTATGAGGGTATTGGGGCTTTTATAGTAGTCGAAAGTTGACCCTTTTTACTTGGAGTCGAAGTCTTCCCTTGTAGAAATCCTCTTGAGGAGTCCTAAACGTGATGGACAAGTCATATTCCTTATAAAGAAGATCTTCATCGATGCACGCAGCTTCTAGAACCCTAATTGTGCTAGGACTCTAATTACCCCTAGAATCTAGGAGGTGTGCCGCAAGTATTCCCATATAGGGATTCTGTCTGACACGTGGCCAACAAATCCGTCCTCACCGAGTCATCCACCTAATGGGCCCGTCCATCAACATTGCTTGGATCCGTCAGCTTATTTTCTCCTCTTCAGTTGCCCCCTTCACCCTATGGGTCCGTGAACTCGGAATGAAAGGACCCGTGGGGTGACGGTTCGATTTGGATCTTAAGAGACTTGTCAATCTTTAACAGGCTAGCCCGAAATTATTTCTGGCGTAGGGGACCTAAATTTTGACCAAGGCACTTTTGGGTGACATGGTCCAACTGTCCTCCCGTAGGTAAGAAGACTTAGAATTTTCACCAAGGCATTCGCGGGTGACTTAGTTCGTCCTTCCACTCGTAGGTAGTTGGACTTAAAATTTGTACCAAGGTACTTGTGAGTGATTTGGTCCGTCCTTCTACCCATTGGTAGTAGGACTTGGTCCGTCCTTCCACCCGTAGGTAGTAAGATTTAAATTTTGTACCAAGGCACTTGAGTGACTTGGTCCATCCTTCCACCCGTAGGTAGAAGGACTTAAATTTTGTACCAAGGCACTTGAGTGACTTGGTCCGTCCTTCCACCCATAGGTAGAAGGACTTAAATTTTGTACCAAGGCACTTGTGAGTGACTTGGTCCGTCCTTCCACCCACAGGTAGAAGGACTTAAATTTTGTACCAAGGCACTTGAGTGACTTGGTCCATCCTTCCACTGTAGGTAGGACTTTATTTTTTACCAAGGTACTTGTGAGTGACTTGGTCTGTCCTTTCACCCGTAGGTAGGAAGACTTATATTTTGTACCAAGGCACTTGTGAGTGACTTGGTCCGTCCTTCCACCTGTAGGTAGGAAGACTTATATTTTGTACCAAGGCACTTGAGTGACCTGGTCTGTCCTTCCACCCGTAGGTAGAAGGACTTAAATTTTGTACGAAGGCACTTGTGAGTGGCTTGGTCCGTCCTTCCACCCATAGGTGGTAGGACTTGAATTTTGTACCAAGGCACTTGTGAGTGACTTGGTCCGTCCTTCCACCCGTAGGTAGGAAGACTTATATTTTGTACCAAGGCACTTGAGTGACTTGGTCCGTCCTTCCACCCGTAGGTAGGACTTAAATTTTGTACCGAGGCACTTGAGTGACTTGGTCCGTCCTTCCACCCATAGGTAAAAGGACTTAAATTTTGTACCAAGGCACTTGTGAGTGACTTGGTCCGTCCTTCCATCCGTAGGTAGAAGGACTTAAATTTTGTACCAAGGCACTTGAGTAACTTGGTCTGTCCTTCCACCCATAGGTAGAAGGACTTAAATTTTATACCAAGGCACTTGAGTGACTTGGTCCATCCTTCCACCCGTAGGTAGGACTTTAATTTTGTACCAAGGTACTTGTGAGTGACTTGGTCCGTCATTCCACCCGTGGTAGGAAGACTTATATTTTGTACCAAGGCACTTGAGTGACCTGGTCTGTCCTTCCACCCGTAGGTAGAAGGACTTAAATTTTGTACCAAGGCACTTGTGAGTGACTTGGTCTGTCCTTCCACCCGTAGGTAGAAGGACTTAAATTTTGTACTAAGGCACTTGAGTGACTTGGTTCGTCCTTCCACCCGTAGGTAGGAAGACTTATATTTTGTACCAAGGCATTCGTTGGTAGCTTGGTTCGTCCTTCTAGCTATAGGTTGGAAGACTTAGAATTTTCACCAAGGCATTCGTGGGTGACTTGGTTCGTCCTTCCACTCGTAGGTAGGAAGACTTAGAATTTTCACCAAGGCACCTATCAGTATCCTTGGTTGTCGATCCATCCCATTGGGATGAGGATTAGGTATCTGTCGACTTCTTTTTGTAGTGTTTAGCCTTGAGGTCTTGCTGTAGCATTGGCATTTGTCTTATGCTTATACATAGGATTGTGCATCCTTCTGCATGGTAGGCCATTGATACATTGCCCCCGAGATGCCTGATGGAACTTTCAACCTTCAGGACGCATTGTAGTCCTTTATTAGCGTCCCATTCTTAAGGTATTTTATTTGCCTACTTTGAGTCATGGACTTGCTGATGAGTGTTACTTCGTCATCAAATTTTGTGTGTGTGTGTGTCCGTCCACCTTTGTTCATGGACCTACATCCGTCCTTTTTTTTTTATGGACATGCATCCGTCCACTTTCTTTCCTTTTTTTTTTTTTTTTTTTTTTTTTGGGTCATGGACATGCATCCGTCCACTTTCTTTCTTTTTTTTTTTTTTTTGGTCATGGACATGCATCCGTCCACTTTTTTTTTTTGGGTCATGGACATGCATCCGTCCACTTTCTTTCTTTTTTTTTTTTTTTGGGGGTGTCCATCCATTCCTTGGACATGCATCCCTCCATGCACCCGTCCACCATTTTTTTTTTTATTATTATTATTATTATTATTATTTTTTTTAATGTGGATGTTCGTTCACTTTCTTTATGGAAGGATGCATGACATGCATCCGTCCATTTTTTATGGTGGACATCCGTCCACTTTATTTATGGACGGATGCATGTCCATGCATCCGTCTATTTTTTTTGGTGGACGTCCGTCCACTTTCTTTATGGACGGATGCATGGACATTTTTTGGTGGACGTCCATCCACTTTCTTTATGGATGGATGCATGGACATGCATCCGTCCATTTTTTTTTGGTGGACGTCCGTCCACTTTCTTTATGGACGGATGCATGTCCATGCATCCGTCCATTTTTTTGGCGGACGTCCATTTTTTTGCCCGTCCACTTTGGTCATGGACTTCATATTATTATTTTATTTTTTGTCCGTCCACTTTGGTCATGGACTTATTGAGGTGACTAAGAGTTACTTCGTCACCTTGTGGGTCGTCACCTTGTTGGTCGTCCACTTGGGGTCGTGGACTTATTGAGGTAACTAAGTGTTACCTCGTCACCTTATTAGTCGTCCACTTGGGGTCGTGGACTTATTGAGGTGACTAAGTGTTACCTCGTCACCTTATTGGTCATCCACTTGGGGTCGTGGACTTCTTGAGATGACTAAGAGTTACTTCGTCACCTTGTGGGTCGTCCACTTGGGGTCGTGGACTTATTGAGGTGACTAAGTGTTGCCTCGTCACCTTTTTGGTCGTCCACTTGGGGTCGTGGACTTCTTGAGGTGACTAAGAGTTACCTCGTCACCTTATGGGTCGTCCACTTGGGGTCATGGACTTATTGAGGTGACTAAAAGTTACTTCGTCACCTTGTGGGTCATCATCTTGTGGGTCATCCACTTGGGGTCGTGGACTTATTGAGGTGACTAAATGTTACCTCGTCACCTTGTGGGTCATCCACTTGGGGTCGTGGACTTATTGAGGTGACTAAATGTTACCTCGTCACCTTATTGGTCATCCATTTGCGGTCGTGGACTTGTTGAGGTGACTAAGTGTTGCCTCGTCACCTTGTTGGTCGTCCACTTGGGGTCGTGGACTTCTTGAGGTAACTAAGTGTTACCTCGTCGCCTTGTTGTGGACTTCTTAAGGTGACTAAGTGTTACCTCGTCACCTTGTTGGTCGTCCACTTGGGGTCGTGGACTTATTGAGGTAACTAAGTGTTACCTCGTCACCTTATTAGTCGTCCACTTGGGGTCGTGGACTTATTGAGGTGACTAAGTGTTACCTCGTCACCTTATTGGTCATCCACTTGGGGTCGTGGACTTCTTGAGATGACTAAGAGTTACTTCGTCACCTTGTGGGTCGTCCACTTGGGGTCGTGGACTTATTGAGGTGACTAAGTGTTGCCTCGTCACCTTTTTGGTCGCCCACTTGGGGTCATGGACTTCTTGAGGTGACTAAGAGTTACCTCGTCACCTTATGGGTCGTCCACTTGGGGTCATGGACTTATTGAGGTGACTAAAAGTTACTTCGTCACCTTATTGGTCGTCCACTTGGGGTCGTGGACTTATTGAGGTGACTAAGTGTTACCTCATCACCTTATTGGTCGTCCATTTGGGGTCGTGGACTTCTTGAGGTGACTAAGTGTTACCTCGTCGCCTTGTTGTGGACTTCTTGAGGTGACTAAGTGTTACCTCGTCACCTTGTTGCTCGTCCACTTGGGGTCGTGGACTTCTTGAGGTGACTAAGTGTTACCTTGTCACCTTGTGGGTCGTCCACTTGGGGTCGTGGACTTATTGAGGTGACTAAGTGTTACCTCGTCACCTTATTGGTCGTCCACTTGGGGTCGTGGACTTCTTAAGGTGACTAAGAGTTACTTCGTCACCTTGTGGGTCGTTCACTTGGGGTCGTGGACTTATTGAGGTGACTAAGTGTTGCCTCGTCACCTTTTTGGTCGTCCATTTGGGGTCGTAGACTTCTTGAGGTGACTAAGAGTTACCTCGTCACCTTGTGGGTCGTCCACTTGGGGTCGTGGACTTATTGAGGTGACTAAGAGTTACTTCGTCACCTTATTGGTCGTCCACTTGGGGTCGTGGACTTATTGAGGTGACTAAGTGTTACCTCATCACCTTATTGGTCGTCCATTTGGGGTCGTGGACTTCTTGAGGTGACTAAGTGTTACCTCGTCGCCTTGTTGTGGACTTCTTGAGGTGACTAAGTGTTACCTCGTCACCTTGTTGCTCGTCCACTTGGGGTCGTGGACTTCTTGAGGTGACTAAGTGTTACCTTGTCACCTTGTGGGTCGTCCACTTGGGGTCGTGGACTTATTGAGGTGACTAAGTGTTACCTCGTCACCTTATTGGTCGTCCACTTGGGGTCGTGGACTTCTTGAGGTGACTAAGAGTTACTTCGTCACCTTGTGGGTCGTTCACTTGGGGTCGTGGACTTATTGAGGTGACTAAGTGTTGCCTCGTCACCTTTTTGGTCGTCCATTTGGGGTCGTAGACTTCTTGAGGTGACTAAGAGTTACCTCGTCACCTTGTGGGTCGTCCACTTGGGGTCGTGGACTTATTGAGGTGACTAAGAGTTACTTCGTCACCTTATTGGTCGTCCACTTGGGGTCGTGGACTTATTGAGGTGACTAAGTGTTACCTCATCACCTTATTGGTCGTCCATTTGGGGTCGTGGACTTATTGAGGTGACTAAGTGTTGCCTCGTCATCTTGTTGGTCGTCCACTTGGGGTCGTGGACTTCTTGAGGTGACTAAGTGTTACCTCGTCGCCTTGTTGTGGACTTATTGAGGTGACTAAGTTTTACCTCGTCACCTTGATGGTCGTCCACTTGGGGTCGTGGACTTTGTTGAGGTGACTAAGTTTTACCTCGTCACCTTGATGGTCGTCCACTTGGGGTCGTCCGTCCATCTTGTGGACTTAGTTTATATCCGTTCACTTTGTATACTTAGTTTATCAAGTAGGAAGAACACAAGCGTGTCTGACTATTTCTCTTATTGAAAGAAAACCATGTAGAACAAAAAAGGTACCTGCCCCCTTGGGCTTAAAAAGGCACTTGTAGAAAGAATCGTTTGAAGTAAAAACTTGCGATAGCAAAACTAAATAATAGAAAAAATTGTTCGTAGCAAAAAACTAATAAAAACTTAGTAATAAACTGGAAACTAGGGGGGCGTCGATGCTCTTCATGTCGTCTCTACTGGTGGTATCTCCGCAGGTGCTCCGTGTTCCATGGTTGCTGCGGCTTTTGTCCGTCCAGCGTCTTGAAGTGGTAGGTTCCCTTCCATCTCCATCATAGCAATGTAGCACTCTCGTGCGGCCATTTGATTTCCTCGTAGCTCTCCCACCCCGTGCTCCGTAGGAAATTTGATCATTAGGTGGTATGTTGACGTTACCGCCTTCCATGAGTTAAGGGTGGGTCGTCCGATGATAGCATTGTAAGCAGATGAGCAGTCGACCACAAGGAAAGTCATCTCCTTTGTGATCCGTTGAGGATAATCACCTATTGTTATCGAAAGCGTGACCGCGCCTAATGGGAATACCCTCGTACCTCCAAAACCAGTCAGCGGAGCATTCGTCGGTATTAACCGTTCTCTATCAATCCTCATCTGTTGGAACGCTGAGTAGTATAAGATGTCTGCTGAGCTGCCATTGTCGATTAGCACTCGGTGCATGTTGAAGTCCCCCACTTGTAAGGTGATAACAAGCGCGTCCTCATGAGGGTGGTGAAGACGTCGGGCATCCTCTTCTGAGAATCCTATGATGGGGTTTTTCATCCGTGCTATTTTTGGTACGGAGCCCGTTAGCTGGACGTTATGAACCATCCTGAGGTATGTTTTTCTGGCCTTTTTGGATGACCCTATAGTTGCCGTGCCCCTTGTGATCATTCTTATATCCCCTATAGGTGGTCTGGGGCGCTCATTATCTCGGCGGGGTGGCTGCTCTTGATGTTGATGATCCGTCCTTTCCTTGCTGACGAACTTCTGCAACTTTCCCTGTCTAATGAGGGCTTCAATCTGCTGTTTCAGGTCATAGCAGTCAGCTGTGTCATGTCCGTGATCGCGATGGAAGCGACAGTACTTATCTCTGGACCGTTTGTTGGGATCTCCCTTTAGCTTTCCAGGGAAAGTCAGTGTCCCCTCGTCCTTGATTTGTATGAGGACTTGGTCGATAGGGGCGGTCAGTGGAGTGAAGCTTGCGAATCTCCCCGTAGGGGGCTCGGAGCGCCTATCATCCCTTCGCTCTCCGGTTCTTGCCATCTTCCGCCCTCTTTCCTCTCTGGCATCTTCCTGCCTTTCTCTCTTTTTAAGCTTTTCCTCACGAGCTAGTAGAGCGTCTTCGGCATTCATATATTTGGTGGCCCTGTAAAACACGTCCGGCATAGTTTTCGGGTCATTTTTATATAGTGAAAATAATAACTTACCTTTCCTCAGCCCATTCGTAAATGCAGCTACGAGTATTTTATCGTCGGCCTCGTCGATTGAGAGTACTTCCTTATTAAAGCGGGCTATGTAAGATCAGAGTGTTTCATCTTCTCTTTGCTTGATACTCATCAAGCATGCTGTGGACTTCTTGTATCGGTGTCCTCTAATAAAGTGCGACGTGAATTGGGCGCTTAGCTCTTTGAAAGTGCTGATAGAATTGGGCGTCAGCCTGCTGAACCAAATTCTTGCCGGGCCCTTCAACGTTGTAGGGAAGGCCCTACACATGATCTCATCCGCTACTCCTTGAAGATGCATCAAGGTCTTGAAGGTCTCTAGATGATCCAGTGGATCCTTCACCCCGTTGTAACTGTCTATATGCGGCCGCGGTGAAAGGTGAGTCGGTGCAGTTAACCAAGTCGTCAAGGTCACTAGACACCCGTCCTTTGAGCGCGTTCATCATAACCTCCATCTGCTCCTTCATCGCCTGCATCTCTACGGCAATATGTGGCAGAGTTGCATCCGTGAGGGATGGCATGTTCAAATTTTGCCTCTCCAGTCTGCTTGAGGCGTGGCTGCCCTCAGGTTTCTCCTGGTTTTTTCTTTCCGCGCTAGTCCCTTGATCTCCTTGCTGGTCATTCGGTGCTGCGTACTTCTGGTGCAGCTGTTCTTCCAAGTTGTGATTTTGTTTGGTGAGGCGTTCTACGGCAGCAGCGAGAGTTTGAACTTGTCTCTCAAGGGCAGTCGTGTGTGGTTCCTCTTCCTGAACGTCGTTGGTGGTTGCCATCGAGCGAGTGAGTACCATGCAACCCTTTTGTCTAGGAAACGTTAATATGGCTTACGAATCTCAACTGCAATTCCTTACAGATGGCGCCAACTGATGAAGTCGAAAAAATCACCAGTGAGCCGCACGTACTCACACGCCCAGGATGCAACCTGCACAACACAAGAAAGGGGAAAGACCTACGCAGAGAGCACCGGTGTGGTGTCGGCCTAATACCCTTCGAAGGTCAAGTTAGAACTTCTTTTAACTCTAGAGTGCTAGAGAGGGGTTTATTATGCGTACCTCGATTTGTGAGGGTATTGGGGCTTTTATAGTAGTCGAAAGTTGACCTTTTTTACTTGGAGTCGAAGTCTTTCCTTGTAGAAATCCTCTTTAGGAGTCCCCAACGTGATGGACAAGTCATATTCCTTATAAAGAAGATCTCCATCGATGCACGCAGCTTCTAGAACCCTAATTGCGCTAGGACTCTAATTACCCCTAGAATCTAGGGGGTGTACTGCAAGTATTCCCATATAGGGATTCTGTCTGACATGTGGCCAGCAAATCCATTCTCACTGAGTCTTGCACCTAATGGGCCCATCCATCAACATTGCTTGGATCCGTCAGCTTATTTTCTATTGTTGCTAAGTTATCACATGTTTAATTTATACTAAGCTACTTGATTTCCAATGCTTTAAGTACGGGTAAAGATTTTATCTAGTGCTCTAGTGCATTAAACCCAAGCCAAACCTTATTATAAGACCCTGTCTTAAATGTATTGTGATTGGAAATTTGGAATAAGGTCAAATTTGAATCCTTTAGACCGCATCAGAAACTCAACAAGGTTTATACTTTATACCAAAGCCATGGTATATAATTTTAGAAGATTAATGGGAATGAAAGTTATATTAGGGTTGTGAAGGCGATGAAGTGACCATCCTTGTAAGATTTGGGCTGAGCAAACATGGGTTTGGGCTAGGTGTCTTTTAGCTTATCTGAACCAATTTTGCCATTTGAATGGGCACATTTTCACTGTTTTGCATTAAGTCCCATAAAGCCCGGTTTAAATTAATTTTGCTTATAGTAGGCCTAAATTTGAATTCTTTGGACCGTGTCGTAGTAAGATTTAAGCCCAAGCTCAGAGTTGATTTGTTTTTTCTTCTCTTTTTTTTTTTTTTTTTTTTTTTAATTAAAGCCCAATTATCTCTTTTAGGGTCATCATCAAAACGAGTAGAAACGAATGGAGTCTCCTATATATAACTAACCCATATTTTCAAACCAAAACTATTCAAATTCTTTTGAAGCACATTGCATACTTTACAATTATAAATTTTATCAATAATCTCATGAATATTGCGCTTGAGGATTGACTCAAGAACATTAACACCATGTTACATATATATAACTTTCCTACAAATACAATTTATATCATAACCTATTTCTCAACTTGTTGAGACAACAAATTGTGAATCGTAGAAGATCACTTTCACATTAATCTACTACTAATACTATTTTTTTTTTCAATCACTCACAAGCTACTACTTTAACATGTTGTAGAGAAAATACCTCAAGACTTCTTATATTCCAAATCAATGCATAGTAAGAACACGATCTCCCTCCATTAGCTATGCTTAACCTTCAGTCAAGCATTCTTTGATTCCATCACTTGTTTCTTTGTCACATTGGGAGTAAGAATGAGAGATCCATTGGATACTTGGGAAATTGATTGAGATTGGAATTTCTTTTCGAACCAATTTGAAACTGATTGGATATTTTCTTGACAGGACTCGAAAATTTGTTGCTACGAGCCATAAAGTAAATATGCAAGACACTACAAACAACATGAGCTTTTTCAACATGTTTTTATCTACTGTCACTAAAAACTGTTGATAGAAACCTTAATTTTCTACAATTATATGCAACTGTGGAGTAAAAGCAAGACAATTAGCATATTTATTTCCATAGTTGACATAACTATTGAAATAAGGGTGAGAAAAAAAATATTTTCAACTTTTTCTTTAGGTTTTAGCACCTTGGAAAAAAAGGCGTCAAAAAAATTATATAGATAAAAAGTTTTTATCAATAGTCCTTTACCACTGTTGAAAATAAGTAACACATATTATATAGAAGCTGCAATGAGCCCGTATGTTTAGGTGTATTGAGAGAGCTAAACGCCCGTTTATCAAATCGCAGAAATCAGGATATGTTTGGCTGGGCAAAATTTGTGGGATTGCATTTTTGAATCAGCAGATTTTTGCGTTTCAAGAAAGGCAATTTCTCCTGGTGATTTCGATATCGCGCGATTTGTAAATCGTGATTCCACCAATATTTTTTGCTGAAAACCAAAAATAGCCTCCAGTCCTTTCCCTTTACCGTTGCGTCTCCAGTCCTCTCCCTTCACTATATATATATATCCTCAGTCCTATGCCTCAACGCATCAGTTTCACAAGGATTGGCTCTCTTCTTTGTTTTTGCTCTGCTCCGTTTGTCATCGTTCTTCATCGCAATTCCAGGCAACTATTCTCCATTACCCATCTTTGAATTTATGATATAGATTTGGGCTTCACCATATATATATATATCCTCAGTCCTCTGCCTCTAAACTCATCAGTTTCACAAGGATTGGCTCTCTTCTTTGTTTTTGCTCTACTCCGTTTGTCGTCGTTCTTCATTGCAATTCCAAGTAACTATTCTCCATTACCCATCTTTGAATTTATGATATAGATTTGGGCTTTTGACATGTTGGTTTACACTATTTGAACTCAAAATATTAGAATTTAGAGATTTATTGTTGTTGCTGCTGCTGGTAAGAGCTCTCTCTGTCTCACAGATAGCCCTCCATGGTTTTGTTGCTATACAATGTGAATAATGTCTTTGTTAAATAACTTTGATGCCATGGAATTTCTGCCATAACTTTTCATCCTTTTTGAAAGGCATGGGATAATGGCCTTGTATTTTGTTTGTCCTTCCTTAATTATGTGGCTGTAGTGATATAAGGTATCAAGTGCTAGTCAAACCATACAATAGCCAAATAAAACAAGAACCAAGAAAAACATATTATTATGCAGAACAGTAGAACAAATCAATTTCTAAAAATTGGGAGTAGAACATGATGATGCACGCGATATGTCTCAAGTCATCCTTGGAAAGATTGAATTCGAACTAAGCCTGAACTATTCATGCATATTACAAAGACTTGGGAGTAGAACAAGAACTTGATGTGATTTCTAATATTGAAACTGATTGATTCTTTGTGGCTGTAGAACTTACCTAGGAAACTTACTCCTACTATGCAATTTTCTCATGGCTTTGGTTTAGAACTTGCTGTATTTGGCTGAACATTAATATTAACAAACTTATGTTTTTTTTAGATGGGTAAGCCATCCCAAAATAGCTTAAATGTTAGAGCTCAATGGCCATCAAGAATAACAACTATCTTTTGCGAAGCTTGTGTGGATGAGGTATTTAAGGGTAATCGACCTAATACCCACTTTAGTAAAAAGGGTTGGACAAATATTATAGCAACTTTTGAAAAAAAAAACTGGAAAGGAATATCCTAGGGCGAAGTACAAGCATAAATGGGATAGTTTGAAGAAAGATTGGGTACTTTGGAATAAGTTGAAGGGAAGTGAAACTGGATTGGGATGGGATGTAGCCAAAGGAACAATAGCTGCAACTGATGAGTGGTGGGAGAGGAAACTAATGGTATGTTTTGTATAACCCATTGTACCTATTTTGTATTAGTAGATAAACCATGCTATTTGAGTTATTAATGAAAATATTCAAAATTGTAGGAGGTTCCTGAAGCTGCAAAATTTCGAGAGAAAGGTTTGGAGAATGTTGACTTATTAGACATTATGTTTAAGGACATTGCGGCCACAGGAGATTTAGCATGGGCCCCCACTTCAAGTGTGTTACCTGATGATCTTGAGACACCTAAGGAGGGGTTAGGTGATACTTCTGCTAACTCATCTTCTCCAAATGATGACGATGATGTTCATGAAGTTGAGACTCCTAACCTCACACAACCACCTAACCCAACACAAAAGAAAGGAAAAAAGCGAGTTTTACCATCATCCACACAGAGCAAAGGGAAGAAAGGAGGAACGACATTACAGTTGACACAACAACTTAGTCGTATCTGTGATGTTGTGGAGTTAAGGAACTCAGCTTTTTCAGTGGAGCCAAGTAGTACTATTCGTAATGTCATGGAACACGTGTGCACCTTAGATGGCATTGAGAAGGGTTTTGAACTCTACCTCATGGCAGCACGTATTTTTCATAAACGAGAGAAGAGAGAGATGTTTGTCGTGATGGAAGAACCATATTTACAACTTCAGTTTCTGCAAGAGGAGGCAAGATTGTTAGGAGGGCACTACTTTGGCACTTAGGGTGTTTTTTGTTTTATGGAAGAGAGATGTTTAATGTTTTATTGTTTTATCATTTGAATAATGTGGCTGTTAGGGGGGTCACTACTTTGGCACTTAGGGTGTTTTATGTTTTATCCTATGAATAATGTTTTATGGAAGAGAGAGATGTTTTTCATGGTTTGTTGTTTTATCCTTTGAATAATGTGGTTGTTAGGGTGTTTTAACTTGTTGGGCTGTTAGGGTGTTTGAATTACAAAGATAGAAGCTTGGCTGTATCTTTGTGGACTGATTGAGTAGTGTAGTGGCTACTGTAATTAGTGAATTTGCTGCATTACTAGTAGTGATGGTGGTTTTTTCTTTTTTTGGTGATATGTTGGTCTAGTGTAGAATTTCACGATGTAGGAATTGGTGAACGTCACTGCTGGTTCCAAACAATAAGCATATACTAAAATCTTTTTCAAAAGATAATGTCACCACATAATAATCAGCTACTTCAAAGTTCTAATGAACTAAAATTCTTGTGCTGTCTTTTGCTCATGGATCTTAACTCTGCTTGGACACTGAAATTTTAGTAGCGCATAGTTTTCAGGTTGTTGGAGTGTTGGAATGGGGACTTTCTCCAAGGGGGT
Organism: Quercus aquifolioides; assembly: GCA_019022515.1. Classification (NCBI taxonomy): domain Eukaryota; kingdom Viridiplantae; phylum Streptophyta; class Magnoliopsida; order Fagales; family Fagaceae; genus Quercus; species Quercus aquifolioides. The sequence goes on from CM032333.1 coordinate 39,694,978, forward strand.
TCAGGTGTCCTTTGGAGGGCTGTACTTCCATTGCCATTCCCATTCCTCTTTCTAAGATTTATTTGATTGCTATAATGTACTTGAGGCTGCCATCTAGTACGCAGTTTGTGTATTGTTAGGTATCTTCCTTTTTTTAGCATTTTAATAAAACCTTTCCCTACTTATAAAAAAGGCTTCCTTAAACCTGCAAATAAAAGACTGAGATGTTAGGACTACTTCTAGCAGATTTGGATGCTTTCCTTCATGAACTATTAAGTTTCTATGGGTCCATATGCTCCACAGAGTGGTAAAAATCCCCTGTAAATAGTTCATGTTCGCTGGTTAAAGTTTTTTATGAATCTGCAAAAGCTTATCAATCCAATTCTGCTCAGATTTTTAAGGGCACTTGCACTTTAAAAGTCTCCACACCATATTGCAGATTTTTAAGGGCACTTGCACTTTCCAGATTACATGCCACCAGGTTTGAGTAGAAGCATCAGTGTTCCTAGAAAGAAGATTATATGCCTTCTTAACCTGATAGTCACCTGAGGAAGAGTGTTTGGGTACATAAAAATGTGATTAGGTTCATCACAAATGGTGTAACCCGTTTCTTCTTTTTGGTCAAAGTGCAACCTCTTTTTTTTTAGTGTAACCAGTTAACATATTAATAATTGCAACTTTGCCAATAATAATAATAATAATAATAATAATAATAATAATAATAATCCATTCTCCTGTTTAGGTTTGCTGGCTATACCATTTGATTGCCCTGAGAATAATCCATTTGATGTGTGATAAATACTTATTTTGATTTATCTAGTTATTATTTTTTAAATGTTTAATCATTTTCTTTATTGCGATTTATCTAATTTATTGCTATAATATTTTAGGTGTTATTCCTATGGATTACAATGATTATATTGATAATAGTGATGAAGATCATTCTTCTAATGTGGAAAACGATGAATATGATGATGAGGAATTATATGATATTGCTATTGCTGGATGTCATGTTGCAGTGACATATTATATGAAATATTTGGATAAACAACCTTGTAGAGATTCTGAACAAACTGGCTATATGTGGTTGATGGATTGTTTGACGGGTAATGAAACGAAATGTTTAGAATGAAGCCACATGTTTTCCTTCAATTGTGTAATGTTTTACAACATACATATGGACTTCAGCACACAAGGCATATTAGGCTTGAAGAGTCAGTAGGTATATGTTTAATGATACTTGGACAAGGAGCTTGTTATAGGATGGTTCAAGAAAGATTCCAACATTCTAGTGAGACTATACACAGACATTTTCATAGAGTTTTGAAACGCCTTAACATAATGTCAATGGATATTCTCAAGCCTTCTGACCCTACATTTAGTGTAGTTCCAAGACATATACAAAAGAATCCATTGTACATGCCACACTTTCAGGTATTCATTTCATACATTCTAATTTGTTTCTAATATTTGTTAGGATTATTTTCCAAGTATCTAAAATTTATATTCTATTTTAGGACTGCATTGGTGCCATTGACGGTACACATATCCAAGTTGTTGTTGGAGACAACAAAAAAGCTTCATATTATAATAGAAAGGGCGTGACATCTTTTAATGTGATGGCAGCATGCGATTTTGATTTACTTTTCACATTTGTTATGGCTGGGTGGGAGGATGCAGCACATGATACACACATTTTCTTAGATGCTATCCGTTGACAATCTGTCAACTTTCCAAAACCACCACCAGGTATATAAAATTTTTATATATTAAATATGTATGAAGGATATTATTTATGTACATCTTACATTTTTTTTTACTTTTACTAGGAATATATTATTTAGTTGATGTTGGATACCCCTTAAGGAAAGGATATTTGCCACCTTATAAGGGACAGAGGTATCATCTTTTAGATTTTTGATGAGTTGGTCGAGGGAATCACAAAGAAGAGAGGTTTAATTATGTTCACTCATCACTTAGAAGTGCAATTGAGCGAACTTTTGGAGTTTGGAAGAATAAATGGAAAATTTTGAAGCAAATGCTACCTTATGACATTAAGCACCAAAGAAACATTATAGTTGCTACTTGCGTTTTGCATAATTTTATTAGAAAACATGATAGGGAAGATAAGGGATTCAATTGGGATGAACATGACTTGGACAGACCAAGAAGCAATAGTAGTGGAGAAGGTAGTAGCAGACAGGCAAACATTGAAAATATACAAGATGAGGAGATGAAATTTGTTCGTGAAAAAATAGCTCGATCCATTTGCGAGTTGTAAACAATATTTTTATTATTTTTGTTTTGGTGTTTTTCTTTTTAATTTTTCGGATAAGAACTTTTTTATTATTATAATGGATTGTCTAGTATTGATATTGTTAGCAATTAACATTTTAATATAATTATTTTCCTAATCATTTTAATATCTTTTTTCTTGATGAGTTATATATTTTTAATATTTTTAATTTGATAAACTTCTCTCCATGAATTTCAACAACGAAAACATCATTATTGTTGTTATTATTAATGTAATTGTTAAGCTTAATTACATATTTTCAATAATAAAAAAATATTGATCACAAGAAAAATGACAATATAACCTTAAAAAAATGGTTAAGTCTTTTTTTGGAATTTACACTCAAAACAGCTATTTTTAAAACAGCTTATCCAAATGCTTAATATGACTTTAAAAATAGAAAATGCATATTTTCACATTTTTACCAAACACTTATCTGTAGTTTTTAAAATAGAGTTTTCAAAACTCACGTTTTAAAACACATTTTGAGACAGCTTATCCAAACAGGCCCAGTACATTCCATGCTCTCTCTCTCTAGCTCTCTCTCTCTCTCTCATACCTTACATTAGAAACCCAATCGGCTTGGTGGTCACATTTTCTTACAGGTTCTCTCTCTCTTTGCATTCCTTATTCAGTTGCTGCTGAGAAAAATTTCTATATCTCTATTATTTTCTCAGCAACCAAACAAAGTTCTTGGCTTCAGTTGATTTCTCTTTGCTTTAGATTCACCATGCTGGTACTATTACGCCTAGATCTTCTATATATTCACACTTTCCCCAATCCAATCCTTCCGATTAGGTATCTTCTATATGTTCATTGCTGAATCCAATTGCTTAGTCTCCAAAAAACTAACCTTCAATCTTTGTATTTGTTTTTTCAGTTCTTAAATTCGATTTTATATAGCCTGTATAATTAAACTGCAAATCTGGAATTATTGTTTAATTACTCTTAATTATCACAAAAATGGCTGAATTGCTTTTTACCCACATTGAAGTTTACTTTCTTGACCAATGAAAATGCTAGTTAAAATTGAAATTGAGTCTTGATCATCAGGTAATGCTTGATTTTGCTTCGTCAGTACCTTGATTTGGGAACAAGACAACAAAGATATAAGAATTATTCGTTTTTTGTTTTTGCTGTTAATGTAATTTGGAAATTTATAATTTGATGGAATATAAAAAAAATTATATAAAAATCATTATGCCAAATCCATATTGCAGTTCAGAATTTGAATCTTACATCGTTTATGTTATTTCTTTTAATTTTAAATCTGTCTCTAAGAGAGGTTGTTATTTTTTCCTCTTAACTTTCCTATTGAATTTGGCATTATTTTTTTTAGCACCACAATTTAGCATGCACAGTATTTTGTTTCTGGCTTCACCGGAAGTGCTGGTCAGTTTTAATTTTAAGAAATGAGTGTATTCAATCCATGTTTGTATTGTTTGAAGGTCCTTTAGAAGAGGATTCCCTAATGGAATTGTGGTTGGGAGAGGTAGCATTGGAAGCACAAGCATGTCCAGTGGGTATTCCTATAATTTTTTTGTGTATGTTAATTTTCTTTGTTGTCTGTGAAACTTACAAGAAATTTGTAGTTGTTGAAATGTCTGTGAATGTGACTTGGTGCAGGTGGCAACCACAATATCGATCTGAATTAGGGGATGTCTCCTCCTTCACTTGGTAATGGTTCCAAGGAGAATGAGGGATGCCTTCAGTTCCACTCTGACTCATACAATGTGCAAAATGGAAGGGGTTCTAGGGTAATTTTTTTAGTTTAACTTATTTTTTTAATCTGCTTGTTTTTTGTTACATGTGAGAAAGCCAAATTTTGTGATGTACTTAATGATTTCAAATCAGCTCAAATACTAAATTTGGTTATCCTAGTTGAAGGACTTAACCGTCACCCTTAGGCCTTTCTCGCTGTAGCAAATATAGCTGGCCTGTTTTGATCTTCACCACATATGCTAAATAACATACATTGCATCAGCATTAAAGTTTTAAAACTACCAACAATTTATCATTTATGTTCACTATGCTTTGCTTTGCAGATGGAGAACCATGCACATGCAGCATTATCTAATTCACCTTTCAAAAGACTAGTAATGACGTCAGAGTGCTCTCCCTTATGGAATGGTGTCTATCCTAATTTCATTCCCAATGAGGTGAATTGTTTTATTTTGTTTCTTAACTTCATAATTTGAAACCAATTACACATTAGACTAAGTACTTGAATTTCACATATAGAGTTCAATCTCATTTGGTGGACTCTGTCCCAGGGCAGATCAAAGATATGTTTATTGGAAGAGAGTGCCAAATAGGGAAAGATTATTCCACTGATGGAGTTATGTACAATCTATGATTTTGGGTTGCTTGGGTGGGACCTTGGGGCGATCAAACATTATTCTTTGGAGACAACTTCTGTCTATTAGTGTTCTCTCTAAATAGATCACAGTGGGAAGGGGGAGGGGGTTCAGACTCTTTAAACCATCCACGTTTCTGTGACCAAGTGAACCCAATCCTTGGTGCAAAACTAAAAGGATGGAAATACTATAGTGAGCTATTTCTCTTTTTCATGGAATTAGAAGTCATAACTTATGTTATGCTCGAAGATAGCTAATATCAGCCACAAAGAAAAGTGGAAAATAAATTTTCCAATATTAATTTTATGGCCATCGAATTAAACAAAAGATACTGACTTTCAAAACAATTTTGCTTCCAAATTTTTCTTATTAGAACAAAAAAATAATAATTTTAATGGCCATGTCCTTGTCTTTTCATGCTATAGGTCAATCTATGTTCTCTTTTTTGTGTACCTTTTTCTTGAATATTTAGTATTTCCACTACTTATTATCTCTACTTGATGCTCAATGTTATAAAAGTGCCGAAACTGGTTCTATGCCATTTCCCATTTGATACCTATTAAAAATGAAGCAACTTTGGTGTTGATCCATGTTGTATACCAATGCAATAATTTGCTTCTATGGGCACTTAATTTGGCCCCTCTTTTGTCTACTATTATCTCATATTGCTAATCTAATAGGTGCTGAGGATCTTACCCTTCTACTTTTGACTTCTAGCCATCTATTATTGTGTGTTACCTATTCTATATAAAATAGCAAGAGAAGTTACTAAGTGGCAATGCACTTTGTATGACTATTTTCATACAGCTTTAAATGAAGCACTGAAGAAGGAAGATGAGAGGCTCAAGATTGCAATCAGAGAAGTAATGACACGTGCTGGGGAAAAGCTCTAGAAAAGTACGAAAAAGGCCGTGGCTTCTGCGTGTACATTGTGCTGTAATGGAGAGGAGAGAATTCCTTATCAAATACAATAGAGAAGGTAATTAAATGAATGTACATGTGGCTGGTGTGTGGTGTCACAGCTCTTGTTCTGCTAGGTTGGTTGGTGAGCAATTTCGGCTAGGCCTAGGATCTATTGGGAGTAATTTGTACAGTTTGTTTCACTGTGTTATAAATGTAGTTGATTGGCTATTGAAATTCAATTTGGAATTGCACAATTGTGTTTACATTTATATTTTGAATCAGGTTATTAAATATTGATTAATGTGAAAGAGTGCATCCAAATTTATTTATTTTTAAAAGAAAATACTTATTTCAATGTTTATTAACCGTTGATAAATTTGTGACACTTTTTTCAATGGGTTTGTGAATCAAACTATGGATCCGGAGTTTGGGTACGGCTTGGGAAGGTGTTAGGCAACCAAGGCCGCCCGGCTTGTGGGCCGGCTTCTATTATGTGTTGCTAGGCCATATTTAATTAAAAAGTTTATTAAGAGAGCCCTAATCCTTATCCTAAACATACAAATGCACTTAAGGAAATAACACACATAACATGTTATAAGCATATCACAATATAAAAGGAAACAAATCAAACACAAACAAACAAAATAAAATAAACATGGCAAGTTGACAATTAAATAAAACATACATGGAAAGAAAAACAAATAGACTAAACACGACAAAAAATACTCAAACAACATGGAAAATAATAAGACACCAATAATGAAATATCACACCACAATATAAAAGGAAACAAATAACACACAAGTCAATCATATTATACTAAAAAGGAGGAAGATAACAATTAAAACATACACATAAGGAAATGTTATAAAATAAGCTAAACATGACAAAAGATTCAAACAAACATGAAAAACAATTAAACCTAAATAATTAACAAAAAACAGAGTCAAACAGAATCAAATAACATATGGAAAATGATCAAAGATAATAAAAAAAGATTTTATCCTAATCTGGATTCGGGGTGCGTGCGCATACTCAAGTATGCGTACTTAAGTATGCGTACGGAGCATTTAATACAGATTCAAAAAAATTACATTTTTAGATATTTAATCAAGCAAACATATAACATGTGAGATCAAACAAGCGTGTTAGAAACTCTAAAAGACCAAACTAACCTAAAACAAAAACATAAAACATCAACATGAACAACAAAACATGAAACAAAACAAACAAATAAACTAAACTACATTAAATCAATAGACATGCTAAACTAACCTAGGGATTGCAATAACAATATAAGAATAAGAAGAACATATTATAAACAACCTAAAATAAAATTAATATATATCAAACATAATCATGAACATCAAACAAATCAAATAAAACAAATATAAAAACTATGTTAAGAAACTCATGTGAATCTTATTGAACAAAGAAAGAGTTCACGGAATGAACACTCACCTTGCTTTAGATTATGAGTTTAGAGTTTGTTTAACCAACCCCCAAGTGTCTACAACACAAAGATTAGATTGATAGGACAAGAATAATCAAAAGAACACGATAGTTTAGGTAATCACAACTCTAGAACAAACTTTAATTGAAAAAGGTTTTGAGAAATCAATTTTGGAAAATAGTTTCTGTCTTATAACTAACTAAAGAGAGGTTTTTTTTTTTTTTTTTTTTTTTTTTTTTTTTTTTTTTTTTTAATTTGTAAAAACGTGCTGCGGTCTGCCCTAGGGCTTTTAAAAAGAGAAAAAAGGGTTTTAGAGAATATGGAGGCCAAAAAATCACTCTCTCTAGCTATAGTTTTGATTGAAGGCATAAGATGAATATTTATAAGTAAAAAATTAGTGTTTTGGGGGCTGTTTAATGATCTCTGGACGTGTTCAAGGGTCTATGGGCTGGCTCATATCAAATAATGATGTTTTGGGCCCTTAAAATGAAGTTTTAAAACCCAAAAAATCCACTGCCTAGTTGGCTTAACTTCAAACAGTCATAACTCTCTCAATATAATTCCAAATTAGGCAAAATTTAATTCAAATTGAAGCCCAGGATGTCTACTTTCCAATGAAACAAATCTCACTCAAAAATTCTTTGTAGATGAAAAGTTATGGTCAAAATAGTTAGCAAAGGTCATTTTTCAGTATTGATTTTAAAGCAATTTGAGTACTTTTGAATTGTAATTACTTCCAAACTATTGTGAATTCTTTAATTACCCTTGGTTGACATATGTCAAGCCCATCATTGGGGCCGAGAACCAAAATTTATTAACAGGTACAAAATACGGTGTCTACAGTGGGTAGTTATTTTTGTACACATGTCTTTTATTTTTTGAACACGTGTACAAAAATATACATGAACTAGTATTTCAACTCAATTATAAACAAATAGGAGTGGAGTGAGAGGTGGCAGAGAGAAAAATAAGATTGTTAGGGTTTGTGAGGTAATTGAGTTTTATATAGGAAGAGTTGAATAAGGAACAAAAATTAAATAAAAAAATTATTAATTATATAATTTTTAAATATATATATATTAAATATATATATATAATTTAAAATTTAAATATATGTGGGTTGGATCGGGTTAAGCGGATTTGTAATTGTTATATCCTGAACTCAACCCAACCCACTATTAAAAGAAATTTCATAACCCAACTCAACCCACCAGCCCCTAAAAATCAACCCAACTTGGCGAGTTGAGTGCACACTGCACACCCCTACTTGGTACCATGGGCTCTAGTGCAGATATAGTCGTCAAGGATTACATGGTTCGACCTAATAGCTTACTTTCACGGAGGAAGTTCTTGACAACTATATCTTCACTATAATTAGGACTTTGGACCAGTAAACATAAACCTATCTCTAACACCCTCTCAAACTCAAGGTGGAAGCTTGAAGACAACCATTCGGGCCTTATGATAAAAATAGTACTTATGGTTATCCGGATATCATGTTATTTGGATATTTTCCCAAGTTTTTGTTGAGCAAAACATGTCTAATATACAAATATTTGGTGAAGAAATTATGAGGTGTCACTACAACAAAATGTATTTTTAGCGACGAAAATTAGTGAGAAAATATTTTTCGTTGCTAAAAATACAGCTTTAGTGACGAAATATGAATTTCGTCACTAATAATGAAAAAAATTATAACATTTAGCGAAGAAAAATAAATTTCGTCGCTATTGTGATCTGGAAAATGGGCGCCAGTGGAGGGAAACTTTGGCGTGAGTTTAATTAATCTATTTCGTCGCTAAAAGTTGAAATTTTTAGTGACGAAATATTTCGTCACTGTAGGCATTGTTGTGGATAGTATTAGTGACGAAAATCCTTTCGTCTTTATAAGGAAGAATTAGCAACGAAAAATATTCGTCACTAAAAACAATAATAGTTTTGCACTTATATGTTTTTAGTGACGAAATCACAATTCGTCACTAAAAGTATGATTTAGCGACGAAATATGAATTTCGTCTCTAAAAATCTTAACAAAGCCTGGGTCTTTAGTGACGAAACTGAAATTCGCCGCTAAAAACTTAAAAGCCTAATTTCACTACCCAGCTAACCACAAAACATTTCAATACCTAGTATCATTTCGGTAAAAAAAAAAAAAAAAAAAAAAAAAAAACCAAGCTAGACTCTTACCAAACCAAAAAAACCCACCGTTGCCGATAAGCTCCCTCCTTCGCCAATTAAGCTCAACTGTTGCTGATTAAGCTCAATGGCGACGCTTCAGCTCACCAGCGAGATTTAGTTCACGACGCTTCATTCGACGATGCTTCAGTTCATGACGCTTCCAGCGACCCTTCGCCTCCCCCAAACGTGTAATGTGTAATTTTTTTTGTTAATTTTTGTTTAATGATTCTAGTTCCTTTGGGTATTTTTGTTTAATGATTCTAAATTCTTGATGTTAATTTTTTTGTTTAATGATTCTAGTTCCTTTGGGTATTATTTTTTAATGATTCTAAATGCTTGATGTTAATTTTTTTTGTTTAATGATTCTAGTTCCTTTGGGTATTTTTTGTTTGATATAGTAATGGGTATATGCATTTTTGTTTAGTTTGGGTATTTGATATTTACTGTGTAATGGTTGTGAAGAAAGTTTCTTATATATGTACTTATCAATTGCTGTAATTCTTTTTTATTTCTATGGTTCTTATTGTTTGGATGATTCTAGTTTTGGATCCTCACTCTCTTGGTTTAGTTTCCACATTGATACCAGTGTTAGATATATGTAGTGTACAAGTTCCTATACATTAGGTGTAATGTATGAACTCAAAATGAGATTACCCATCTTCTAAATTTTCTTATGTTGATTATTTCTCAGGTAATGATACTCTGATTTCACAATGGGATTGTGTCCTCTGATTGTTATTTTACTTGATTTAATGGGTGATTGTTCTCTAGATTATGTTTTAGATACATTGTGCTACTCTATTCATATTTCTTGCAAGTCCCTAATTGCTAGTTTTTTCTACCATCCATTTTGATGACAAAAATGAGTGTTCAATCTGAGAAAGGAATATTAGGATGGCATTGTCTCTAAAACCAGGTTGATGAAGGTTGTTTTTTTTTTTTTGGGGGTGGGGTCCTTTGTTATATATATATATTATCTTTTGGGATTAGCATAGAATGAGGATATAGATGATAGAGATATATGAATGACATTACAGGTGAAGTGAATGGTTTTGTGGAATTAGAATTTAACACTAGTACTGATGAGGATCATGATGGCATTGGTTAGTTTAAACAGAAGCACTTTAATGTTACTTTAAATACTGCCAATGCACTTTAAGGTAGAAGTTTAAGGATTTGGGTATATATGTACTTAACATAAAAGTTTAAAATTGATGCATAATAGGTGTAATTTGAGCTTTCCATCTTGATTGAAAGGTATTGTGAGATTTGGTTATGGTCTGATATTTAATGAGCTTTTACAAGCTTTTCTTTAACTTTTGTACTTATAAATTTAACTTTCTTTTGCAGACTAAATACACATTGTTTACAGTAACTTTGGATTTTTTCTGAAAGTTGTAAACTTAGCTTGAGCAAAGTAAGTAAATTCTAGTTAAAAACTTATATAACTGTATACTTGTGATGTTGGAAATTGGATTTGTGGTGGTATGTTGTGTTGGAACAAGTGGGTGGCTTGCATGGTGTTATAAGGTGATTTAAACTAATATTGAGAGTGTTTTTCATTTATTGCAAATGTGAATAAGTATTGTTGATTAGATGTGAAAAATAGTATTTTCTTTGATTTAAATACTTGTAAAACTCTATATTTGTGATGTTGGAAATTGGATTTGTGGTGGTATGTTGTGTTGGAGCAAGCAGGTGGCTTGCATGGTGTTATAAGGTAGTTTAAACTAATATTGGGAGTGTTTTTCATTTATTGCAAATGTTAATGAGTATTGTTGATTAGATGTGATGAATAATATTTTATTTGATTTAAATACTTGTAAAACTCTATACTTGTGATGTTGGTGATTGGTTTTGCGGTGGTATGTTGTGTTGGAGCAAGCAGGTGGCTTGCATGGTATTATAAGGTGGTTTAAACTAATATTGGGAGTGTTTTTCATTTATTGCAAATGTTAATGAGTATTGTTGATTAGATTTGATGAATAATATTTTATTTGATTTAAATACTTGTAAAGCTCTATACTTGTGATGTTGGTGATTGGTTTTATGGTGGTATATTGTGTTGGAGCAAGCAGGTGGCTTGCATGGTGTTATAAGGTGGTTTAAACTAATATTGAGAGTGTTTTTCATTTCTTGCAAATGTTAATGAGTATTGTTGATTACATGTGATGAATAATATTTTATTTGATTTAAATACTTGTAAAACTCTATACTTGTGATGTTGATGATTGGTTTTGTGGTGGCATGTTGTGTTGGAGCAAGCGGGTGGCTTGCATAGTGCTATAAGGTGGTTTAAACTAATATTGGGAGTGTTTAAGTATTTGATGAGGTCGAGATTTTCACTAGTGAGTCACACGATACCTACGCGTTCGAATGTGAACCTGCACAACATAAAGAAGGAAAACCTAACAGAGAGCACCGGTGTGGTGCCGGCCAAATACCCTCCGAAGGTTAAGTCAGAAAATATTCTCACAACTCTAGAGTGCTAGAGAGGATAAATTAATTCGTACCTCGATTTGTGAGGGTATTGGGGCTTTTATAGTAGTAGAGGGTGGACTTCTCTTTCTTGGAGTAGAAGTCTTTTCCTTATAGGAATCCCCTTGAACGTAGATTGCGGAATCGTTTCCTTATAGGACTCTTACATCAAACGTGGAACGCAAGTATCTCATATCAAGGGTCTTTATGGCCTTTGGGCCTGCCGATATTTCACATTGGATCCATCTTTAGAGATTTGGCAGGTAATGGGTTCGTCCACTATCGGCCCACAGTAAATGACCGTCAGGCCCATCTCTAACCCAAATTCTTCCTTTTCAGTTGCCCCCTTCACCGCATGGGTCCGTCGTACTTTAGTGGACGGAAGCATGGGGTGACGATAAACATTGCTGGGGATGACGGTTGAAGGGATAGTGGGTCGTCGGTCCCAGTTACTAAGGTTGACGGCACCAGGGTTTAAACCGTTTAGCAGTTTGGTAGCCGACAAGGTCTGGAATGCATTAAATGGCTCATGACACGCGTCACTTTTCTACAGGCCATTGTGTGGGATCAAAGCGTCGCTTCGTCTTCTGTGCACTTTCCTTATAAATATCAAACTTCGACTCTTATTTCTACACTTTCAACCAAAATCCAATTGTTAGAGAACGATCCGTCAACTTTGTCAGAGCTTTGACCGTCATACTCGCTAGAGATTTGACCGTCCAGTTAATTCATCCGTCGTTTGCAATTTGGTAAGTAATTTTTATCCGTCTACTTTTTGGCTTACATTTACCTTTGGGCTTCATCATATATATTTTTTCTATTCGACTATATGCCCCCGTCGTTCTTTTCCAAAATGTCAGAGTCTTAGGTTTTGTCATTATATGTAGGCTATGTCTAGTGCGTCAAGTAACCAGTCGGTCGTCCGTGACGGCGCGAACTATGAAGAGGTATACCCGTCAGGTCACAAAGACCAAGACGATTTAAGCGAGAGGAGTTCGTCTTCATCCTCCCCGTCCTCAACAAATGAGGATATGGAGATGATCGAGATAGAGGAGAGTTCTGCTGATGACGAAGATTAAGTAGTTAGATCCGTCGTGGGGGCTGATGGACTTAGGGAGTTCATCATGCTTCCAGAATGGACGGTAAATGCCTTCACCTCCACCATTAAGGAGACCCATTTTAAAACCCTTAGGGCCAATTATCAAATCCCAGACTATATCACCATCCGTCTACCCTGTTCATCAGAGAAATGTTATTACGAAGGGGTAGACGATGTAGGAGTGTACGAGCAGATGCTCAAGGCAGGTCTTAGATTTCCTTTGAGCTCCCTGCACCGCGAACTCCTACAATACTTAGGCCTATCCATCAGCCAGTTATCCCCCAATGCTTGGAGGGTCTTCATAGCAATGGAAGTTCTGTACGGGGCTATGTCCGACGGTCGAAGAAGATTGACAATAAGGGAATTCCTCCACTGCTACCGTCCAGATGAGATAGATAGATCAAGGGGGATGTATAGTTTTGTTCCTAGGAGCCACGTCTTGAAAGTAATTTTTGAGACACCGGACTCGAATAGAGACTGGAAGAGCCGCTATTTTTTCATTGAGGGCGATGGTTGGATGTGTCATCCAGGGGAGACGGATTTCATGCCCGTTGACAAGGTTTGGGGCGTATTAAATCAGTCTGGTATGAGCCCGTCATATAACAACTATTAAAAGCCTGTTTAATAATTTATTTGTTTTCAACGCCCTTCTACTTTTTGTGCAGTTCGACGGCGACCTCAAGTTACATTAGAGGAGTTCAGTTTTCTTGAGAAAATTTTCAACAAGTCTAAACCAGAAGAACGGACCTGGGCAAAGCTCGTCAACCTCAACACAATCCATTGGTACTGTGACGGACCTGAGCCTACCCCAGAAGCGCTTAAGTACGAAGAGCGCACCCGTCAGCATAAGTTCGTCTATCTTCTTTGTTCAAATTTTGTCTTAGCCTTTAACACCCGTCTGCCTCTTCAGAGATGGACGATGCAAAAAGGAGGGCGGCGATCAGATTACAAGCCGCCAAGAACAAAGAGACTAGTGCGGACCCTATTGGGACAGGTACCAGCAAGTAGGCGGCTAAGAGAAAACAACCGTCAAAGGGAGACCGTCCCCCAAAAAAGCCCAAGGTTCCTTTGGAGCCCGTCCTTGGCTTGTTGGCCGGAGAGGCTAAGATGGTTACCCCAGTGAAGCATGGGGCTGGTAAGGGCCTCATGACTGGTCCTTCCGGAAGCCAGAAGAAGCCACCCCCTCTACTCCGCGAGGATTCCAAATACGCCCTTGAGCGACTTTCGTCCATCATAACAACCGAGGACTATGAGGATCTGTGCAACCACTCGACGGAGGCTATGGGTGAGACGACCCTTTTTAGCGTTGCTCAGGTAATTCATCCATCGCTATATAGTCCGTTAGGCTTCATTTCTTTGTCTCATCACTTTTTAACTTATGTTTTTCTTCCAGGCCATGATTATGATGAAGGGGATGATGGGACGGTGCCTCAACCATGAGACGACTTTAGGCCATGTTCGTCAGAAGGCCAAGGCGACGGAGGAGGAGTTGCTCGAGCTGAAGTCCTGGAAGATCGTTCAAGAGAAAAAACTTAAAATGGCTGAGGCAACAAGGGACGAGTATATCAAGATGACGGAGGACTTGAAGAAAGCTCTGGAGAACAAAGACAACGAAGTCCGTCAAGCTAAGGAGATCGCGATACGGGAGTATCAGGATTCTAAGGCCCTCATAACCGAGCTCAGCCTTTCATACAACGACGGTTTTGATGACGCCGTCCGTCAGGTGAAGGCCTTGAATCCAGAGCTGGATTTGTCAGCCGTCAACATTAATGCTCCTGAGCAAACATCCGTCCAACCCGCCCCATCAGACGATTTATTTAGTGAGAACCCTGCTAACCGTGAAGCTTCTAGGGATCCCAAGGATGATCAGTCGGCAGTGGACCTGACGGCTGTTGATCAGACGGTGGTTGTCCAGGCGTCAGTCGAGGGTGATCCCAAGGATGGTCAAGCCCGTCATTCCGAGGAGAAAGACATTCCTGCTACAGATTTATAATTTGTAATAGTTCAGTTTTATTTATTTATTTATTTGAAAGAATGTGGAGAACAGTTTTATGATACTCGTCATGATGTAAACATTCCCTTTTAAGGCTTTATTTTAAGCAATATTCGGTCTGTCGACCTTTTTGATGCTTATGGAATATATTCGCCTGTTTTATTTAATCTTGACGGCGATTTTGCTTATCCTGTTTTATCTTTCAAGTTCAACTTGTGAATTTTGTATTTTCATCCGTTGGGCCTATCCGTCCACTTTGTGGAATAGTTTATATCCGTCCACCCTGCGGACTTAGGTTATATCCGTCCACCTTGTAGATTTTATATTTTCATCCCTTTGGGATGATCCGTCCACCTTGTGGACTTAGTTTTATATCCGTCCAGCTTGTGGACTTTGGATTTTTCATCCCTTTGGGATGATCCGTCCACCTTGTGGACTTTGTATCTTCATCCCTTTGGGATGATCCGTCCTCCTTGTGGACTTAGTTTTATGTCCGTCCAGCTTGTGGACTTTTCAATTTTTCATCCCTTTGGGATGATCCGTCCACCTTGTGGACTTTGTATCTTCATCCCTTTGGGATGATCCGTCCACCTTGTGGACTTAGTTTTATATCCATCCAGCTTGTGGTCTTTTGGATTTTTCATCCCTTTGGGATGATCCGTCCACCTTGTGGACTTTGTTTTATGTCCGTCCAGCTTGTGGACTTTGTATCTTCATTCCTTTGGGATGATCCGTCCACCTTGTGGACTTTGTATCTTCATCCATTTGGGATGATCCGTCCACCTTGTGGACTTTGTATCTTCATCCCTTTGGGATGATCCATCCACCTTGTGGACTTAGTTTTATATCTGTCCAGCTTGTGAACTTTTGGATTTTTCATCCCTTTGGGATTATCCGTCCACCTTGTGGACTTTGTTTTATTTATGTAGAAAAAAAAAACACAATAGAATCTGAATACCTCTCTTTATTGAAAGAAAATAATGCTGAGGAAGAGGTACCTGCCCCCTTGGGCTTAAAAAGGTACTTGTAGAAAAAGTTGTTCGAAGTAAAGAGCAAAACTTAAACCGTCAAAAAATTTTCTGAGGTAAGAACTTTATAAAAAACTTTAGTAAAACATAGTAATAAACTGGAAACTGGGGGAGAGTCGATGATCTTCACGTCGCCCCTACTGGTAGTACCTCCGTAGGTGCTCTATGTTCCATGGATGTTGAAGCTTCTGTCCGTCCATGGTTTCGAGGTGGTAGGTCCCTTTCCTTTGCCAAGACGAGATCCTGTATGGTCCTTCCCAGTTGGGGCCGAGCTTTCCTTGCGCCGGATCTCTAGCAGCTCCCATTACCTTCCGTAGCACAAGATCTCCGATCTGAAAGTCCCTGTGTTTGACATTGGAGTTGTAGTATTTCGCCATGAGGTTCTGGTACCTAGCCAACCTCTGCTCTGCTGTAGCCCGGACCTCGTCTATCAGATCCATCTGGAGCCGCAAGGCCTTTTCGTTGTGATCCTTGTCGTAGTTCTCTACCCGATAGCTCGTGAGCCCGACCTCTGCTGGAATGTCGACCTCACTTCCGTACGTCAGTCTAAATGGTGTTTCTCCAGTGGGTGCTCTTGCTGTAGTACGGTATGCCCACAAGACGCTCGGCAGTTCGTCAGGCCAGATGCCCTTAGCCCCCTTGAGCCAGGTCTTGATGATCTTCAGCAAGGACCGGTTCGTGACTTCTACTTGCCCATTGGCTTGAGGGTGTGCGGGCGACGAATAGTGATTTTTGATCCCCAATTCTGAACAAAAGCTCCTGAACGCTCTGTTATCGAATTGCTTTCCGTTGTCAGAGACGAGTACTCTGGGTATCCCGTACCTGCATATAATATTTCTCCAAACGAAACTCCGGATGTTCTTCTTCGTGATAGTGGCCAGAGCCTCTGCTTCTACCCATTTGGTGAAGTAGTCAATGCCAACGACCAGAAATTTTAGCTGTCTTGCTGCTATCGGGAAGGGGCCCATGATATCTAATCCCCATTGGGCGAACGGCCAAGGGGCCGTCATAGGCGTCAGCTCCTCAGTTGGTTGCCTGATCAGGTTACTGAACCTCTGACATTTGTCGCAGGTCTTGACGTATGCTTGTGCGTCTTTTTGCATTGTTGGCCAATAGTACCCTGCTCTGATCAGTTTGTGCACTAAAGATCGTGCCCCTGAATGGTTTCCACAGATACCCTCATGCACTTCCCTCATTACGTGGTCGGCTTCCTTTTGACCCAGGCACCTCAGGTACGAACGCGAGAACCCTCTTTTGTATAAGATATCGTTGATCAGTACAAATCGCGAGGCTTGGACTTTCAGCTTCCTGGCATCGTTCTTTCCGTCGGGTAGTGTACCCATCTTCAGGTATGCTATCAAGGGCGTAGTCCAACTATCTTCAGAATTCAACTCCTGCACTTTCGTTCCGTCATCAATAAGCGAGGAGAGTTGTACAAATGACAGTACCTGTTTGGGAACGAGCATGGGCTCTGCCGAGGCTGCCTTCGCAAGACGGTCGGCACATTCGTTCTCTTCCCTTGGGATTTGAACGAATCTTACTGTGAGGTTACCGATCCGGTTCTTTATTTCTTCCAGGTACTTCCTCATCCTCTCATTTTTGCATTCGTAGATGCCATTGATTTGACTTGTTATTACCTGGGAATCGCAATGTATGATCATGGATTCAGCACCTGCTGCCTTCGCGAGGTCTAGTCCTGCCACCAAAGCTTCATACTCGGCCTCATTGTTGGTCGTGGGGAAGTCCAGCCGAATCATGCATTCGATTTTATCTCCGTCAGGGGTATGGATTACTACACCGGCACCTCCTGCGTGCCTGTTGGAGGATCCGTCCGTGTGGATGCTCCATTGAGTCTTTATGTCTGCCCCCATGCCTTCTGACCTGGAAAATTCTGTAATGAAATCGGCGACGGCTTGTCCCTTAATTGCATTTCGTGGACGATACTGTATATCAAATTCACTCAGTTCCACCGTCCATAGGGCCATGCGTCCTGCCGTCTCCGGGCTACTCAGGGCTCTCTGTAGGGGTTGGTCTGTTAGGACCACTATTGTGTGCGCCTGGAAGTATGGTTTGAGCTTCCTTGCCGCAGTTACTAGCGCGAAGGCCAGCTTCTCCATTTGAGGATACCTTTCTTCCGCTCCCTGGAACGCCCTACTTATAAAGTAGACGGGTTTCTGTGATCCATCCTCCTCCCTAATTAGGGCCGCGCTGACTGCCGCTTGCGAGACTGCCAAGTAGAGGTAGAGTACTTCCCCCGGGTTAGATGGGCTGAGCAATGGTGGGGATGACAGGTACTTCTTCAAGTCCTCAAACGCTTTCTGGCATTCGTCCGTCCATACGAACGACTTTCTTAACGTACGGAAGAATGGGAGACACTTGTCCGTTGCCTTTGAGACGAACCTATTCAGAGCTGCAATTTTACCGTTCAATCTCTGCACATCCTTGATTGTTTTCGGTGGTTCTAACTCCATGATGGCCCGAACCTTCTCCAGGTTAACCTCTATACCTCTATGGGAAACCATGAACCCCAAGAACTTTCCTGCCGTTACTCCGAATGCGCACTTGTTCGGATTTAACTTCATGTTATACGACCGGAGAGTGTCGAAAGTCTCCTGTAGGTCTTTCAGGTGGTCATGCTCCAGAATGCTTTTTACAAGCATGTCGTCAACATACACTTGCACGTTCCTCCCAATCTGGTGCGCAAACATTTTGTTCATTAGCCTCTGGTAGGTTGCTCTCGCATTCTTTAGCCCAAACGGCATCACCTTGTAGCAAAAAAGTCCCTGACTTGTGACGAAGGAGGTCTTCTCCTGATCAGCCTCGTCCATCTTGATTTGATTGTAGCCGGAGAAGGCATCGATGAAGCTCAAGAGTTGGTGCCTTGCCGTTGAGTCTACCAGTGTATCGATTCGAGGCAATGGGTAGCTGTCCTTCGGGCAAGCCTTGTTGAGGTCCGTGAAGTCGACACACATTCGCCACTTCCCAGTAGCTTTCTTGACCATCACTACGTTTGCTAACCAGTCGGGGTAATATACCTCCCGAATGAAATCCGCCTCGAGAAGCTTCCTAACCTCCTCGGCTATTGCTTTGTCTCGCTCTTCAGCGAATACTCGCTTTTTCTGTCTCACGGGCAAAAACGTGGGGTTCACATTCAACCTATGAACTATGACCGAGCGATCAATACCCGGCATGTCCTCGTGGCTCCAAGCGAAAACATCCTGATTATTCCTTAGGAACGTTCTTAGGGCCTGTCGTGTGGGTTGACTGGCCAACGTCCCCATTCTAGTTGTCCGTCCGGGTCTTGACTCGTCTAGAGTTATTTCCTCTAGTTCTTCTACTGGTTCTGCTGCGACCCGCTGTTCTTCTATGCACATGGTGTGCTGGTGGTCATCCATTTCCAGCATGGCTATGTAGCATTCGCGGGTGGCCACCTGATTCCCTCGCAACTCATCGACCCCATACTCCGTGGGGAATTTAATCATTAGGTGGTATGTCGAGGTAGCTGCCTTCCAGGTGTTGAGAGTTGGCCGTCCGAGGATAGCGTTGTATGTTGATGAGCAGTCGACTACGAGGAATGTCACATCCCGAGTGATCTGCTAAGGATAATCGCCTACTGTTACTGAAAGTGTGATCGCACCCAATGGGAATACTCTCGTTCCTCCAAACCCCATCAGCGGGGCATTCGTTGGTATCAACCATTCCCTATCAATCATCATTTGCTGGAACGCAGGGTAATATAGAATGTCCGCCGAGTTGCCATTGTCAACCAGCACTCGGTGCAAGTTATATTCTCCCACTCGTAGGGTGAAAACCAATGCGTCGTCATGCGGATGGTGAAGTCGTTGTGCATCTTCCTCTGAGAACCCGACGATTGGGCTATCTCTCCGTGCTATCTTTGGTACCGAGCCCGTCAGCTGAACATTCTGAACCATTCGGAGGTAAGTTTTTTGGGCTTTTTTGGACGACCCAGTTGCTGATGTACCCCCCACAATCATCCTTATGTCTCCGATTGAGGGTCTAGGACGTTCATTATCCCTTCAGGGCTGATGCTCTTGAGGCGGCTGGTCCGTCCTCTCTTTTCTCACAAACTTTTGTCATTTCCCTTGTTTAATAAGGGCTTCTATCTGTTGCTTCAAGTCATAGCAGTCTGCTGTGTCGTGGCCGTGATCGCGGTGGAAACGGCAGTATTTGTCTCTTGATCTTTTGCTAGGATCTGATTTCAGTTTCCCGGGGAAGGTCAAAGCCCCCTCGTCCTTGATTTGCATCAGGACTTGATCTATCGGAGCCGTCAACGGGGTGAAGCTCGTGAACCTCCCTCCGGGTGGCTTAGAATGTCGCTCAGCTCTTCGGTCGTCTATTCTCGGCCTCTTCGACCCTTGATCCCTTTGTCCTTCCTCCTGTCGTTCCCTCTTCCTTGGCTTATCCTCTCGAGCCTGCAATGCGTCTTCTGCGTTCATGTATTTGGTTGCCCTGTAGAGTACTTCTGACATGGTTTTAGGGTCGTTCTTGTATAAAGAGAATAGAAATTTACCCTTTCGTAACCCATTCGTGAAGGCTGCTACCAGTATTTTGTCGTCAGCTTCGTCTATTGAGAGCGCTTCCTTATTAAAGCGCGTTATGTAAGCCCTCAGCGTCTTGTCCTCTCGTTGCTTAATACTCATTAGGCAAGCTGTGGACTTCTTGTATCTGTGCCCTCCAATGAAGTGCGTGGTGAACTGAGCACTCAGCTCCTTGAAGGTGCCGATAGAGTTTGGCGTCAGTCGGCTGAACCATATTCTTGCGGGGCCTTTGAGTGTTGTGGGGAAGGCCCTACACATGATCTCGTCAGCTATCCCCTGAAGGTGCATTAGGGTCTTGAATGTTTCCAGATGGTCCAGAGGATCCTTCACCCCATCGTAGCTTTCTATATGTGGCATGCGGAATTTCTGAGGTAGAGGGAAGGCATTCACGGCCGCAGTGAAAGGCGAGTCAGTGCGGTTGACTAAATCGTCTAGATCACTAAAAACTCGCCCCTTGAGCGCGTTCATCATCACCTCCATCTGTTCCCTCATCGCCTGCATCTCTGCGGCAATTTGTGGTGGGGTTGCGTTCATGAGGGACGGCATGCTTAAGTTCTGCCTCTCTGGTCTACTTGGGGCATGGCTGCCTTCAGGTCTCTCTTGGTTTTTCCTTGCAGCGCTGGTCCCTTCTTCCTTTTCTTGCTGGTCGTTTTGTTCTGCATTCTTCTGACGCAGCTGTTCTTCTAAGTCGTTATTTTGTTTGGTGAGACGTTCCACCACGGCAGCGAGAGTTCGAACTTGTCTCTCGAGGGCAGTCGTGGGTGGTTCGTCGCCTTGAACGTCGTTGGTGGTTGCCATCGAGCGAGTGAGTACCATGCAACCCTTAAGTTCGGAAAACGATAGTATGGCTTTTTGTATCTCTACTAACGTTTCCCACAGACGGCGCCAACTGATGAAGTCGAGATTTTCACCAGTGAGCCACACGATACCTTATGCGTTCGAATGTGAACCTGCACAATACAAAGAAGGAAAACCTACAGAGAGCACCGGTGTGGTGCCGGCCAAATACCCTCCGAAGGTTAAGTCAGAAAATATTCTCACAACTCTAGAGTGCTAGAGAGGGTAAATTATGCGTACCTTGATTTATGAGGGTATTGGGGCTTCTATAGTAGTAAAGGGTGGACTTCTCTTTCTTGGAGTAGAAGTATTTTCCTTATAAGAATCCTCTTGAACGTAGATTGCGGAATCCTTTCCTTATAGGACTCTTACATCAAACGTGGAACACAAGCATCTCATATCAAGGGTCTTTATGGCCTTTGGGCCTGCCGATATTTCACATTGGATCCATCTTTAGAGATTTGGCAGGTAATGGGCCCGTCCACTATCGGCCCACAGTAAATGACCGTCAGGCCCATCTCTAGCCCAAATTCTTCCTCTTAAGTATTAATATAGACTTGTGCATTCATGAATGGGATTGAACTTTATCTAAGTACCTTATAGATTTAGATGTTAGAATACATTATGCATGAGTTGTCCAACGGCTAGAAAATGAGATAATTGAGCTCAAAGAGGCAAGAGCTAGGGACCAAAAGGTACGAGCTAAGCAAGAAGAGGTCCAAAAGAATATTCTTAACTTTTTGAGGAGCAAGGGTTATGATGACGCTCTTACCTATGGGGATGGTTCAACTTCAAGTTAAAACACTTTTTGGTTAGTATTTTATTTTAGCAATTGACCCACATTACATGGTGTGACTACTCTTAATGCATTGTTAGAAATATTTCTTATAACATAGTTAATGTTTTTACTTTACGATTTTAATGTAGTATTGTTTTTATATTTGTGCAGATTTCTTATTGGTGGCTTTTAAGAGATTTACTTTTGACATTACTTGAAGACATATGAGGATATCTTTCGTTAGTTCTAATTATATTATGCTACACTTTTTGTATTGTTATAAAACATCTTGAGTTATTGTATATGTTGCAAACAATTATTTTATGGAAGGAGTTTGAATTAGATACTTGTTTTATTTTTTTACTTGTGGAATGTATGGATCTTTTTTTATAAATGTGTTGTTGAAATAAATGTATTATTCAAGTGTGAGGTTTTAATAATGTAATAACAGGTTACAGGTTAATATCAAGCCATGAAAAAAATAAAAACAGAAAATAAGTTTTAGCGACGAATTTTTTCGTCACAAATATAGTAACAAAAAATTGTTTTAGTGATGAAATATTTCGTTTCTAAATGTAGCAAAATTTTGTAAGAAATGGTTTTAGTGACAAAAATTTTTGTCGCTATATATGCCTGGACTTTCTTAAAAATAGTTTTAGTGATGAACTTTTTCGTCACTATATGTACCCGAAAATAATTTTAGTGACAAAATTTAGTGACAAAATGTTTTTAGTGAAAACATAGATATTAGCGAAATGAATATTTTCATCACTGAATGGTGTTTTTAGTGAGGAAAAAAATTTAGCGACAAAACGTTTTCGTCGCTAAAAGTTTTTTTTTTTAAATCAAATCGGACTTTTATTAACGAAATTTTTCATCACCAGGACTTTTAAGGACGGGGTTTCAGCGACGAAATGAGTTTCATTGCTCAAAGTCTGATTTCGTCACTAAAGGTCCTTAGCGATGAAAAACTGGACTTTTAATGATGAATTTTTTCGTCACTGAAAATACATTTTGTTGTAGTCATATTTTTGCATATAATACTAAGATTAATTATGACTCATTCAATGTGTATATAAAGGTAGACATTAAATCTTGGTTGAATTAAGATTATAAAATTCTTTATATATTTATTTGTTGATGATCATTTTAGGAATCCAAATAGAAAGGAGAAGCCGAGCAACGTGGGCAGAAAAGAGTTGGTAAATGAATAGAAAAGCTATTAAGCCCAAGCGGCAGAAATAATGGATCACAGGTCCATGAAATAAATAAATGGGCCTTGAGGAAGCAAACGGGCTTAAGGGAGCCCAAAAAGAGAGAAATAGCAAATCCATGAGAAGTGTGTGATGTAGAAAAGTGAGAATGGTCCATAGCAGGCCTAAAGTAATGCAAGCAAAGAAAGTAAGGGTTAATGGCAAGCCCATGAGCCCCAAGGATGAGTGATAAGATATTTGGGCCAGGGAAGCCCAAAGAGGTTAATAAAAGCTCATGGAAATGCAGAGTTAGGAAAAGGGCCAAGGAAGCCCAAGGAAAGTAAATGGGCCAAGAATGCCCAAGAGAAAAACGAATGAGACATAGGAGACCGCAAGTAATGTAATAAAAAGAACCACTGGCCATGCTGAGCCATTAGGAGAAGAATAAATGGCAGGCCCAAAAAGGCCCAGCAGGATTGGGTCAAACAATGTCGCGGCAGGAATGGCAAAGTTGTATGGTAGGAAATGGTAACAAAAAAAGAACAGGCTGAAGAAGGCAAAGGCCATCATCACGTAAAGCCCGACCCTTAAGTGGAACGAGCCATAAGAGAAAGGGAAATCAGAAAACAGCTCACATAAGAAGTCAAAGACGGACGACAGACTGTGCAGGCAAACCACGGCGAACACATGAGTAACAGGCAGGTTTTGGACATACATAGAAAAGAGGCACGCACAAGGCCCAGACATCACCAACTTGTACCCAGCCAATACAGGACAGTGTGAGGTCATGGGTCAGAGGTAAGAGGGCATGGTTTGGCAGTAGGGAGAGGGAAAACCTATTTTGAGGTTCCTGCTCAGGCTCTTTTGGGGAAATTGTTTTGCTGGGATGACATACCACCCAAAAGAAGCAATGCTGAGTTGGAACCACTAGGTGTATGCCATGAGTGATAAGGAGAGAGAGATCACCACACCGTAGCAGGTAAGGGTGCCACGAAAGATAAACAAACAAAAAAGTCTTCTTTGTCTGGTGATGGGGAGTGGCACAGCCAACACAGACGGACCAGTGGTGGTCGGCAAGTACACTCAGACTGGACAAAGGTGGTTAAAGGCTAAAATAATAAAACCTGGTCACGGCAAGCACTATAAAAGGAGGCCCTTGCCGTGCACAGAAAAAATCATAATCAGGGTAATAGGAACCTCTAAGAAAACCACAGAATAGAAAGCAAATTGAGAAAAAGAGAAAGGAAAAGATAAAAAAGGAATACTAGAAAAGAAGAAAAAAAAAAATAGAGAGTTAGAACGGCAGGCATGCACCAATAGGTTGATTCCCTCTCTCCCTCTCAAAGTCCTACTCTCTGCCGAAAGCAAAAGGGTTCTCTTTGGCACCAACCATTCAGGTTCGTTTCCCTTAAAGTGATTAATTTTCACGGCAGGATTTCTCCAGGAGATTATTCGTGTTGAGAAGAAACGTTTTTTCCTCTCTGGTCTTGGTCCTGCAGATCAGATTGATTTGATTTATTTCTTTTTGATTAGCTCGTATACTACCCATTTATTCCCCTTACTTTCTTTACAAAAGCGATTGTTATTATTGTGATTATCTTTCTTAATTAGGGATTATTTATTCACTTTGATTAAGAAGCTGAAGTACTTTCTTTTTTCATTATTATTATTATGTTTGTCTACCGTAACTCCTCTATGGTAGCTCTGTCTACCGTAAGCATGTTCTTGGCAAACGAGGCATAGTTTACGCACAAGTTGGACCAAATTAAGTTGTAGTTGGACTGGTTTCAACTCCCTTACTCAAAATATTCGGGTTCAGTACCGTAGAAGGCAGCCCAGCCCAATATCACCAAAAGACCCATAACATTAAATTGGCAACTCCGTTGGGGAGTTGAGAAACAGATAAGGACAGGAGCCCTTGCGAACAAATGCCTCCAAGATCCAGGATGACATGAAACATGAGCGTCATGCCCTCACAGGAAAAATCTAGGCCAACAATGCCTCAACAACAGTAGCCTAACCAAAATGAAGGTGTTAACAGAATGGGGGTTGAACCCCAACCGTAGCCAAGATTCCCCACTGACAATGCCAACACCTTCATTGAAGTGTTGCAGGCCCTGCAGCACTTACAGTAGAAAATGATGGAAGAAATCCGTCAGCTGAAAACAGAAAAAATGAAGGAGAAAGGAAGACAACATGACCTGGAACATGTGACAGATAAAGAGGAGACACCAGCAGGAGGTGTCCCATAGCAAGCAGAACAACGTTTCATCACTATGGCCGAAGTAGTGGCCCTCCTGGAGCAAGAGAGGGCCAGAGCACCTAAGGAGTGATTCTATGCATGAAGGCCTTCTGACCCACTAAGGGTACTCAGCAAACCGTACCCCGAGAGTACGAACCATAGGCCTTTGCATAGTACGATGGCAGGAAGGGAAGTTCCGTTGAGCACGTGAGCAAGTTTATTGATACTCTTGGCCCCTACGCAGCAGACGAGGACTTATGTCTTCGGGAGTTTTCCAAATCACTATGTGACCGGGCATACACCTGGTACATCGGCTTAAAGCCAGGATCAATCCCAACTTGGGATGACATGGTGGACGTATTTTGCACTAAATACTTCCACGGGGAAGAAACAGTAATGCTTGCAACCCTGCAAGAAACCAAGCAAAGAAATGGTGAGGATTTGATGGAATATATCAAAAGGTTCAGGGATATAGCACTCGATTGCTGTGATCATTGTGAAGAAAGAACATTGGTGGAAATGTGTATGACAAACATGATCAGGGAGTACAGGGCAGTCCTGGAAAACTTAGAAATCTCCCAGTTTGCACAGTTGTTGCAAAAGGCCAAAAAGACTGCCCAATCCATAAAACGAAGCTCGGACAAAAGAAACGCTCTGTAGGCTATGGCAGTATCTGCTGGTGAGTAGAGAAGGAAGACTAATTGGAAGGAGTACGATACTCCCCTACCAATACTATGCACTCCAAAAAAGTTAGATGTGCTGCTAGACAAGTGGATAGCAAACGGAGTTTTCAAGCCTAATCAAGTTTCTAGAGAGCCTACAGAAGAGAAGCAGAGGGACCCATGCTTCTGCCGTTTGCATAACTACATGCAACATCCTACCACAAAGGGAAGGGTGTAGCAGCGGTAGTAATTTGTGCGGACCCAGGGGAGGACGAAGAGGAGAATCCAGCCCTGCGCTCCAAATTCAAAATTTTGTTTGACTAGCTGGAGCTCACAGCAAAGGAAAGAAAGATAGCCACAAAGGCTTTGGTGAGCATCGCCTCTAGGGCAGGAGTAGAATGTTTATCAGTGGAAATCATAGATGACAGAGCCTTCTTACAGGAGTCGACTAAAATCACTTTTAGTGGTGAATATATGGAGGTGGGGTACCCAGACCATAGGAGGCCCTTCTACTTGGCAGCATCTATAAATCAAATCCCCATCAAAAGGGCCTTGGTAGATACAGGTGCTTCCGTAAATCTTATTCCATTGAGCACTTTACAAGCAGCAGGAATTTCAAAAAGAAAGATTCAGGGATACCTAATAGAAGTAACAGGGTTTGGCAGAAGGGGCGAATACACCGCTGGTCACATCCAACTGTGGTTAAAGGTGGGCCCCATAGCTTCCTTAGCTCGGTTCCATGTGGTGAAGACGAAGGTCTCATATCATGTGCTTTTGGGGAGACCATGGCTGCACAAACACTGATTGGTTCCATCCACCTATCACCAGTGTGTGAAGGGAAGGTTGAATGGTAGGATGATACGCATAGCGGCAAATCCCTCACTGTTCAAGCAAACGGAGGCTCATTTAGTAGAAATTATGTTCTACGACCAATGGGCACCATTTGGGGAAAGCTCAGTATCAAAACCATGAGGCACTTTTTTACCTAAGTCGGAAGACATCCAAAGTGACCCAGAACTTGATCTAAGGGAATTGCTATCACAAAAGAAGAAAAGGAAGGAAGCACCCGCCGCAAAATTAGATGACACGCTGCAATGTGTCAGGGTCCGAGGCCCTGATGGCAGTATTGTGTACAAATTATAAAGGCGCGTGGGGCCCACATGTGGAATACAAGCGGGCCCTACCCAAGAGTGGCAGCATGAGAGTTTGGTGTGTTACGTGGCTCAAGAAAGCTCGGAGGAAGAGGATAATAAAGAGAAAGATGAAAAAGTTATGGCAGAAAAGGATGTACAAGTTTGGGCAAAAGAAGAGTTTGAGGAAGTTGACCTGGGGTCTGGCTCACAAGAACCAAGGCCTATCTCAATTAGTGCAAGCCTGACGAAAAGGGAAAAATAGGAATTAATATTGCTGTTGAAAAAGTTCAAGGACGTCTTCACATGGGATTGCAGTGAAATGCCAGGGTTCGATCCCGGGCTAGTGGCGCATACATTGAATGTGGGCCCAGAGGCCAAGCCAGTAGCCCAGCCTGCCAGGATATTCCACACTGAGATAGTAGGGCAAATAGTCAAGGAGGTACAGAAATTGCTGGCCGTAGGATTCATTAAGCCCATTCAACACCCACACTGGCTATTAAAAATAGTACCAGTAAAGAAGAAGAACGGATAGATAAGATGTTGTGTAGATTTCAGAAATCTCAACAGAGCTTGTCCTAAGGACGAATTCCCATTGCCGAACATGGATTTACTAATAAATTCTGCGAAAGGAAGTGCTATGTTCTCATTCATGGACGGGTTCAGTGGGTACAATCAGATCAGAATGGCACCAAGGGATGCAGAGAAAATCGCTTTTAGAACACCATGGGCAACTTCTACTACACTATGATGCCTTTTGGGCTAAAAAATGCGGGTGCCACTTATCAACTAGCAATGACGGCTATATTTCATGACATGATGCATCAGGAACTGGAGGACTATGTGGATGACATAGTGGTAAAGTCAAGGAGGAGGGAAGAACACTTCCACGTGTTGAGAAAGGTATTTGAGAGGTGTAGGGCTTTCAAATTAAGGATGAACCCTCCTAAGTGCACATTTGGAGTTTCCTCTAGAAAATTCTTGGGCTTCCTGGTTCACAACAGGGGAATAGATGTGAATCCAGCCAAAGCCACAGCCATAGCAACTATGAGATCTCCAGCCATGGTAAAAGAATTGAAGAGCTTCTTAGGGAAGGTTTTACATATCTAGAGATTCACCCCAAGGCTGGCATCAATTACTTCCGCTTTCACTAGATTACTCAGGAAAGGGCAAAGCTTCGAATAGGGAGAAACGCAATAGACGGCCTTCAAAAGGCTACAGCAGATCATGATGAACCTCCCTACTATGCAGGCCTCAATCCACAAAAAACCATTGCTACTCTACCTGGCCACCAACTCATATGCCATTGGTTCATTGATCACCCAAAAGGATGGAGGTGGCATTAAGCAACCAGTGTACTACATCAGCCGCGCCTTAAAAGATGCAGAAACTAGTTACCCAAGGGCAGAAAGGGCATGCCTGGCTATTGTGTATGCTTCGCAGAGGCTACGCCGTTATTTCTTGCCTTACGAAGTATGGCTGATGACCAAGTCTCATGCCGTCAAAGCTTTGTTGCGGCAACCAATCCTCTTTGGCAGGATATCCTAATGGTTATTACAATTGTCACAATACGACTTGAAAATAGGGACACCCAAGGCGGTAAAAAGCCAGACTATAGCAGATCTGTTGGCACAGTTTCCAGGAGAGGAAGAATTCCCACTGGATGATGAAGTTCTAGGGGAAGTAGTTATGACAGAAAAGGTCAGAGAGCAATGAGTAATGAAATTTGACGGGTCTTCTACCGCCTAATTAGGGGGAGTGGGAGTAGTTTTGTACCATGAAGAAGATGAGGCAGTAGCGCTATCGTTCAAACTGGAATTCCCCTGTTTAAACAACACGGCAGAATACGAAGCCTATCTAACCAGGCTAGCCACGGCTTTCGAAATGGGAGTCAAGCATTTAAGGGTAATGGGTGATTCTAACCTAGTAGTCTACTAGACCAAGGGGAGCTTCTCCTTAAAGGAACCCAACCTAGCCCTGTACAGAGAAATGGCCTAGAAGATGGAGGAAAAGTTTTCAACCTTCGAAATAAAACATGCTCCAAGGAATGAAAACCGATTTGCGGATGCGTTAGCCGCACTAGGCTCACAAATAATTTTCGAAGGGAATAACACTAGGGTAGAAGTCAATAAGAGGAAAGAATCTATTATTGAGATGTTGAAGGAAAGGTTCCAGGAGGAACAGTGTGAAGGAGATTAGCGAATTCCCATAAGGGAGGCCTTGATGAAAGGAGAAGACGCTACAAAACTAAAGGTGCTAAAAGACTACACTCTGGTAAGAGAAGAATTGTACCGCAGGATGCCAGGCAGGGTCTTGTCCAGATGCGTAGGGCAGGAGAAGGCCTAGAGAAAGTTGAAAGAAATACATGACAAGACTTGCAGATCCTTCGGGGAGATCAGCCTTTACCGTAGACTTCAAAAGGCAGACTTCTATTGGCCAAGCATGGGTAAAGACATAGACCGAGTCCAAACCCAGTACGGGACCTGCCAGCTTGCAGCAGACAGGGAGGAAAGTTATGTTGTGTTCATCAGTGAAGACTGGAAAAGCCCATTCACACAGTATTTGGCAGAAGGTATCTTGCCACAAAAGCACAGTGAAAGATACAAGCTTAAGAGGTTGGCAACGCGTTACTTTTTGCATAACGCGATCCTTTTTAAGAAATGATATGATGGAGATCCCTTAAGATGTCTAGGTCCCGAGTAAGCGAAATATATGATAAAAGAAGTGCACTCAGGAGAGTGTGAGGAACACCAGGGGAAGAAAAAGCTTTACAGATGCCTGCTGCAAATGGGCTACTACTGGCCTACCATGAAGAAAGATACAACAGAATTTGTGAAAAAATGCCACAGTTGCCAAGTACAAGCCAACCTGATTCACACCCACCCGCAAAGCTTACATAGCATGGTCACCCGATGGCCCTTTCACAGTCGAGGGCTTGATTTGGTGGGGCCAGTTAATCCGTTGTCACGTGGATACATATGGATCCTAATGGCTATAGAATACTTCACTAAGTAGGGAGCACTAGGGGAAGAAAAAGCTTTACAGATGTCTGCTGCAAATGGGCTACTACTGGCCTACCATGAAGAAAGACACATCAGAATTTGTGAAAAAAATGCCATAGTTGCCAAGTACAAGCCAACTTGATTCACACCCACCCACAGAGCTTACATAGCATGGTCACTCAATGACCCTTTCACACTTGAGGGCTTGATTTGGTGGGGCCAGTTAATCCGCCGTCGCGTGGTTACATATGGATCCTAGTGGCTACGAAATACTTCACTAAGTGGGCAGAGGCAGTACCACTCCATAAAGCCACAGGAGGAGCGGCAGCTAACTTCATCAAGGAGAACATAATTGTGAGGTTTGGGGTACCCTACAGGATTATCAGTGACAATGGCACACCCTTTGTCAAAAGTGATGTAAGGAAGATGCTAGAGTTCTATCAAGTTAAGCACCACCGTTCATTGCCCTATTACCCTCAAGAAAATGGGAAAGCAGATGTGACAAACAAGACCCTCATAAAGATCATTAGTAAAATGAGCCAAGAGTATACAGGAGGATGGGCAATGCACCTGCCGGACGCTTTTTGGGCTTATAGAAATTCATCAAAGTCAGCCATAGGGTTTTCACCTTTTTCCTTGGTCTACAGAACAGAGCTAATGAGCCCTGCAGAAGTAATGACTCCATCCCTGAGAGTTATACAAATGCGAGAGAAAGAAAAAGAAAAGGAAGTCTTTGCGGCAAAAAGATGCGAAAACCTAGAAGGGCTTTATGAAAGGAGGGAAGAGGCCCAAAAGCGCAGCCGCATATACAGACAAAGGATGACTCAAGCCTATGGCAGGATAACCAAAGAGAGAGTGCTCGTGGAGGGACAACTCGTGTTAAAAGTAGCAGACTACGTTAGACGAGGTATGGCAGGACCATCTAAGTTTGCACCAAAATAGGAAGGATCCCTTGTGATAAGGGAGGCGCATCCAAGTGGGTATTACAGTTTGACCCAGATGGATGGCAGAGACCTAATGGATCCCATCAATGGGAAGTAGTTGAAACGTTATTATGCTTAAAGTGAAGAAGTTATGAAGTTTTCCCTTTCGGTTAAAGAATTTTATGTTTCCTTTTTCTTTTCTTTTTTCCTTCAAAATGATAATGTCACAAGACAAGATTGTAACATGCTTTCATGAGTATGTAATGAAAAAGTACGAAGAATTAGCATTCTATGTCATAGCAATAGCAAAAGCAGTAACAAAGTGTAGCATCATAGTTACAAACCCAAACTGTGGCAAACCGGCCAAATAAGTACTATAGGAAACATAAAGTGTACTAGATAGGGTAATAAGAGAAGAAAGATTAAAAAATAAAATAAAAAATAAATAAATGGGGGAACTACATCATCATCAACAAAGTCTGAAAATGAGAGGCTAATCTCCAAAGCGACTGGACCCACAAATGCTAGAAAGAAGGTGCTCGCGACGACCCTCTAAATTTGCCACCTCCTTCCTTAGAGCCTCAATCCATACATCAATGGCGTCAACAGCAGGTTGAACTCTCCTCATGAAAAGGGCTCGGGCAATCTCACAGAGATGGTCCAGAATGAATTCCATAGCAAAGCCCACACTAACAAGCTCTTGAATCGCGACCCTCCACCGCAGGATCCTCTCGGTGGAAACAATGTCAACGAAGTTATGCTCAATGTCATTCATCACACTCCCCAGCATCTTCAAGAAGTTCTCTCTAGTAGAACGGCTAAAGCGGAATCCCTGCATAAAGTCACCACGGCTACTGTAGACCTTCACCAAATGAGAAGCACAATCCTCGGGAACTCTAAAGGCATGAAAATCTACATAGGGAGGCCCAGAACCCCAGAAATCTGCAGGATCGAGGTCATTGACCTCAAGCTGGTCGAAGTGAGAAAAGAAGGCTACAACCTCACTCACAGGGTCCGAAATGATGGCAGAACTATTGCCCACCTCAAATTGAGAAAGGGGCAGTGGGAAGTGGACCTATCAAGAATGCAAAAAGCGCGATATGAGAAACTGCGATCTAAGGAGGATGAACTCACAAGGAAGAAATGAAGAAGGGGATGAGGGAAAAGAAACTCACCAGGACCCGTGAGAATGGGGGCTATAGGAAGGGCAGAAACAGGTACAGAAGGTACAGCAAAAATGGGTGCTATAGGTGTGGCAAAAGGAGGGGCTGTAGGCATACCTACGTCTACTGCAACTCTTGGCCCTTCAAAGGTCTCTAGAAATAGGGAAATAGGCATACTAATAAAGGGAGACCGTAGCAAATGGGTGACGCAAATACATATGTATAAGGAGGAGATAACAAAAAAAGAGCGAAGAGTGAACTTAGCGAAAAAAAGAGAAAAAGGCACATACCCATGAATTCAGTCTCGGGGGCAACACTGTCCTCTTCGTCAGAATCAGAAATCCTCTTCTTCAGGATAGGCTCATCGTCAGGATCCTTAAGAGCGTCCTCAAACCCCTCAGAGGACAAGTCTGCATCAAGCCCACGTGTAGCAGAGCTAGGAATGGAAGAAGGGGTAACCACCAAAGAAAAACCATCCTTCATGGCCTGAGATAGAGCTGCGAAGGGGTCACTGGTGGAGATAACAAGGGGTGTGACAGGGGAAGTAACCTCGGTTTGAGTAGTAGTAGGAGGAATGACTCCCTCTTGGGGAGTAAGTGTCTCGGCAGGGATGGGAGTGGCCTCACCAACCTTCTCAGTATGAATACCCTCTTCTATGGGTACCGGCTCAGTAGAAGGGATATGAGCCTCAGTAGGAACTCCGTGTTCAGCAGCAGAAGGGGCAAGTGTTGCAAATACTACATCAGCCCCATCAAAGAAGCCTCCCATGGGTACGCCCATGGAGGCAGAAAGCTCCTCAGCTATGGGGTGATACACAGAAATAGGCTCGGCTCATCTTGGAAGAGAAAAAAAAAAAAAAAAAAAAAGGAAAAATGAAGAACAAAGGAACCCATAATTGGATGAGACGAACAAAGGCATGTGGCAGAGGAAACACATGTAAAGGAAAAAAAAAAAAAAGGGACGAAAAGAGATGCACCTCAAACTCAGGTTCATCAAGCAATATGGGACGGGTGGCAAAGGCATCTTCCTTATGCTTAGATTGCGAAAGAAAAGAGAATAGAAGACATGGTTAAAGAGAGAAGTCAACAAGCATGTCAGGGTTAACCGTAGGGAAGTCAAAATATATATCTATGTATATAAAAGACAAAGTAGAAGTAGAGATAACATACTCTCTGCTCAGTGGTGAACACAGGATGAAGGGATGTCTTTCTCTTACTGCCTCGAGTCCAGCTGGAAGGGGGAGCATCTGTAGATGACTGTAGGGCAGCAAACTTGGACTTGCTGGCAGTAGGGCGTGCACTGGAACGAGTACGGGTAGAAGGAGGTAGAGAGCCTTCTAAACCTATCTTGCCCATTGGAGGAAGGCCAATGTTCGTCACTTTCACTTTCTTCTCCCAACCCAAAGGATAATCACTGGTTTGCCAATACCACCCTCTATTCTCCTTATCCCACTCAAAGATGGCAGACCGATTCTGCTTCCTGGCATATGCTAACACAGACTTGGAAGGCAAGAGCAATCGAGGATTAGCCGAAATGATCGCACTGAGCCCATCAAGAGGAATAAGGGAGAAACCACGACTACCCATCAATTCTTGCTTAAACGAAGTCATCACAGTCTGCCAATATTCGTACATGGTAGGAGTACAAATGCCCTCCCTCAGTGAGCCTGGAATGGTAACTGCAGTAAAACGCTGGCTCTAGAATTCCAAAGCAATATGTTGCAAGAAGGGTCGGACAAAAGTATGAGACTCCATAAGAAAAGAAAGATCATCAGGAATGTCCTGATCTAGCCCAAACTATCTTCTCACCTAGTTGGCAGGATAATGCACAAACCTAATGCCTTCATCGACCAAATACCGCAAACACCCAGCATTGGTGGCCGCCAAGTAAGTAATTCCTGTCTCCTCAAAATCGGTCAAGGGGGTGGTGGTCCCGGCAGTGTCAACAAATAGACCCATAACAGAGTTTGCACATGTGTAACCCATACTTAAATTTCTGTAAGCTCTCCAAGAAAACCCAACTCCTTTATCAAAGGATTCAACGGCAGAATGGTCAATTGGCTTTAAACCGACCCAACGAAAAGCTAATGGGAAGTCAAACTCAAATCTGCCACAAAAATCAGTAATGGCTTGCGGACATGACTGATA
Organism: Quercus aquifolioides; assembly: GCA_019022515.1. Classification (NCBI taxonomy): domain Eukaryota; kingdom Viridiplantae; phylum Streptophyta; class Magnoliopsida; order Fagales; family Fagaceae; genus Quercus; species Quercus aquifolioides. The sequence continues at coordinate 39,729,378 of CM032333.1, forward strand.
CTTTTCTTTAGCAAAACAGATGGGCCTACACTTCGCCAAGTGCTTGGCACAACGCTCATACAACAAGTGCTGCAAAATAGTACTATGAACAGAAGAGGTGACTATGTGACAAGAGCCTGCTTGACTCTCATCGCTCCACAGGATGTCTAATTGAACATACAAATGCCCCAGGAACATAGGAGCCAATGGCAGACTTACCCCAGCAGATATCTTGATAGCTAAACGAAAATATAAAGGCTTCACAGCGTAGTGGGGATGAGAGCCAAAGATAAACTTACAAAGCCAGAACGCAATGAAGGCTGCATGACGAGTAGCCATGGAGAATTTAGAAGAGGAACTAACCCAATATGACAACTTGGCATTCCCACTCATCCTTTTCTTCAACTCGGCCTCCATGGCCTCTTCCTCCGAAGAAAGCTCTAAAGCAGTAGGATCAACATCGCCAAGGATGGGCAAGAGCAACTAATTGGCTACATCTTCCAGGGTCATGGTGATCTCACCGCAGGAGAAGAAGAAAGTATGGGTGGTGGTACACCACCGACAGACCAAATGACGGAGGTTGGAGAGGTCCCTAAAGTTGGATAAGCAGCTAGATGAAATGATAGCCTTCAATACACCGGCCCACTGTAACAACCCCGTGAAACCCATGTCGGATAACTCGTTATCCACCCATTCCCTCCAACCCAAAGCGGTGCTCGATCCAAATTCGAAGTGAATGGGCACGGAGAGTGAAGTGCCTTGGCAGATGATGAGATCGGGGATTGAGGAAACCAACGGAGCCCAAGAAACATCTGTGTTTTGCTAGCAAAGAGCAAGCCACACACGGCCTGGCGGCGGTGGCGGCGTGTAATCACCAGGGACCTCTGGGAAATAGGGGTGGATGTCATACCAAGGATCAATAAAAGGAGCGCACTCACTATCCAGGGCACACTGCACTTCTTTCTCGTCGGAATGGTCCGATTCGAAATGTACGACCTCCTCGCCTACATCACATGCGGCGGGAGGATCAGAGACAACCTTTTTTCCCTTACGGCAGGAAGAGCTTTGGCCTTTCACTGGAGTCATGGTACAGGGATTTGATCGGAGTAAACAGATAGGAGTGTTTAAGAAGAAGGAAACGGTGAAGAAAGCGAAATGGAGAAAGTGTTTTGGAAAGGGAGAAGAAGTTTGTGTTTGGATTATGAAGGGATTCTCTCTTAAATACCCAGGTCATTAATGCTGGCACGAAAGGAGGCGACAGGTCAGCCATCACAAAGGGGATGAAATTAATGAAACGACAGCTGCATTTCAAAATAACTGCTAAACTGGGAAATTCGAAGAGACAACATTGTTCACGGCAAAATATATATATATATATATATATATAAATACATATGTATAAGGTGGGGTCCACTATTCAAAAAAAGCCAGTGAAGGAAAAGAAGACAGAAAGACAGAAAGGGTAAGGAAGTCTTTTATTCACATATGAACCGCAGGAACGCTTCATATATTCAGGGGGCTAAATGTTGATGATCATTTTGGGAATCCAAATAGAATGGAGAAGCCCAACAATGCGGATAGAAAAGAGTTGGTAAATGGACAGAAAAAACTATGAAGCCCAAGCGACAGGAATAATGGATCACAGGTCCATGAAATAAACAAATAGGCCTTGAGGAAGCAAACGTACTTAAAGGAGTCCAGAAGAGAGAAATAGCAAACCCATGGGCAGTATATGATGTAGAAAAATGAGAATGGGCCACAAGAGGCCCAAAGTAATGCAAACAAAGAAAGTAAGGGGTTGATGGCAAGCCCATTAGCCCCAAGGATGAGGGATAAGATATTTGGACCAAGGAAGCCTAAAGAGGTTAGTAAAAGCCCATGAAAATACAGAGTTAGGAAAAGGGCCAAGGAAGCCTGAGGAAAGCAAATGGGCCAAGAATGCCTAAGAGAAAAATGAATGGGACACAAGATCCCGCAAGTAATGTAATAAAAAGAACCACTGGCCGTGCTGAGCCATTGGGAGAAGAATAAATGGCAGGCCTAAAGAGGCCCAGCAGGATTGGGTCAAACAACGTTGCGGCAGGAATGGCAGAGTGGTATGGTAGGAAATGGTAACAGAAAAAGAGCAGGCTGAAGAAGGTAAAGCCCATCATCAAGTAAAGCCTAGTCCCTAAGTGGAGCGAGCCATAAGAGAAAGGGAAATAAAAAAAACAGCTCACATAAGAAGTCAAAGACAGATGGCAGACTGTGCAGGTAAACCACTGCGAACGTATGAGCAACAGGCAGGTTTTGGACATACATAGAAGAGAGGCACGCGCAAGACCCAGACATCACTAGCCTATACCCAGCCAATACAGGACAAAGTGAGATCATGGGTCAAAGATAAGAGGGCATGGTTTGGCGGTGGGGAGAGGGGAAAACCTATTCTGAGGCTCCTGCTTAGGCCCTTTTGGGGGAAATATCTTGTTGATATGACATACCACCCAAAAGAAGCAAGGATGAGTTGGAATCACTAGGTGCATGCCATGAGTGAGTAGAGAGAGAGAACACCCACACCGTAGCAAGTAAAGGTGAAACAACAGACAAACAAATAAAATAGTCTTCCTTGTTTGGTGATGAGGAGTGGCACAGCCAACACAAACGGACCAGTGGTGGTTGGCAAGTACACCCAGACTAGACAAAGGTGGTTAAAGGAAAAAATAGTAAAATCCGGTCACGACAGGCACTATAAAAAGAGGCCATTGTCGTGCACAAGGATCACAATCACGGTAATAGGAACCTCTAAGAAAAACCATGGAATAGAAAACAAATTGAGAAAAAGAGAAAGGAAAAGATAAAAAAGGAATACTAGAAGAGAAGGAAAGGAAAAATAAATAAATAAATAGAGAGTTAGAACGGCAGGTATGCACCAATAGGTTGATTCCCTCTCTCCCTCTCAAAGTCCTGCTCTCTGCCAAAAGCAAAGGGTTTTTTTGGGCACCAACCATTCAGGTCTGTTTCCCTCAAAGTGATTAATTTCCACGGCAGGATTTCCCCGGGAGATTATTCGCATTGAGAAAAGACGTTCTTCCCTCTTTGGTCTTGGTCCTGTGGATCAGATTGATCTGATTTCTTTCTTTTCATTAACTCATGTCCTACCCACTTATTCCCCCTACTTTCTTTACAAAAGTGTTTGTTATTATTGTGATTGTCTCTCTTAATTAGGGATTATTTATTCACTTTGATTAAAAAGCCAAACTACTTTCTTTTGTTATTATTATTATTATGTCTGCTTGCCACAACTCATCTAAAGTAGCTTTGCTTGCCGTAAGCATGCTCTTGGCAAACGAGGCATAGTTTGCGCACAAGCCGGACCAAATTGAGTTGTAGTTGGACCGGTCTCAACTCCCTTAGAATATTTAGGTCCATTACCGTAGAAGGTAGCCCAACCTGTTGGGAAATTTAGATCCCGGTTGATAGAATTAACAAGTTTTAAACCCAAGTTATTAATCAGATTTATTATGAACAAACTTGTTAAAACAAATAAACATCAACATCATGTCAAAAATAAATGCAGCGAAAAAGTAAATAAGACAAGATATGATGACCCAGGAAAAACAATGAAACAAACTAGTTTCACAATAAAAAACCTGGGGGGAAACATTCCCGAAAAGCAATCCACTATAGTAAAGAGAAGTTTCAGATCTAGTACAAAACTTTTATCCCTAGACTCTACAATCCCCGTAGATGAACTTACAACAGAAACCTTCTACCACTTTAGAACCTCTAAACTCTTCAATATATGAACACCACTCTTTTTGTTGCACGGATCCCAGTACGTGACTAACTCCTTTGCACGAATCCTAGTACGTGACTCACTCACCAACTTGAGGAAGAAGAATGTTGGCTGCAAAGTTCTTCACTTCATCAACAATGAAGATTAAGAAGCACTTGGTTACAAAACCCTAAGGCGTAAAGACGCAGTAGCTTCTTTCAGAGAGAATAATCTTTTTAATATGTTCTCCTTGTATTCTCTTATTCTCTTGTGTGACGTAACCTCGATCGATCGAGAGGTGTCGAGGAGGTGTCGAGATTTAATGAATCTCAATAGATAGCAGCTATCGAGGAGGTGTCGAGAAGGTGTCGATGAGACAGAAACTTTCTCGATCGATCGACAAGCTATCGAGAAGCTATCGAGATTGCGATAAGAATCAGCTGAAGATCTCGACAGATAGCCAGGTGTCGAGGTAGCTATCGAGAGGTGTCGAGATTTAATGAACTTGCACTTCAGCTTGCTTTTTCTTGGACAGACTTGATGACTTCAACACTTGATCTTGAAACAAGGTTTCTTGAAGTATTAAAAACACCTAGAACTACCCAATTACAAGTAGAGTGCGTTTTGTCAAAAGGATTTGCCAATTTACATAAAATATGTCCTTAACAATCTCCCCCTTTGGCAATCCGTGACAAAACCACAACAAACAAATGAACATATGAGAGAAGTCATAAATCACTCAACTCATACTCACTTGTTACATACAATAAAATCTATCCTAACACAAACTCTTGAAAAACTTTGCAAGAAGAGAGCTTATGATAAGTAGACTTTGACAACCTGTATTTCTGAAACACTTTAAACAAAACTCATCAAGGCATCTTGTGTGAAACAGAAATAATTAGATTGCATACAAGTATAAGAAACATGTGTATAAAGATAGAAAAGAAACAACACATGTAAAGGTAGGTGAAAGAAACATACATCAGCATATAAAGAAGATAAGCACAATGTATGTAATCATGGTCACAAGACCCAAGGTACAAGAAGAAGGAAGTAAACACTCCCCCTAACAAGATGAAACACATCTCCCCCTTACAAAGGAATGTATTTCTCCCCCTAACATGTAGAATCTTATAAAAAGAAACCACAATGTCTCCACACTTTCTCTCCCCCTTTTTGTCATGATTGACAAAGGGTACAAGAAGCTAGAAAGCTTCGCCCGAGAAACGTAAAGATGATCAAGGATGATCAAGGAGGCACAAAGAAATCCATATAAATGCATGAATGTAATGAAACAAGATGCTATGGATGACAAGATAATAGAAAGATGCAAAACATGTGAAAAACACATGGATCCCAAAACACACACACACACACTAAACAAGTCTAACCAATTTTATATTTCAAAAACAAGTTATGACAGTTTAGTGAGCATACACTAGCATATGTAAACACTTGTGATGGCCAAATCACATTGTACCTGCACATGTATCAAAAGTAGCAAAGAATATTGCGTGTTGTGTGTGAAAAACATCGCAAGATTGCATATGTGTATACATGTTATGACGATCTGAGATATGAGTAAATAACTTTTAACTCACACACAATCATAACTGTTTGATGGGGACTATCACCTTCAAGGTACATCCTATAACTCCCACATCTCCTAGAAAACACGCTTGCAATCATATTTAAAGCATCTTTAATCTTTTTGCTTTATATTTTCTTTGCATATTTTTTCTTTTAAGCATATCATGCATGGGCATAAAAAGAGAGAAAAGAAATACCCAAGATGTTAAGCATTTGACATCGCATTTTTGCTATGCCGAAGCATACGAATGTCTTTGACACTGCACTTTTGCTATGCCGAAGCATACAGGTGTCTATGACACTGCACTTTTGCTATGCCGAAGCATACAGGTGTCATACTTATGATTGGCGGGTAACAGTGGTGAGATGGTTATTTATGCCTTTCTCTTAGGATTTTCTAGTCCTACCCGTCAAAAAGAGTGATATGAGTGTTAAGTTTTAAGAGATAACCTAATCTTACTCATCACAAACAAGAGCCACAAAGCTCACTTGCTTAGTTGTGCATAGAGATGCTCATCTAAGCTACAAAAGATACAAAGTTTAGAAACTTTGTTTCAATGGCCATCCAAGGTACACAAATACCAAAGTACACAAAACACACACTGTTTTTGTATTTTTCTGATTTTTCCTTTTTATTTTTTATTTTGAAAAACAAACAAAATAAAGACTAAACAACCAAACAAAAACAGACAAATAGCATGGAAGCATGAAAGAAAAATGCATATGCATGAAAACATGATAGAAATATGCAGATGCATGAAAGCATAATTCCAAGAATAGATAAGAAATCAAGCAAGAAAGTCCTACTTTAGATAGAAAGAATTAAAGCAGAGGACAAACAGAAAAGACAATTAAGTCTTAGGCTCCTTTCTCACCCACACAGCACGAGTCTTTGGCCGTGAAGATGAAAAGGCACGTGTCCTAGTATGTCTACTAAAGGACATAGAAGAATTAGAATTCTCCTGAAATTGAGTTAAAAAGCTCAAGACTTTTAATAACTCTCCAAACAAAGGTGTAGGTCCTTGAGAGGAAACCTGTGACCATTTGGACAATTGCTTATGAGGATACAACCTAAAGCAATTAGGACGAATGTGTCCAGCAACACCACAATGGTGACAAACATGAGGTCTAACAAAAGATTTAGATTTCATACCTTTATTACCTTTCTCAGATTGGGGTACAAAGACAGTCCTTGATCCAGAAGCTATGGACGAGGAGGGGCTGGAGGAAACAGCATATCCTAAGCCAGTCTTGTCAGAACTAGGCTTTTGAGCACTCAAGACCTCATCAAGCTTTGCACTAGACATCCTCTCTATTTGAGTTCTAGCTTGACTAAGCTCAACCTCAAGATTCTTGACCTTCTCTTCAAATGAGGTGTTCTCCACAACAAGAGTCTCAACTAACCTTGTACTCTCATCTAGTTTGACTAACAGATCAGCTTTTTCAGTTTTTACCTCATTAAGCTCTTTTCTACAAAGATGAGAAGTCTTTTCAGATTTTATGAATTCAGTGCATAGCTTATCATAGGCTTCTTGAAGGGTCATCTTCTTAGGTACTTCATCATCAGAAGAATCCTCACTGTCACTAGCACTCTCCACAATCACCTTATCGGTTGAGGCAGCAAAGGCCATAACGTGACGACATTCATCCACAAACTCATCAGAAGAGTCATCCTCAGTATCACTCCAAGTAGCAACCAACCCTTTATCTTTTAACTCATTGGTCTTTTCCTTCATGAGGTAGTTTGGACATTCTATCCTCATATGACCAAAACCTTTGCACTCATGGCATTGAATAAGGGGTTTTTCATTCTTGCCCTTCCTAGAGGATTTAGGTTTCCTAGGAGGTTTGCCCTTATCCTTTTTCCTAAACTGAAGAAGCTTGATAATCTCATCAGTTATGAAGGTTAGATCCTCATCCTCATCTTCACTTTGATCTTCATCTTCAGAGTCCTCAGTCTCTTCCTCTATACCCTTGAGAGCCAAGTTTTTGCTCTTTCCACCTTTTCCCATTGAGCCTAATCCCATCTCATAGGTTTGAAGGTTCCCTACAAGCTCAGTCAAAGGAATTTGATCAATGTCCTTGACTTCTTCAATGGCAGTGATCTTGGCATGGAATCTTTCAGGTAAGGACCTAAGGATTTTTCTAACAATTTTGGATTCTGAAATACATTCTCCAAGGTTGAAAGCAGAATTCACATTATCCTTGAGTTTGGCATAGAACTCATCAAAGGTCTCATCCTCCTCCATTCTTATTTTTTCAAAACTACTAGTGAGTTGTTGAAGCTTCACAGTCTTTACTGCCTTTGTACCTTCATAGGTGGTCTCAAGAATAGTCCATGCTTCCTTGGCAACTTCAGTGGATGAAATTTTCTTGAATTCTTCATTGGTCACCCCACAAAACAAAGCATTCAAGGCCCTACTATTGAAATTTGCAGCTACAATTGTTGCATCATCCCAATCCACAGGTGCTTCCTTCGGCTTAATCCAGCCAATTTCAACAGCTTGCCATACCTGTTCACCTAGAGCCTGCAAGAACACTTTCATACGAACTTTCCAGTACGCATAATTAGTTCCATCAAATAAAGGAGGTATAAATAAAGATTGTCCTCTATCCATGACAACAGGGGTCAATGGATCACACTCAGGAAATTAATCCAATCAGAGTGAACCCGCTCTGATACCACTTGTTGGGAAATATAGACCCCGGTTGATAGAATTAACAAGTTTTAAACCCAAGTTGTTAATTAGATTTATTATGAATAAACTTGTTAAAACAAACAAACATCAATATCATGTCAATAATGAATGCAGCGGAAAAGTAAATAAGACAAGATATGATGACCCAGGAAAACCAATGAAACCAACCAGTTTCACAGTAAAAAACCTGGGGGGAAACCTTCCCGAAAAGCAATCCACTATAGAAAAGAGAAGTTTCAGATCTAGTACAAAACCTTTGTCCCTAGACTCTACAATCCCCGTAGATGAACTTACAGCAGAAACCTTCTACCGCTTCAGAACCTCTGAACTCTTCAATATATGAACGCCACCCTTTGATGCACGAATCCCAATACGTGACTCACTCCTTTGCACGAATCCCAGTACGTGACTCACTCACCAACTTAAGGAAGAAGAATGTTGGCTGCAAAGTTCTTCACTTCATCAACAATGAAGATCAAGAAGCACTTGGTTACAAAACCCTAAGGCGTAAAGACGCAGTAGCTTCTTTCAGAGAGAATAATCTTTTTAATATGTTCTCCTTGTATTCTCTTATTCTCTTGTGTGACGGCCTTTAAAATAAGCCTTATATAAGTCTAGGGTTGTGAGAAAAGAAACCCTACTCAAATACATAAGCCTGGCCCAAAAATCAAAAAGCTGAAAATTCTGATTTCCCGTAACCTCGATCGATCGAGAGGTGTCGAGGAGGTGTCGAGATTTAATGAATCTCAATAGATAGCAGCTATCGAGGAGGTGTCGAGAAGGTGTCGATGGGACAGAAACTTTCTGACCAGCTATCGAGAAGCTATCGAGATTGCGATAAGAATCAGCTGAAGATCTCGACAGATAGCCAGGTGTCGAGGTAGCTATCGAGAGGTGTCGAGATTTAATGAACTTGCACTTCAGCTTGCTTTTTCTTGGACAGACTTGATGACTTCAACACTTGATCTTGAAACAAGGTTTCTTGAAGTATTAAAAACACCTAGAACTACCCAATTACAAGTAGAGTGCGTTTTGTCAAAAGGATTTGCCAATTTACATAAAATATGTCCTTAACACAACCCAATATCACAAAAAGGCCCACAACATTATTTATTCATGCACTAAGATTATAAAAAAGTAGAATAAAAAATACACTCATCTAGCTTGAAGTTTTATGAAATAACACTCATCCATAAATTATAGACGAAAGTGATACTTCCTCCTTGAGCTTTATACATATGCAACAAATAAGTTCATATTCTCCTATTATTTGATTTTTAAAAATACCTTTACTAATTTTATATAAACATCAAGGGGGACTTTTTTTTTTTTTAGCTAGTTTTAATATGAATCTTTTTTTATTTTCAAATGAAATATTGCACTAGTGAAGTCACAGTTTGAAAGGACATAGACTTATACAAACCTCAAGGGAGATTAGTCTTCATTCTTCCCTAAAAAATAAAATTTAAATAGATTGTTAATATTTTGGCTTTGGAATTGTACTCAATGTGGTTGACTTGCAGAAAAACTTAAGATCGAGTTCGATTTTAAAAAAAAAAAAAACATCGTAGCTTTGTGAGATTTTGATTTTCTTATGCTGGGGAAAAAGTTAATAATAAATGAATGTTGTTTTGTGTATGCCAGTGAGGAGGAGCTCAATTCGATCACAACAGTCCATCAATCTTTTTTCTTTCTTATTACACTGCTGGCTTCCCTTGTTGGATTGCATTTTCAATTCTCAGACACATCCCCATTGGAAACACATTTTACAATCATCTTGCTGCTCATCCTGGCTGCAGTTGTGTACAGCATTGCCTACATGAATCTTTTTCAAACTCACAACACAGAGTACCAAACCATACTCAGGCTCGCTTTTTTGGTTTCTGGAGCTGTTATTTGTGAGCTGTTAATTGCATTACTCGTCCCACCATTTTGGTGGGTTACGATAAATTTAAGCATAAGCCTAATTAAAGAGATACTGCGTCGCTGGCACCAACCGATTTACAAGTATCTCTGCCACGCAACTAATTTAGTACTCAAAGCAGGAGTGATCCAACATATATATCACACTACAAAAAAGATTGCTATTAGCAACGGCTTGAGTTCGTCACAACAACACAAAAAGCCGTCGTAGATTAGTAGTGTCGACGGCAAAAGGCCGTTGACTTCCATTACTAAAAGCCTCGTCGGTAATACTATATTACCGACAAGGCTGTCGCTAACACTCATTTTCGACCATAAAAAGCCATCGTAAGCACTTGATATTTTCCATCGAAAATACTTATTCATATGAGGAAGTTGGACGACCAAATACATTTTGTGATGAACTAAGGTCGTCGTTAATATATTTTTTCGACAACTAAAAGTCATCATAAATACTTGATTTGTTGTCGAAAATACAACTTCATACGAAGAAGTTGGACGACCAAATACATTTTGTGATGAACTAAGGTCGTCGTTAATATATTTTTTCGACAACTAAAAGTCATCATAAATACTTGATTTGCCGTCAAAAATACAATTTCAAACGATGAAATTGAATGGCCAAATACATTTTGCGACTAACTATAGCCATCATTAATGTATTTTTTTCAACAACTAAAATCCATCATAAATACTTAGCTTTTTGTCAAAAATACAAAATCTTAGTGACCATTTACTTTTTTTCGACGAACTTTGACCATTATCAAAAATTAGTTACCACGTCACTAATACATTATTTACAACAAAATAGCTTTGTCGAAAAAAAAAGGCCGTTTATAGTACTTTAATTGCGACAAAACAATATTGTCAAAAAAGAAACACATGAATTACATGAAAGTAAATAAATAATATATAAATTACAAACATACATCTCATAAAAAATTCTCCATTCAAATAACAAGTACAAATCCATAATTGTTCAAAACTAATAAGTGAATAATGCAATAAAAATGAAATTATTAAAAGGTCTACAAAATAGCATGATGTTCAATAATACTTGAAAGCTATATTAATTATATCCTTCACAAAACTTGAAAGCATAAGTATTAGAAGATCATTCATCATCTGAGCCAGTTTCCTCTATCTAAGAGTCACCTTCCTCCTTAAAGTCATCTTGTGTCATTATTCACACAATGATCTCCTCCCTAACATTGTTCTACGATATTTTAGATTAAACTGAATAAATATACAAAGATTATAACTACACAAATTTTTATATTTACAGTAAATAATAAAGAATTATCTAAAATATATTCATTTAAAAACCTTAACACAATCACCATGATAAATGACAAAACATCAAAAATAAATCCTTACTACTAACACAAACATTGCATCTATCATAAATCCTTACTACTGACTAGAACCTTGTAGTTCTCCTGTGAATAAGAACTTCCAAGAATACATCTGCACCAATAACCACATTAATAGTACATCCCCATCACTCTTAACAATATATCCATCACCAAAACAAGTCACATGAAACTATATATGTACCAACAATACTAATTAATTGAAAACTATAATGAGCCAATTTATCACTTATTTCAACAACTTCAATAAAATAACAAAAAAAATAATGTTGATTATACTAAAAAACAAAAAGCGTATAGTAGGTGCTTGCATATAATTAAGACTAATCAATAGATTAGTTGGGGCCACCAATACACGCAAACATTACACTATTTACTAGTACCAAACTGTCAAAAACTTTGGCTACAATATGAGATTATATATTATGAAAGAGATATATCTAAGTCAATCCCTAAATTTAGATGAAGGAAATAAACCAACAAATCCATTTACTAATCCACTACATTAACAAAATAAATCAAAATATAAGGATTTAAAAAAAAAACTGACCTTTTGGGTTTGATTGTGATTGGTAGAAAGAGAAAGAAAGAGTGAACGGTGGAGAGATACTGAAAAATATGTGAGCTATAGAGCAGAGAGGTGAGAGCTTTTTTTTTCTTCTTTCTTTTCTTTAGTGAAATAGAGTGTTAGTATTTTAGTGAGAGGAAAAGGGAGGCGTGGGATCAAAAAAAGAAAAAGGGGGGTGTTTGTTTTAGTGAGAGGGAGAGGGAGGGAACTAGGGTCTAGGAGGTAGGGTTTTGACTTTTCTTTTTCTTTTCTTTTTATTTATTTATTTATTTATTTATAGTGTTAGAATGATATTGTGTGTGTTTTTTCTAAACAAGGACCTTACAGCAACGTGACTTCTTTTTGTTTTGTTTTCTTTTTCTTTTTTTTTTATAAAATTAAGTATTTTGTTTATGACAACCACGTTACTTTTTTTTTTTTTTTTGGTCACTTTGAAATATCAATTTTTTTTAATTATTATTGTAGGGTCAGTTTTTGTAGTCCAAGCCCAAAAAGTTTGGATCATGAGCCCAATGAACCCAAAACAATGAATTTGTAGAGAGTGGGTGAAAGAGCTGAGTTGGTTGTGACTTAAACAACAGTCAACTATGGTATTAGGAGAGGTATTAACGTAGAAACACACTTGAAAAACTCAACAAATGGATGTCCGAAGAGGTGTATTATTGAATGAAAGGTGATTACAACTCTTAGTACTACAGTAAAGTTACTTTCTTCTGCTTCCTTTTTTTTCTCTAATCCACATTATCAAAGGCCTCTTCTCTTTATATAGCACCCACTCCCATCATCTTCATCGTCCACTTGTTCTTCATCTAAGCATCCACTTAAGTATATGTCCCATCAGGTATCTTCTTTAGCTCCCTGTGAGTGGTGGTAGCTGAGGTTATACTATTCAGGAGTCTTCTCCACATTAATGCGGCCAGAAAAGCAGCTGCAATGCATTTAATGTGGTGGTTGCAGCTTGTCTTCTAGATATTTTTCCGTTTCTATCATCTCCATACGTACCTGAAGCCTATCTTTATCATCGAAATCATTAGAAAGATTACTTGAACCTCCCAGGTATCTGCTTGACCAAGGCTCTTTGTATCCGAGGAGAATGACCTCTTCGGATCACTGGTGATCTCTTTGGACTATACTCCTCATTCATTTTCAGGTATATTTCTTCCACATGGACCCCTTCTTGACAACTTTCTTCTCTTCGGAAGCACAGTAATCTTCAAATAGGGCTCCGGGCCCAATATATAAAGTTGGGCTTTTACCCCCCACAATTATTATTAACAAAAGATAGAAACACTATTTTCTCCAAAAAAAGAAGAAGAAGATAGAAACACTATGAAATCTCACTTCTTGCAATTTTTGTATAGCAAGTGTTCTTTTAAAAAAGTCAGGGAAATATAACCTCAATATTGTGTAGGTGGATTTCTTTTATGGAAATATAACCTCAATATTTTTAGTAAAAAAAAAAAAAACTTTGTTTATTTTATTTGGCGAAACCACCCCATTTGGAGGGAAAAAACATTTTCCACTTGACATCCCATTAACCAAATTTTGTTAAATTAATATTAAAAATATTGTGTATTTAACTACCCACAAATTTCCAAAATTATCTTATTTCATAATTAAAATTCGTTGATTTCAATTTTTAATTTAAGAGTATTTTAAAATATTCAGTATGCCATTTTTTTAAAAGATTTCAACAAGTTGCGGAGAGAATTGTCGTTGCAAGTATTTTGGTGCTTGATAAACTTTGCATTATTATTCTAAAATTTTCAGTATTGTATGTACTATTCATTGTTAAACTTTAGCAAAGAAACTTTTATAGAAAAGTATAAAAGTTGAGAAAACCCTAAAATACAAACCAATACCCAAAACCCACTCAAAACCTCCATATTCAACCTAATTTGATCCTATCGAGTGGTCATAGACCCAACTTCAATGGTTGACCCTGTTTGACCTAAAATTGACCAAGTTTTGCAAACTTTGACTACTCATTTCTCACAATCTGACTATCTAATTTTTGTCATACTTCACCAACACCAATATCTCATCACATTCTTCTAATCCAACAGTCAGATTTTGGATTTGAGTCTAGAGCATTATGGACATGTGTTTTTGTACCAACACCAAGAAATTTTGATTGATCACATTCTCCTAATCCAACCGTTTGATTAAGCTCAAAATTCATCAAAACCAATATTTTATCCCACAATTTCAATCCAATGGTTATATTTTAAATCTGAACCTGGCACAAGATGGACACGTGTTGTTGTATCTACCTATCATGAAACTTCAATCACTAAAAATATCTCATACTCTTCCAAGAGAGTTATACACTATATAAATATTACTAAGAATTGAGAAAATGACCTACAAAATACAACCAAAAACCTAGAAAATGACCCCAATGGATTTGCACATGACCTTTGACTTTGCCATTTAAAAATTTGAAACTGATAAAGCATGAAAACTAAAAAAACCTTAAAACACTAACCAATACCCAAAACCCACTTAAAACCTCCCTGATAAACCTAATTTGATAAAATCCAGTGGTCCTGGAACCAACTTTGAAGAATTTGACCAAAGATTGACCAAATTTAATAGACTTTAACAAAGTTTCGCAAGATTTGACTGCTCTGTTCTCACAATTTGACCGTCTGATTGTTACTGTAATTTACAAACACAAATATTTCACCACATTCTACCAATCCAACGGTCAGATTTTGGTTCTCGATCTGGTTGCATGATGGACATATGTTGTTGTACCCACCCACTAGGAAACTTTGTTTAACCCCCTTGACACAATCCGATCATCCAAAATGGCTGAAATACACAATCAAAGCTAGGAAATGACCAAAATACCCTTAAACTTCTAAAGTGACAAAAGTGTCCCTAAAAGCTTCAAAATGATCAAAATACCTTTTACTTCTGAAATGACCAAAATAACCCTTAAGTACTTGGATGGTCTTGAAAGATGTTTTTTTTGCAATTTTTAAAATTAAAAAATAAAAAATTCTAGAGTTTTAAGACAAAATTGAGGAAAATTTACCATTCAAAGAAAATAATAATTTTTTACGGCCATATGTATGTTGGAAATCACCTTTATTGTGACAGATTTACTTTACCGTCGCTAATACCTTCTTTTCTTAAGAAAATTTTAATTATTAAGGACGACCAAAATGTCCATCGCAAATAAGAATGCAATATATATATATATATATATATATAGTGATGGAAAACAACTGTCAAACACATGAAAAATATGGGCATGAATTCCCCCCCCCCCCCCCCCTAAAAAAATTACCATTGTCGATGGCTTAGGTCCATCGCAAATATTATTTATTGGGAGGGATCCAATTCCATCACTAATACATTCTTTCTTTTCAAGCAAATTAACTATTTACGATGGTCAGCATTTTCATCGCAAATACAAACCCAATTAGAAAAATAAAAAAAATAATTGCGATGGATAAATATTGTCACAAATGTGAAAAGTAAGGAGGGAATTTTCCCTCCAAAATATTTTACCATTTTTGATGGCTTCATGGCTATCGCTAATACCCTCTTTTATATTTACGATGGAAGAATGTTTGTCACAAATAATAACACCATAAAAAATATATATTTTGTATTTTTGACGCACAAAAGCCGTCACAAGTGTTAATAGTTCCGACGGGTTTTTTTTTTCAGTTGTCATTAATAATACCCTCTTTTATATTTACGATAGAAGAATGTTTGTTGCAAATAATAACACCATAAAAATATATTTTTTCTGTATTTTCGATGCACAAAAGTCGTCACAAGTGTTAATAGTTCCGACGGTTTTTCTTCAGTCGTTATAAATAATACCATCTTTCATATTTACGATGGAAGAATGTTTGTCGCAAATAATAACACCATAAAAAAAATATTTTTTGTATTTTCAATGCACAAAAGCCGTCACAAGTGTTAGTAATTCCAACGGTTTTTATTCCTTCATCATAAATAATACTTTATTAGCGATGAACATTTTTATGCCGTCATAAAAAGTAAGGCGAGAACATTTCCCTCCCAAATAAATCATATTTTCGACAAAAATAATAGGCATTTTCGACAAACTCATTTTGCCATCACAATTGTTTTAATATTCAACGAGTAATTGTCAACAAAGGAAACTTGCCGTCGAAAAAGCTAGTTTTTCCGACGGCATTTTGTAGTCATCGAAAAAATTTCGTCGCAAATAGCAATCTTTTTTGTAGTGTCAATATGTTTCTCAAATGCTAGATTGGCTCCAGCAGAAACTCCACTCAATTTGTGATCATAGGACAATGGAACCAGAAGGGAATGGTACTGAGATGGAGAATATTGTCTAGTCCATTAGGGTGAGTAGTGAGCTTATTTTTACTAGTTTAAATTTTGCAATAATTTTTTGCAAGCTTTCATAGAGCACCTGCAACAGTGGGTGCATAATAGAAAAAGATGTCAATTTTACATAATACCCCTCAAACCAACCCACATCAATTTGGTTATTGCTATGTATATATACACCATTGCTACAGTAACCGTGTATATTTATACAGTTACTGTTACTTTGTATTTAATATTTTAATAATTTTTCTCTCTCTTCTTGTTGGAACCCCTCTCTCTCATTCTTTGTCTTTCTCTCATATCAGAACAAAAGCCCTCTCTTGCTCTTTCTCTCTATCTCTCTCTCTCAATGCTTCCATGGCTGGACCTTGAAGATCTCACCGCCACTCACCTCTGCCACCATGGTTTTCCTTCATTCCTCGCCACAAAGTCCCTCCGATCTCACCCACCTTTGTTCAATATTGTTCTCTTTATTTGCTTTGCACTGAGCTTAGCCACAATTAAACCCCAATGACCACAACCACCAGTGACGACGGTGGTTTACGGCAATGGTTTATTCACTCTCTTCTTCTATTTGTTATTTCTATTTTCTCTTGGGTTTGGGATTTGGATTCTCTTTGTTTAATTTGAGAGCTTGGGGTTTTAGATTTGGTTGTTAAGATCTAATGTTGCTTGCATGTGCTTGGTTTGGATGTTGAAATATGAATTTTGATTTCAAATGTTTTTAGATTCTGTGAATTAGAAATTTGAATGGGTATGGTGGATTTGGTTTGAGATTACCTTGTATTTGTTGTTTGTGTTGTTGTTATGGTTTAGGTTTTTCTTCAACAAGTCTAGTGTTATATGTATTGTGGTGGTTGTAGTGGTGGCTATTGTATTCGTATGTCTTGTGGTGGTTTAGTGGCGATGGTGGCTATGGCAATGAACAGTTGTGAGAGTCAATGACTTGTGAGAGAAGGGAAGAGAAGGTTGAAATAATTAATAAAAACTAATGAAAAATTGAGTATTATATTGAAATAAATGTTTAGAATAGATAGATTGATGAGTGTGTTTTTAGAAAACGATTATATAAAATAGAAAAAGTAGTTTTTTAATGTAAATTAGACGGATAAATTTAGCCGTACTGATGCAATTGCTATGCCGTAAATTTACAAAGTTTTCTTTTTGGATGAAGAATATTATATATTTATCCAATATAGAAAACACAAAAGTAACAAACGTTTAGTACGAAAGTTAAAGGAAAGTGAGGTAGAAAGTTGCCTCTTTAATCTTTGCGCGTGGTCAGTAGGCTGCAACCTTGTGCGTAAAAATTCATTTTTGATCTTATTGGTACTTTTCTTCCTTCCTTTGTTCCTTTTTTGTAATTGTTTCCTCAACTAGTCCGCAGACTCTACACAACATCAATAGAGATTTTGTGTTCATTGACGATTTTTTTATTTTATTTTTATTATTATCATATTTTGTTAAGGACATATTTTATGTAATTGGCTAATCCTTTGACAAAACGCACTTTACTTGTATTTGGGTAGATTTAGGATGTGTTTAATACTTTAAAAAACTTTGTTTCAAGTCTAGTATTGACACCATGCAAATCTGTCCAAGAAACAAGTGAAGAAGTGCTGATTTTTTAAAGCTTGATAGCTGCTCAACACCTCTCAACAGCTAGGCTATCTATCGAGCTCTTAGTTGATTGTTATCGCAATCTCGACACCTCTCGATTGCTGGTGGATCGATCGAGAAATTTTTTGTCCCCTTGATAGCTCCTCGATAGCTCACAACAAATAGGCTTAACACCTCCTCGACACTTTCTCGATCGATCGAGAATTACTGAGCTTTACGAAATTCAGATTTCCAGATCTGATTTTCAGCCCATGCTGACATGTATGTGTAGGGTTTCTTTTCTTACAACCCTAGACCTATATAAGGCTTATTTTAGAGGCCATCACATAAGAGAATACAAGGAGAACATATGTAAAAGATAATTGATGCGTTATTCTCTTTGAAAGAAGCTACTGCATCTTTGCGCCTTAGAGTTTTGTAACCAAGTGCTTCTTGATCTTCATTATTGATGAAGTGAAGAACTTTGCAGCCAACATCTTCTTCAGGTTGGTGTGTTAGTCATATACTGGGAGCCGTGCATCTTTGGTTAGTCACATACTGGGATCCATGCATAAAAAGTGTAGCGTTCATATATTAAAGAGTTCAGAGGTTCTGAAGCTGTAGAAGGTTTCTACTGTGAGTTCATCTACGGGGATTGTAGAGTCTAGAGACAAATGTTTTATACTAGATCTGAAACTTCTCTTTATCATAGTGGATTGCTTTTCGGGAAGGTTTCCCCCCAGGTTTTTTACTGTGAAACTAGTTTGTTTCATAGGTTTTCTTGGGTTATCATATCTTGTCTTATTTATTTTTCGGCTGCATGATTTTGACATGATATTGATGTTTGTTTGTTTTAGCAAGTTTTATTCATAATAAATCTAATTAACAACTTGGGTTTAAAACTTGTTAATTCTATCAACCAGGGTCTAAATTTCCCAACATATTTTATGGTTAAGAAGGCTGTTGGAAATAAACTTTAGGGTAAAATATCATTTTCACCCCTAAACTTTCACAAAAGTTCGTTTTTTTCGCTTCTAAATTATCAAAAGTTTGTTTTTTGTCCCAAAACTTTGCAAAATGTTTTACTTTTTGTCCTTTCATCTATGTTTGTTAATTTATGTCATACGTGGCCTAACGAAGTGCTAATGTGGTATCTAACTTAGATTAAATTATTTATATTTAAAAAAAAAAAAAAAAAAAAAACACATGGCAAAGAGTTATTGGTACCCCAAATAACAATTATTTAAAAGGACAAAATTACCCCCACACACTTAATGATCTTTCATACCTCACTTCACCCCTCCAGCCATGCTTTCTCTTTCTAAACCCAATCACATTCCTCCAAAAGCTCAACTAAGCTCATCCTAAACTTGGGTTCCACTATCCCACTCTTAACTTTGCCATAACTATCAAAACTCAAATCAAAATTATAATTTGACAAAGACACACTATTGATGTTCGCAAATTTACCAATCTCATCTTTATCAAACCTCCCATCAGTTGTTAAGGAAGTCTTGCTCTTGAAACTTGCAGGTTCTAGAGGCTTGGCGGTGGATTATTTGCTGTAATTTGGAGACTCCTTGAGCTGAACCTTTGAGGCTTCAGGTGGGTTGTCGTCTGACAGGTTCGGGTAAAATTTGATGTAGGGTCGGATAGCGTGAGGGTAATTCTGTCCTTTTAAATAATTGTTATTAGGATACCAATAACTCTTTGTCATGTGTTTATTTTTTTTTATATAAAATAATTTAGTCCAAGTTAGATACCACGTTAGCACTCCATTAGGCCACGTATAACATAAATTAACAGACATAGACAGAAGGATGAAAAGTAAAACGGTTTGCAAAGTTTAGGGATGTAAAACATATTTTTGTGAAAGTTTAAGGACGAAAATGATATTTTACCCTAAACTTAAAATGTGGGCAAGCTAAATAACAACACACTATTTGCTTCCTCATGATCATAGCCAATCCTATAAAAATTAACATAGTTTTTATAGTAAAATGATTCATAGTTAAGAATTTTTCAAATGCAAGAATGGCTGTTTAGAGCATAAGGATCTCAATTTCACAAAGTGAGGAAAATCACTGACAAAAATTAGTATGTTAAAGGGCCTACACAAAGGATTACACACAAGTTAGTGATTATATCGTCTACGAAAATTCAGCAAGAGAGAGATCAAAATCTTAGAAAGATGACAAAGGGTAACCCATTAACCCCACATAAAAAATCAGTACCAAAACAAGCATACATCATCATGAGAACAAATAATCATGGCCTAATCAAGAAACAAAATGTTCATCATGTTTTAACACAAAGCTTATTTAAACCCTAACTCCTGAGCTCTTCAATTCATGCATAATTCATGTAAGATTCATACATCAAACCATAGTAATAAATTGAAGATCATGCCGCATAATGTAATTCATCATGGATTCCATGGCCTTATCTCACTCTTTTCAACCGAAGGTGATGTTGGATCTTTGAGGTTGCTTCACGTTGTCAAAGGCTTGCCTCCACTCAATCCAACAATCCAAATCTAGGCCTCCTCCAACTTGTGTTAATTTTTCGCAGTTATTTTTTTATTTCTAGCAGTGTTACACTCTACTAGAGATATGCAAAAGATATCTACAACTTGATACTCTGAGAGCCATACTAACACTCATAGAATGCACAAATAGATAATTATTCACTAACCCATGATCAATCCAATTGGGAGAGGGGACACATATCCATACCTCCTCCATTGATGGATGAGCTTGAGCGATAGTATGTTTAAAGTTTCTCCATTGATGGATGAGCTTGAACGATAGTCACTCTACAAGTATAACTATTTGTGAGGGTGTGGGGGGACAAGAGTTGGAGTTCAAGTCTCCAAGAGGGAGTTTTATACATATCTACACTAAGATTAGATTAGAGTAAAATTTCTATCTTGTATTAAAAAAAAAAAAAAAAAAAAAAAAAAAAAAAAGAGTTTCTCCTATTGAAATTAACCAGCTCCAATTGGAGATAGTAATTCATGAGCTAGAGGGCACGCTCACTGTTGGCATCCTTCCATTTTCTTATATCCCCCACTCGTGCACAATGAGCATGACCCGATGGTGCACATCTCAATATGTTCTCCATTTTGTTTATACCGGAAAATAGATAGTGCGATAATCGAGTACAACCCCAAAAAAAAGAAAAAGAGTTACGAGTACTAAACCAAATCTTACCCAAAAGGAGCATTAAAACATCCCTAAAGTGTTATTTTTTACCAGACTCATTTGATTACATTACACATAACACATTAGATCAATCTCTAATCTTATTTTTAATTCCAAATACTCAAAACTATGCATGACCTTCATATAAATTGTTGTGATTAGGGGTGCAATTGAAGCGGTTTGACCAGTTTTTGAGGCCTTGTTTGCGAGGCACCGGCTAGGTTGGTTTTTCCTATTTTGGGCACTGCATTCTTCCAAGTCTTAGAATTCTATTGGAAACAAACCTCAAAGCCTCCAACTAGTTCAAGAACTCTAAATAATCGAAGGTTGATTAGATTCAAGCTTCAAATTCTCGAAGAATTTCCACCTACAAGGTTTCAAATACAAAAATCATGTGAAGAATACGAAGAATGGAGATTCTCTAACAAGTGCATATATAACCAAAGATACATCATAATTCTGTCGCAGAGGTCTTTCAGTCTATTTCACAATCAAAGCAAATAATATTTTATTTTCAAATTAAGACTGTAATGACACAGTTCTTGAATATAAGACTTTCTCAGAAAGATTGAATCTATCAAATGATTATTCTTTTGGAGTAGAATATAAAGATAGATAATTGTACCTATTCATTTATCAATTAAAATTTAGAACAAAGTTTGGTCACAAACTAGATTATAACCTAGACTATAACCAACAATAAGAAGATGACATGTGTTCATGTCATGTACAAATGGTACAATGCACATGACTCATGTATAATGATTATATACAAACACTTAAAAGTGTAGTATAGTAAGTCATGTGCATTGCACATAACAAAGACACGTTCTATCTTCCTAATGTTACCAAGTTTGTAGCCAAACATTATTCTAAAATTTTTATTTGTAAAAATATTTCAATTAGGTACATAGTTGCAGCCTTGACCTAGAAAGGATTAAAAGAGGTAACTCTGCCGCACTTTCCTTTAACTTTCATCTTGAATTTCTGTTGCTTTGTTGTTTGACTGTTTTCTATATTGATAAATCATAAATATATAGCATTTGATTAAGAAGCTTGCCTTCCAATAGTCGTTAAAAAATTACAAAACTGCATTGCAAAAATATTTTATCTAAGCAGCTGCATGTTGGGATCTATAGTGAAGTTCAACATCGCAGATTTGGTATTTAACCTAAGCAGTTGCATGTTGGGTTCTTTAGTCAAGTTCAAATCGTATACCAAATCTAGTATAGTTAATAAAGTGAAAATAATCAACACTTCTTACAAGGGGAAAATTTGAAAAAAGAAAAAAGAAAAAAGCGTAAGTAAAACAATACTTGCTTAAATTCCAATATAAGGGTAGTTTATTTCACTTGTGAACGTATATAAATGGGAAGCACCTGAAGGGAGACGTGTATTCCAACATGTAGCTCAACGTAAGATTTCTGGAAGCCAAATGGTAAGAAAAAAGGGCCCATAAAGGAAGTATTGTGAACGGCGCTAGATCACAATGAAGCACACAGTTCCAATAGACATGAATGTGCGGTCTGGATCTCATGGATGAGCATGTGGAGTTGACATGTGGTTCCCATGGGATGGAGCATGAAAGGCTCATGGAGATAGGAATGTGCCGGCCGGTTCTCATGAATGAGCGTGTGGGGTTGACATGTAGTTCCCGTGGGAGGGCACATGAAAGGCCCATAAATGACGTGTTGGTGATGGAAAAAGCTCATAGGCAAGGGGGAGCGAGTAGCAAGGTTATCAGAACTAAACCAGGCCGGCCGGTCGGACTGGGTTACCTGTGAACCGGTCACAAATCTAGTTTTTTATATGTGAAAACCAGGCAAATATTTTGAGTGAACCTCTTGAATCGAGGTTCAACCCAGAAAACCGGCCAAACCGTGGGCCAATTCAACCAGTCAAAGAGTTGGCTTTATTTTTTAAAAAGCTCATGGGCAAGGGGGAGCGAGTAGCAAGGTTATCAGAACCAAACCGGGCTGGCCGGTCGGACTAGGTTACCTGTGAACCGGTCACAAATCTAGTTTTTTATATGTGAAAACCAGGCAAATATTTTGAGTGAACCTCTTGAATCGAGGTTCAACCTAGAAAACCGGCCGAACTGTGGGCCAATTCAATCGGTCAAAGAGTTGGCTTTATTTTTTAAAAATAGAGAAAAGGGAGCCGTGGAGTTTAGAACTTGAGACCTATGCCTTATTTAAGAATCAAGTCCAGCATCATGACCAATGCCCCACACATGTTACTTGTGAACAACTATGAAGTGTATTATATTTATTATAGATTTATGTCAGTTTTAATTTTTCAACTTATTCTATCACATCTCTCTCAATTTATTAAATATTACTAAATTTATTTCCTTTGATTAATTCAATTTTGATTAAAGAATAATGCATTTACATGTAAATTTACTAAAATAATCAAAGGTAATTTTTTTTATTTAATCAAAATAATTTAGACTTGTAGGATTATTATGAAATATTTTTTTAATGCTTATTTATGTTGTACTATTTTATATTAACCTTATAATATCAATAAATTTTATTTTAAATTATGTTTCATTTAATTTTAGATATTTTTAGTCAATTTGGCTACTATTTATATATTTAAAATTATGACATCATCAGGATTTGACCTCAGTTGAACCTCGGCCCGACCTTAAACCTCTCCCATTTTCAGTTCTTTGAACGATCCGGGTCTGAAAACCATGGCGAGTAGGACTTAGTGAAAACCTATGAAAAGGTAGAGACTCATACAAAAGGGGGAGATTATTGGGTATATACATGTGAGTGAAATCTCACATTAAATAATGATGAGAAAAATCAAGGCCGGCTCAACAACTTTGGGGCCTTAGGCAAAAATTTTAAGTGAGGCCTTTTTATATTTAAATATTAATCAAATAATATATATTAAATTTTTTAATTTAAAATCTATTTTTCTTTCTTTTTGAGATGCAAAATTTCTAATTAAGTTTTTATATTTAAGTTCCTCTAATATTTCTTTTTCAATTGATAATATAGCTAATTCACTTAATCTTTCTTATAATATAGTAGACCTTAAATAAGATTTTATTAATTTTAATTTTGAAAAACTTCTTTTTGCAAATGCAACCGTAACAAGTATTGTTAGTAATATTCTATAAGCAATATATGCATTTGGAAAAGAATCTAGTCTTTTTAAATAATTAAGTACATTAATTGGAGTATTTTCATCTATTTGCATAACTTCTTTTAAAACTATTAGTTCTGAAAATAAATCTAAGTCATCAATATCATAATAAACATCATGTTTGAGAAAACTTTCGAGATTAAGACAATATTTTTTCAAACTATTATCATCTAGTGCTTTTAGTTTTTCAAAATTAAATAAAAAACCAAAAATATCTTCATATCTTTGAACTTGTTCAAACCTACTTTCAATTGATGAAATAGATTGATCTACTATATATAAAAAATTATTAATTCTAAAAGATTCTTCGACAGATTGTGTTATCTCATCAAATTGTTTCTTTCTACGAATTATACGTTTTTCACAAAATATAGGCTCTATTTCCATTTTGATTGCAATCTCTTTAGATGAAATCATAGCAGATGTAAATCCATCTTCTCTATATTTTTTTAAAAAAGATATGAGACCCTTTAGTTGATCTATGGCAACATCAATATGCATGTCTTTTGATTGTAAATTTTTACTAACAGAGTTAATGGTAAATAATATATCATACCAAATAGTCATGCCTAACAAGAATTCAAAACTTTCAAGCTCATATGTTGCCAAACAGTCAGCTTCACTTTTTGTTTTAGGATCTTCACTCGTTTTTGCCAATTGTAACAAAGCATTTCTTATTTCTAAAGCTTGAAATTTTATTGCTTTTACACTTTCAATTCAACTTTCCCAACATGTTTGTGACAATGGTTTAAGAGTTAAACTTGACACATTATCTTGTAAAATTTCCCATCACTTCGTGGAAGAAGAAAACAATGTATATATACATTGTACTAGTCCAAAAAAAGATATAGCTTTAGGACAAGAATTGGCCGTATCGCATAGCACAAGGTTAAGATTATGACAACCACATGGTGTGTAAAATGCTTTAGGGTTTATATCAATAATTCTTTTTTGCACCCCTTGTTTTTTTCCTTTCATATTAGACCCATTGCCATATCCTTGTCCATGTACATCATTAATATCAAGTTCAAGACTTTTTATTACACTTATAATTTCATTAAAAAGACCTTTTCCAGAAGTATCATCTACTTTTAAAAATTCTACAAAATGCTCATCTATTTTTATTGGACTAGTTGAAATATCCACACATCATAGTGCTAGAGTCATTTGTCCCTGATGACTTACATCCGGAGCACAATCAAGTATAATTGAAAAATATTTTGCTTCCTTAATCTTTTTAATAATCTTACTTTTAATTTCATTTGCTAACAATTGTATCAATTCATTTTGTATATTATGTCCAAGATAATGATTATGAATTGCACTATGTTGAATACGTCGAACATGTTCTTGCATTACTGGATCAAATTCTGCAATCATTTCAATTAGATTTAAAATTTTCCATTATTTTCTTGATAGATCTTTTCATTTTTTCATTGAAATTCCAAATTATTTTTTCTAAGATTTTTTACTACAGCAATAATTCTTAACAACACTTTTTTCCAATGATCTTTCTCTTTGTTAAGTTGTTCTTGGAAATTTTTATCAATTGTTTTATTTTTCAATAATTTCATTTCTAAATCAATCCAAGCATTCATGTTGGTAACATGCTCTTTGCTTGTTTCATGATTTTTAATCTTATTGCTAATATTTCTCCAGTCATTAGTTCCTTCATTAGTATGTTGATTTGTACCACTACCATGTGTTGTTGAATTAAACAACTTGCAACAAAAACAAAATGCTGTATCCAAATCTTTTGAATAAACTAGCCATTTTCTATCAAATTTCTCCCCATTTGATAACTTTTAAAAATAAAATGTAGTAGAAAAATGTCTACGATCTTTATCTATAGGAAAATTTAGATCATTGTCTCTAATTGGACACTTTTCTACTAATAAATCTCTTAATTTTGTATCAATATTTTCCCATTGACTTGGATCATAGATATTATTAGTAAGTAGGTTAGTCATTTTTTCATTTTCTTCTAAATTATTTTGTTTTTCATTATCAATTATTGTTACATTAGATGTTTGAACATTATTAGGACTATTTTCATTATTCTCTTTTTGTTGTATAATTTCATTATCTTCCAACTCTTTTTGATAAGTTTCTTGTTCATTTGTAATATTTTCACCCAAACTTTCTATTGTGTGTTTTTTTTTTTTAATACTAGTAACAAATTTATCCATAGATCTTTTTGGGATTCAATTTGTTTTTCAATTTTTCTCTTTTTTAAAAGTTTTTTATATCCGGATAAATATTTTCTAGTAGACATTTATAATGAGAAAATATTTATAGATAAATAAAATACAATTTATAATTAAAAATGATAATTTAACTAAAAATAAAATTTAAAGTATAGAACAATAGAATTTAGTTATTGCAATTTTTCTAAAGCTGTGACCACTTTAAAGTTTTAACCTGCACAAATAAAAATTAATTTAATAAATTAGTATCACTATAATATAAATGAATTGATATGATACACATCAAATTATTAATTAGTATAATAATTTATAATAATAAATAAAGTGAGAAAACGTGTTCATATAATAAAAAAAAGTGAGAAACTGTGTTGTCTTATAAGTTATAACTGTGGGCTGCACTGCACAGTTGCGCACTGTGCAGCCTGTGCTGCTGTGCGCCTGTGGAGTGCAGAGCAGCAGATGTGAGATGTCTAGGCATCTAGCCTGTACTCTACCATTCTATGACTAAGTTTTAAAGCAAAAATGGTGTCCTATCATAGCAGTAAAAGGTCCAATTAAGAGAGAGGTAGAAAAGGGTCCTATCATAGCAAAAAACGTGTCCCATGATGGGACTCCCATCAAAAAATTGTGCAGTGAAATAAACTAAAAATATATATAATTTAAGTTAAATAAATAGAAGACCAGTCTTCATTTTCAGAAAGACAGAGAGGGGAAGAAGATTACCTTTGGTAGACTGGTATGCTTCCCTTTTTCAATTTTGAATTTGTTGTGAATTGAAGGGAATCAACAAAGAAAAATTTCAAGCTAGACTGACTGACTGAGTTTATGGAAAAAGATCAAGAATCAAGATGAAGATGAAGAAAAGAAAGTAAGAATATAGATGGAGAGGCAGAGAGATAGAGAGATGAGAGATTTTTCTTTTGTTTTTGAAATTTATAATCTCTATTTTAGCATATTTCAAGACAATTACATTGTATTATTAATGAATTTGTCTGGTATTAATTTTGATTTTAGCATATTTCAAGAATGAGTTAATAAATTTGTCTCCTAAAATTTAATTTTGTTAGCTTAAGTTTGACTTTTTTTTTCTTTTTAATTTTCTGCATTTTAGGATACAATGGGGCATTTTTAATGCATTTTATTGACCAATAAAAGTGCTTAAATTTTTTTTAATTAAAATATATAGATAAATATATCATATATATAATTTTTTTTATAAGTGGGGCCCTTCTTTTATTTGGGAGTCTTAAGCGATTGCATCACCTATTGAGCCGGCCTTGAGAAAAATGAGTGATTAATATAATATAGTTGAGCTTATACTCGTTTGGTTAGGGCTTTGGGTTAAGTTTGTCTCTATATGTTATATTAACTAGCATTTAACCCACGCAATGTGCGAGAACATTGTACATATTTAAAATACCATCAACTTGACATAACAATACAATAAAATACATTAAAATTAAGGCAAAAATGGCCAAATACCACCATTTTCAGAAATTTGTAGCAAAAAAAAACTGTTTCGGAACTATATAGGGAAATACCACTTTTCTAGAACTCGAGTTTCATAAACTCGAGTTCCAAATGGTACTCGAGTTTATGAAACTCGAGTTCCTCATCAGTTTTGCCACCGTGGCACTGCTGAGCTGGAAATTGGGCGATTAAAAAAAATAATGTGGTACTCGAGCTTGGTAAACTCGAGTACCATGCAACACAATACTCGAGTATACCAGGCTCAAGTACCTTTTATAAATAAAATGCAGTTTATTTTATTTCTACGGTACTCGAGCTTACCAAGCTCGAGTACCTTGTAATTTTTTTTTTTTTGGGATAATCGACAAATAAACATAAACATAAAAATAAGTAGCTTTTTTATGTTTTTATTTATTTAAATAGAAGCATTGTAAAATATAGAGATTTTAATTTCAAAATATGAATTTAATTTCTACATTAATTAAAATTGTTCATTGTTTTCTCATAAAAATTGTTCACTGTTTTTTGGATAAACTATTTTTAGCATTGTGCATAAAATTATTTTCTGTTCAGCATTATTTAAAAAAAATTTCACTCTCTTTCCTGCGTAAATTGTTTTCTGTTCACTATTTAAAAAATTGTTCATTGTTTTCTCTTAAAACTCCTAGTGAAATCATGTTTTCTAAATTTAAAAGCCAAATCTAAATGCTTTTTTGTGTTTGAATTTCACAGTATTCGGATATATTTTTCTGCATTGTTAAAATCTGTTTCTACAATAATAAAATTTGCTCTCTGCACATCTTGTTTACTGTATATTCAAATCAACTTATTGCATTCATAAAATCTGTTTTTTGCTTTAAGTAAAACTGTTCACTGTTTTCTCATGAAAATTGTTGATTGCTTTCTGCATAAACTATTTCTAGCATTCTGCGTAAAATTATTTTTTGTTCAGCAATATTTAAAAAATTGTTCACTCTCTTTTCTGCTTAAATTATTTTCTTTTCACTATTTAAAAAATTGTTTGCTGTTTTCTCACAAAACACCTGGTGAAATCATGTTTTCTAAATTTAGAAGCCAAATCTGAATGCTTTTTCATGTTTAAATTTCAGAATAATCGAATTTAATTTTCTGCAATGATAAAGTTTGTTTCTATCTTAATAAAATTTGCTCTCGGAACATCATGTTTAATTTATATTCGAATTTGCTTGCTGCATTCCTAAAATATGTATTTTTATTAATTAAAATTGTTCTTACGTTTCTTAAAAAAATTGTTCACTGTTTTCTGCAAAAAATATTTCTACCATTTTACATAAAATTAATTTCTGTTCGGCATTATTTAAAAAATTGTTCACTCTCTTTTCTGCGTAAATTATTCTCTGTTCACTGTTTAAAAAATTGTTCACTGTTTTTTCATAAAACACCTAGTGAAATCATGTTTTCTAAATTTAAACGCCAAATCTAAATGCTTTTTCACGTTTGAATTTCACAATAATCGAATCTATTTTTCTGCATTGATAAAATCTGTTTCTACATTAATAAAATTTGCGCTCTGCACATCATGTTTACTGTATATTCGAATTTGCTTACTGCATTCATAAAATCTATTTTTCGCTTTAAGTAAATATGTTCACTGTTTTTTCATAAAAATTGTTCACTATTTTCTGCATAAACTATTTTTAGCATTCTGCTTAAAATTATTTTCTGTTCAACATTTAAAAAATTGTTCACTCTCTTTTTTGTATAAATTATTCTCTGTTCACTGTTTTTTCATAAAACACCTAGTGAAATCATGTTTTCTAAATTTAAACGCCAAATCTAAATGCTTTTTCATGTTTGAATTTCACAATAATCGAATCTATTTTTCTGCATTGATAAAATCTGTTTCTACATTAGTAAAATTTGCTCTCTGCACATCATGTTTACTGTATATTCGAATCTGCTTACTACATTCATAAAATCTGTTTTTTGCATTAAGTAAAACTGTTCACTATTTTCTTATAAAAATTGTTCATTATTTTCTGCATAAACTATTTCTAACATTCTGCATAAAATTATTTTCTGTTCAGTATTATTTAAAAAAAATGTTCACTCTCTTTTCTGCGTAAATTATTCTCTGTTCACTGTTTAAAAAATTGTTCGCTGTTTTCTCATAAAACACCTAGTGAAATCGTGTTTTCTAAATTTAAACGCCAAATCTGAATGCTTTTCATGTTTAAATTTCACAATAATCGAATTTGTTTTTCTGCATTGATAAAATCTATTTCTACATTAATAAAATTTGCTCTCTGCACATCATGTTTACAGTATATTCGAATCTGTTTACTGTATTCATAAAATCTATTTTTTGCATTAAGTAAAACTATCCAAACAAATCAAGACAGTCCAGACAGATACAGACAGATGTTCAAAAGTTACTACTGTTTACTAACATGCGTAAAAAGAGATCCGATAGATTCCCAAGATCTGAAAGATTCCTAGACAGACGCAGACAAACTATTACTCATCAGTACTAATTTCCATACCACCGACAGATTAACTTGAGTTAAATTTACCTACTCAGGTTACTTTACCATGGTTCATTTCACCTATAAAAGAGACGGACTACGAAGACAGAAGACAAGTTTCTAAGTTTCTAAGATTCTACGCTTTTAAGTTCCAAGTTTTGGAAAGCCTTTTGTAATAGCCTTCCCTCTCCCTCAGAAAGACTTTTGTACTCTTTCCCCCTCTTGTAATCTTGTAACCTTTCTCTTCAGACAGTTTTATTTTCAAGCTTGTATCAAAGACAGCAGTTTGTTTTCAAGTTTATCAAAGACTGAAGTTTTTATTCAAGTAAGATTTTACTAGTTTCTATTTTCATATTCCATACTCCATTTTAACCTTATTTTGAATATATCTATTTTCTATTTACTTCTTTATTATCTATTTTATCATTGTTTATGCTTTCATATTACTGTTGTGCTCTTTCTTGGGTAGTCATTGGTATTAGAGCATCCGGATCATAAAACACCTAATAAACAGTGAATAATTTATGCAGAAAAAATAGTGAACAATTTTTCAAATAATGTTGAAGAGAAAATAATTTTATGCAGAATGCTAAAAATAGTTTATGCAGAAAACTGTGAACAATTTTTATGAGAAAATAGTGAACAGTTTTAGTTAATACAGAAAATAAATTTTATGAATGCAGTAAGCAGATTTGAATATACAGTAACAATGCCGCTCAATTTATGTTGCTTGTCACAACTTATTTAAGTACAGCAACAATGCCGCTCAATTTTTTATTTTGGCGGTTCTTTGGTCTAGATTTAAAATCTCTATATTTTTCAATACTTCTATTTAAATAAATAAAAACATAAAAAAGCTACTTATTTTTATGTTTATGTTTTATTTGTCGATTATCCCAAAAAAAAAATTATTTTGAAATTAAAATCTTTATATTTTACAATGCTTCTATTTAAATAAATAAGAACATTAAAAAGCTACTTATTTTTATGTTTATGTTTATTTGTCGCTTATCCAACCCCCCCCCCCCCCCCCCTCCCCCCCCCAAAAAAAAAAGAAGGTTATTAGGAACTCGAGTTCCTTACAAGGTACTCAAGCTCACCAAGATTGAGTACTATAGAAATAAACATAAACATAATTTTATTTATAAACGGTACTTGAGCCTGGTGTACTCGAGTATTGTGTTGCATGGAACTCGAGTTTAGTAAGCTCGAGTACCACATTATTTTTTTTAATCGCACAAATTCCAGCTCAGTACTGCCACGGTGGCAGAAATGATGATGAACTCGAGTTTCATAAACTCGAGTACCATTTGGAACTCGAGTTTTTGAAACTCGAGTTCTAGAAAAGTGGTAGATCGCCATTTATTTTTTGAAATAGATTTTTTTGCTAAAAATTTCAGAAAAAGGTGGTATTTGGCCAATTTCGCCTAAGAATGTTTAATGTTGTTATAGTAAAAACTGTTGATTGAACGTGCTGGCCTGCTCTGTTTTTTACTTGGCTCATGGGTTTAGTGGGTTGGGCTAAGCAGGCCATTTACCAATCAATGGCCTGGCTGGCCAGGCCGAAATAAAAAATCCCAACTTATGGTTTTGTTCATGTGTAGGGGTGGCAAAATAAGCCCAGATCCACCCACTTTGATTAAACCCAAACCCACCTAGTTATTATTTGGGCTAAATGGGCATTAATCCAATTAGACCCAATAATTATTGGGTTTTAACTAAAAACCCATTGAGACCCATTTAACCCAAAAACAATAAACACAAATTCAACCCACTCCTTAACATCAAAAAAAAAAAAGCCCCTCTCTGCGTCTCGACTATCTTTCTTCAGTCCTGGGTTTTCAAATTTTCCTTCATTTTCTCAGCCTCCAATTATGTTTTAATCGGTAAGTTTGCTGTGATTCTTCAAATTGATTGCTAATCTTGTTCTGCTGATTCAGATTTCGCAGTTTCCTTCATTTTCTCAGCCTCCAAGAGCTCTTACAACTTCTCTATGAAATTGTTGTGCTGATTCAAATTTCACTTATTGCTAAGATTTGTTTAGTATTTTATGTTTGCTTATTTGGGGGGTTCTTTGTGGTATTGGGATACACACACAAAATCTGTTTGTTTCTACAGAAAATTATTCCATAGAAAATCTTCAATTTTCCAAAAATGTTCTCCTTTGAATCAGACGCGTTATTTCAATTAAATTCTTTTTAATGGTTTCATTTTTGTTTTTCAATTAAATTCTTTCTAGAGGCTTCAATGTCTCTGGCAAGTAAGGATTGATAGTGAATTCATTGTCAATTCATCCCTCTGTTATTCACTTTTGCCCTGTTTGTCTTCTCTGGGCTTGCTTTTCTTTGGATTATTTGAGTTTCAGATTGTTTCCCTGTCTCTGTTGTGTTTCCGTTTTCATATCAGTCCTCTTCTTATTTATCTTTCACTTTGTTCCCTTAGTCTTCTTCGTCAATCCTCTTTTTGTTTCCTGTTTATATGTTCTCTTCATATTTTCTGTTTTCGTTAGTCTTTCGAATTTCTATCATCTTTTACATCATGTTGATTTTGTCTCTCGCCGGGAACTTCTGCTCCAAGAGCTCTTCCATGAGTTTCATGTTATTCTTTGTGTATGCATGTGTTTGTATATAGTGTCTGTTTGGTTGCTCGTAAAGTGAGAGAGAAAGAAAAAAGAAAATTTCAAGCTTCGAAAATAGTTATACTTGATGCATTAAAGCAGTAGAGTTGAGTTTGAGACTTGAGTGTTTTTTTTTTTTTTTTTTTTCCTATCCATTTTTTAAAGTACTTTTAGCTGTGTCTAGATTTAGAATATTAAGTTTCAGTTATGTTTGATTCTTTAGAATATTAAGATTTTAGAGTAATTTGGTCATTTTCACTTTAGGGGCATTTTGGTAATTTTGATAATTGGGTAATTGAGTGGGTTAGGGTTTATCCATAATAATTGGGTTGGGTTGAGTTTGGTTAGAAGCAATTAGTTAAATGGGTTTTATATACCTAACCTAATTATGCCCACCTCAAATCCACCCATTTGACACCCCTATTCATGAGCCATGCTCATTTTGTCTTTAATGGATTGAGCTACTAAGTTGGGCCAAATAGACTGCCTATAGCCCGTAGGCTTTTTTAATTGGGTTTCCTTTCCCTTTCCCTTATATAAAGAATCAATTGTTTTTTTTTTAAAAGAAAGGAATCAAAGAATTCAAAACTTATTTAATTCTTTCACAGTCAAAGCCTATTATATTTTTTTATTAAAGTTTTATAGAGTTTTTTATTTTTCTATCTTTTAATTAAAAAAAAATGTTCAAAGTTATTTTTTGGTTTTATATATATATATATATATATATATAATCAAAGTTTCTAGGTGTTGATACCCAATTTTTCACGTCTTTGGGCCAACAGGCAAAGTCCAAAAGTCCAAAACGCTAATCGGCTAAGATTTAAAATCCCGAGTGAATAGGAATAACAAAGAGAATAATGCATAAACTTACACATAGGCCCTATCAAAAAAAAAAAACTTACACATAGGCTAAAAAAAGGGGAAATTATAGAGAAAAAAGCTTGCAACAAATTATCTTTGAATGAGGTAATAAGTGGGGCTTGAGGATGGCCCAGCCTCCTTTGGATGGGGGATCAAACCAGAAAATGACCTCTATAAGGGGCATCACCTGTTGCTGTGAAGCTTAGGAGAAACGGTTTTTTTGGGGGGGGGGGGGGGGGGGGGGAACATCTCAGTTTGGTATTTTGATAAGACCCCTATTGGAGATGCTTTGTTGGGAAAAACAACTATGCCATAAGAGGTAAGTGTTGGTGGGTATCAAGAGGTGCATGCTTAGGAGATCAGATAAAACATATTTATGAACCCTCACCATTTTTAGAGGAGACCAATTAGGTGGGCCTTGCTGTAGACTGAAACCCATTTGAAAATGAGAGAATCTCCCATTTTGGGAAGAAACCAAAACTCCTTTTTGCTGTATTAAAATTTAATTATCAAAAAAAAAAAAAAAAAAAAAAAGGGAAAAAACAACCAAGAGAGACAAAGACCAATTAAGACTCGTGGTCACAACGGATTTGAGAGGTCATGAGAAAGAAGATAAAATGGGAAGCACACCCTCCCAAATTTGGGTATAAAAGGACTAAAGGAGGAGACCTCACCTATGAGCCAACAGCACAAAAAGCCGAATAGCCTAGTAGCTGCCATAAACAACTTTGTCAAAAAGCCGTTTGTAAGAAATAGAGAAAAATATTCAGGGAGTACTCCCAAAGAAATTTTTTTTTTTTTTTTTTTTTTTTTTTTTTTTTTTTTTTTTTTTGTAAATAAAAAATGGAGGTTAGCTAAGCTACACTAGCCTTTGGGTAAGGCGCTCAGATTAAGACCAGGCCAACCCTTATGAACGCCCACCAACGAAAAACTACTGGCAATGAGACTTGAACCTAGGTGAGTTAGACGAAGTGTCCGAATCTTACTAACTGATCCATCTCTCGTTAGCTTCCCAAAGAAACTATATTACCATAGAAAAAGCAACCTAGAGTGTCCATGGTAAAGTAATGAGTTTGGTGTGCACCACTAGGGCATCTTTCTCTCTCTCACACAAAACACATCTCTCTTACATTTCCCAATATCCATCTTACACATGGCCAAAAAACTCACATTTCAAACATCATATTGTGCTAACTCTAGGCAGAAAAACTGTGGGAGTAGGAGTTAAGACCTTTCTGGCCAGATTCATTCTATCTATCTATCTATATATATGTATGTATGTATGTATGCATGCTAACCCTTTGTAAACTAACCTTTGCTTAATGAGTGTTTTCTTTGGTTTTTAGTGCCTCGTTGTAGAAAGTGAAGAAATATTCATTTAGAAGAAAGTGGGGAATAATCATTCATGCTGTAGAAAAGTGCAAAAAACCTTATTGCATGGTAGAAAGTTGAGAAAAGTGCAGAAAAGCTTATTGCACAGAAGAAAGTTGAGAAAAGTTCAATTTACGGTAGAAGAGGAGAATAAGCTCATTTTGCAGTAAACCAGTAATATCCCCAAGACTCCAAATTTAATATTTGTGCACAGGTTGATAGCGGCAAAATGAGACCCTAGGGCCCATTCTGCAAAAGTGTCGGGCCTAACTTCATTCATAGAAAAAACCCAGAATAAAAGCTTTTTTTTTTTTTTTTTTTTTTTTTTTGATGGGAAATTGTGATGCCAGAATAAAAGCTTTTTAATAGTATCAAGACGTGTCTAAGTTGTAAATCTGAAAACACGACCCTCAACGCTAGTCTACTAGAATATATAATTTATCATAATAAATTTGACAATCTCAGTGGTTAGACGCGTGGTCTTAAATTATTATTTTCTCACGGCTCAAGTTCAAACCCCTACCCTACCCCCAAATTATTTTATTGAAAATTAAGGGTTAACACGCCGGGCTAAAGGACAAGCCCAGTAGACCCATAGTTAAAAAATAAATAAATAAATCAAGCCATGGCTTGTCCCACTAGGTTATTGGGCTACACATGGGCTTCAACAATGTCAAGATTGGTCCCCAATTAGCCCGTTGGGCTGGCAAGCTCTTGGGCCAGCCTGTGGATCATGGGCGATTTGGTGACACTTAGAAGCTTCCTAAACATCATAACTAGGATTTCACAACATCAGACCTCGAATGAAGGATTGCATCACATAAACCTCAAATAAAGTTTCATGACGTTAGAAATTTTGTAAAACATAGTCCCCAGTATATCCATTTACTACTCAACTAAATGATCAAAACCAACTTCTAAATGTCTGCGTCAGTTAGGCACTTAACAAATAAAATTTACCCACAAACAATTGAAACCACTTCCTACACAACCACGAAATTGCGCTGGCCCACCAACCTGGCTTCTTTTTGTTTCACAAAGCAGGTTGAAGGCTAGAACCATAAAGATAAACTTTCTCACAAGCCAAAAATTTCCCTAAAAAATGTATTTATTCTAACATGCACATAGCATCACTAAATTAGAAAAAGTAAAATAAAATCTTAACGGTAGATTATTAATGTAGCTGCTCACAATAAAAATTATAAATGACAAACATGAAAAATTTTAGAAGAATCTAAATATTATTAAAGCTTACAATCAAACAACATAGTAATAGAAAATCAAAACAAGTCAACCACTCAAAACATCATCTAGAACATGAGAAAAGAACCTCCCTCTCAATACACAAAAAGGATTCTTTTTGGTCTTCAGATCTTAGAACATAAGTCTAAGCGACACATCTTATCGTACAAGTCCACTAGAAAGAGTTCAGCAATCCCAGTAGTCTTTAGTTCAATAAATTTCTCATCTAGGTAGGCTCTCTCTTTTATCGGGTCAGTAATATAACGATACGTCCTCCTGTTATTACTTATATTATAATCTTTATAATGGAAACGAGCATTCCTGAGATACCGTAAGAGTTCCATTGTCGTTGACTTATAATGACTGCCAGGATAATTGTATATCCTTTCAAGGGGAGAACCGGAAAGTATTTTACTTTCCCAATGGCGGACGTTAATGTTGCTGAATTCAGTTTCCATCATTTGCCTAGTACTTTGATCAGTATGCCGATAGTACGTCCAAACACGTCCAATGTAACTAAATCTTGACTTCCAATGCCACAGAGATGGATGGTTAACAATAACTTCCCAATCAATTGAATCCCCATCAACGTTTTGAAGCATGGAATACAAATCCTTCAAATCTGGTGGGTAGGATGTGTGAGGCTTCTCTCCAAGAATTTTATCGAAAATCACTTGTGACATGTCTTGGATGTCATTTTTCATTCCCATTTGTAGGTTGCAATCTTTTGAAAGACAAATAGATTGGTCACATGACTTACATTCCACATTTGAATGTATGAGAGAGATATGTTTAATCTCTTTGTGTTCACCTCCAATCACTAACTCATCAGAATCCATGGCAAAATTTTCAGGATGATGCAAGAAACCATGAAATGAACCGTTTTTGTGAAGCTTATAAACTGCATTAAGTATGCCTTGTATAATTTTTCTAGCATCTTCTGTTGGCCGGTTTACGCCCCATCGCATGTAAGTCTTACACCAATTATCTACATTTTTGTCCAACCACTGTTGCAGTGTATTCTCATATTTCTTATGAGTGAGAACATGATTCTTCTCTAGATTATGCTTATGAACAATATAATCGGAATCATAAAGCAAATTATAGAAGTGTCCATTCAAACTTTGCTTTGTGTTCATTGGTTCCACCCTAAAATCAACGTACTCAGATGAATTTGGATGACTACATTTAAATATAATCTTATCACGCAATTTCGATTCAGCTACCCGAAGAATTTCCTTGCCTCCTGCAGATTGAACAGTTTCCAAATTTTGGGACTTTTCCTTATTATCCATTTTTTGTTTCTTTCCATTCTCCATGTTCACTGCTACCTTATTTAAGTCAACATTCAGTTTGTTTAAGTCAACATCCAGTAACTAATTGCCAACCATTTAAAAATCATAATAAAAAATATATATTACAATGCTAATTATAATCTTCTATAGGTAACAGATACAAAAACTACAGTAACAAAAAAAAAAAAAAAAAAAAAAAAAAAAAAAAAAAAACCTGGAAGTTAGAACAAACTAGAAGAAATTTTTCTCTTATTTTCTTTATTCTTTTTTAAATGATGAGAAGAAATCCCTAATTAAAACCCTAATCATAACTAAAAAAATCAAAACGTAATGCATCAACAATCAAATATCTATAAAAGATTTAGGAAAAATAAAAGTACTGACCAAGATTAGTTCGAAGAGGATGGCCTGGTCGACTTGACGAATTGAATGTCCAGTTCTCGAGCTCCTGTCGACTGCGAGCAAGAGAATAAGAGCTTTGACTATGAGGTAGAGAAAAGGAGAAAAAAGTAGGTGATTAATAATACGAGTGATCTGGTACATTCCAGCTGGGCATCAAGGGTTAAAAAAAAAAACGCGTTATGGCTGGGTCCGCTGGGAGCGAAGGCATTTCCTGGAGCCATGTGCGGATAAGGGCATTCTCATTAAGAATCTTATCTTTTTTTTCTTTTTTTTTTCTCTTTTTTTTTTTTTTTTGAGGAAGTTCTCATTAAGAATCAAAATGATATAAATGATAAATTTTAGCATGCTAAATACTATAAATTATATATATAAAAAAGCAAGCACCATCAAAAGCTTTTAAATCTTATAAAATTTGCAATCCGGCTACAGTAAACTGCTACCTCTAGCAGCCCATTGTACCAAGGTTATAAAAAATATAAATATATATATATATATATATATATATTTGTTTAATCACTTTTCATCCCACCCTTCTCTTTTCGCGCCAATCTCCACTGGTTTCTTTCTTTATTTATTTTTATTTTTATTTTTTTTATATATATTTTTTTGGTTCTTTCTCCCACGCCTACGCCTCTGCCTCTGCCTCCTTTCCTCTTTTTTTTTTTTTTTCTTCGTTCTCCCTCAACCCAAGCCACTCTTCCCTTCCCTCAATCCACACCGCCAAACCCATCTCCGCTTCACAACTCCCTCTGACCGAACCACCATCACAAACACAGCCTCTTCTTCCTTTGAGTGAACCCATACCGAACCCACTCCTCTCTCCTTGACCGAACCCACCGAACCCACTATTCTCTCCCTGACCAGTCTTGAAACCCATATTCTCATCTCAAAACCGAAGATTCAAGGGAGGGGATTAGGCTTCCATTTGGGTTAGACTGAAGCTCCATGGGTCAGGCTTCCATTTAGGTTTTGTTTTGGGTTAGGGATTTTGTGGGTCTTGTATTGCTGTCACAAGTTTGTCACAAGTTCATCACCAATTGGGTCTTGTATTGCTGTCAGAAGTTTGTCACAAGTTCATCACCGATTGGGGCTAAACTTCTATCCGATTCAACTCCAAATAGGTTAGTTATATCTGTTACTCTTTCTATGATTTTAGTCTGAATCTTTAATTGTTTCATTTTGAAATGTTTTTGGGGAATTTATCATGATGATATATTGGAAAGCATTCTTCTTCTTGTATTTTCAGAGTTGAAAGTGTCTCTGACTTCATTGATAGTTAGGAACACAAACACACTCAATTTCTGCTCAGTTGTCAGTTCTTGTTCTTGTTATAGTTCATTGACTGTTATCACATACTTAGGCTTTGGTGAAAATGTAGCCTATTTGATTGGATTTCCCACAAAAGATTAATGGGGAAAAAGGAGTTAAATAATCAACTCTCTCTTAGTCATTAGTACATCAGAGGTTGCATTGAGTTATGCATATATTTTTTCTTTTATTTAAATATATAATAAGGAAAAGTTTTGACCACTGTAAAAAAATGCGTCTCTATCCATTAATTTTATAAAGTATCATACAAGGTAAATCCCTTTGAAAAATAGTATGAAGAGAGTTATTTAGTTGGAAATTGTGGAGACAGATTTTTGACATGTTGCATATACAACATGAAATTGTGGTTTCATGAGCATAGTTAAAAGAAGATTAAGCTATTAGGGCATTCGATTTTTTATGAAAAAAATTGTTTCCACGATACTATCAGTGGTAATCGAGGCCAATTTTTCATTGTTCTTGTCTCTTGATGCAAGTTGTTATTGGGTTAGGCTCAAATATGCAAACTCATGCTTGTCTAACATATGTTTTTAATTATTAGTATTCAATTCTTTGTTTGCTGAAATTCCTCCTTAAAATTCTAGTATCATCTTTAGAGTTTTATATATTGAACAGATTACCTTTTATTAGCAAAGTTTAGAATTTCCTTGAACAACCTTCTAAGCTTTGAAATAGAATTGCTGTTTTTCATCACTTCAAGTTAAATAGTCCAGTACAGAAAAAAGAACTAGTGATTGAGCTTGTACAATGCCCCTTTGCACTAACTTCATCAAATTGTAATTAAGAAAGTCAATCAACTGTAGGAATTTTAATAGCGGAGCTGTCCTCGGATTTTATCAACTTACTTTGAGAAGTTTTTACATTTGTTAACACCCTGCATCATGGTTCCCATTTTGAGCCTTATATCTGTGATATATTTTTTCAAGTGGTTGGTTATATGTAAGCATGTGTTGCTGCAATAAAGATCTATGCTATTTATCTATGTTAGCATGTGTGAGTTTTTATTGTATTTTCATATGAGTTATGTATGTGAACTTTTATAGCTAAGTTCTCACCTTAGAACAGTCTCAAATGAATAGCCTAGATGAGAACATTTACTATCACTAAGATCTAAAATTACACTCCCTGTGCTGTCTACCTTATTTTGCATGATTTACTCAATTGGCTTCTCAGTTATCTCTCACAAATTGTTGTCTAATCACAGCTTATAGTTAGATTACTGCCTTTAGAGTGTTTATTGAAAGCTTTGAGTCTTGCTGTGATTTCACAAATGGATTGGTTGCTTTTATTGATGTTATATCTTGATCCTTTTATGGTGTGATCAATGCAAATTTGGTTGCTTTTTGAGAATTTGTGTTTGGATTTTGTTATCATGGGCTGCACTTGTAAGCTTGAGCAAAAGTCCTAAACAAAGAATGAAAATAAAAATAAAAATAGAACTGGTATGTGAACTAGTGATTGATGGTTGGGTGGTTTTGAGAATTCTGATGGATTACTTAATGCCAAATGCACTGGAATTTTATTTCCTTTTATTTGTTTGCTAAGATAACTAAGGAAAATGTTTGGTTTTCATTGTTCATGTACTGGTTTTTCATTTTACAAAGGACTCATGTCAACAAATTGTTGGATTGGGAGGATTTTGCTTTCATGGATAATAGATGATGATGAGACTAGGTTAAATCAAGGAATTGTTTCAAGGATTATTACTATTGATGTGTAGTTTATCAATCAAAAAGATTTGTCAGTTTTATTTCTTTCTTTTCTCTTTACCTACATTTTCTTTGCTAGCAAAAGAATTTAGAAATTAGTTGTGTGATAGCATCTTCTTTTCTATTATTTCTGTTTGAGTCTAGAGACATTGTTGGTCATGTGTTTTTAGGGTTCATACCAACGCTGGTCTTCATTAGATGCCCCAAGTGATTTACAAAATTTTTTGGCTTGATTAATAGTTCAATTGATGTGATTTTTGTTGGACTTTAAGATAATGTGATACTACCTCCTCCCATCTATATTGGATATTGTTTCTATTGGTTTTAATTTAACTGCTGTTTTTTCCTCTGCATTGGTTTTTCTGCACTAGATAGCTGCTGCCTGCAGAGTGTGGGCTGCTGTTTTCTTATTCTGCACTGGTTTAATTTAACTGCTGTTTTTTCCTCTGCACTGGTTTTTCTGCACTGGGTAGCTGCTGGATTTTTGTACTGGATAGCTGCTGCCAGTAGTGGAGCATCAACAGCTAATGCAGCAACTCAAGAAGCCGTGGTGGAAGATGCTGTCAAAGCTAAATGGCTTGGTTGCTGCAGAATTTTGTTTATGTGTAATAGTAAAAGAGTAGCTCAAGTCTGTAATTTTAGTTGCACACCAAGTTGGCAGGAAAAAATTATGGTTGCTGACATCTCAAACTTGATGCAAAATTTCAACAATATAAATGAAAATGGATATGTTCCATTTAATAAGTGATCATCCTATTATTGTTTCTTTGATAAATGATGCTAGTGTTTTATGGATTCTTATCAATTATTGAATGCTAAGAGAATGAATTCCAAAAAAAAAAAAAAGCTAATAATAATTCTCTCCAATACTACTTTGCAGTAATGTTGTAGGGTACTTGTGGTAGTTAGTTATGGTAGTTATGGTAGTTAATTGAAAACATGAAGAAAGAATAAAAAAAGAATATTTAAATGAAGTGATAAAATAATAGAATCTTTGATGTTGAGTGTTTTGTAAAGTAAGTTGTTAAAATAAATAAAATAACTTTTTGAGATGTTAAATGCTATATTTTATAGCATTCTTGATGAGAATGCTCTAAGAACAGGAGTTTAGAAAAGTCGTACCTCATTGCATAGGGCAAGAAAAAGACTTCCTAAACTTATCTCGGTGAAAAACTATTGTTAAAATTTTTTTGTACATGTAGCATGACTTCTTTGAAATTGCTTGTGGACATGCAAGACACTACCCAAAAAAGAAAAAAAAAAGTTGCCTATAGCAGCAGTTTTTTTTTTTTTTTTTTTTAAAGTATTGGCAGCTTTTTTTATAGTAGCATTCACCAGTGGCAGCTCCAGAAATATTTTTTAGAGTAGTCACTAGGAAACTTAAATTATACAAATTTAATAAAGAGATACCTTGAATATATCAACGTCACCAAAAAAAAAAAAAAAAAATGAAGCATAACAAGTTTTTTCTACTCATAAAGAAAAAAGAAAAAATTGATTGATAAAAGATAAAATGGGAATTGAGAATGCTAAGATGAGAGTAATAAAGTAAGAATTGAAATAATAATAGAGAAGAGAAAGAAAAAATGATGATATTTGTTGTAACTACAAACTGAGTCATTAAGGAAAGAAAAATTATTGCAACTATAAAGCTCAAAAGAGCATAATTGCTGGCACTACCAAGAAAAGCTCATGAAATACAATATTATTCTTTCCCTTTTTAAAGGAAAAATGAAATTGGAGATTAATTTTATGTAATAGGTTGAAAGAAGACGCAAGCCCAAAAAGGGCAATGTTCAGTAGATTAGAGGGCCTAGCCCCTCTTGAGTGGTTTTCTCTTTCCTCTCTCTCTCTTAGCCTCTTCTCTAGAACACGTATTAGGGTTCCCCCTCTCCTTGTACCCTTTTATCTTTTCCAGCTCTTTTCTTAGGCTGCGTTCCCTAGGTATGCCAATCTCTATTTTACATTTCCTGTACCTTACTAGGCTATACCCTTGGAACGTTAACAATGTCTATTTTATTTTCCTGTTGTGATAGCATTGTGCATGATGTGTGTGTGTGTGTGTGTATATATATATATATATATATATATATATGCCTACGTGTGTGTGGGTGATCATGCACTTTGTATGATGGACTCTCGTGGCTACATGAGCGACGACCCTTTCTAACCATGAGTGCTTTTGACCTTGGGGTATGAGTATGCACTCAAGGCATTTGCTGCAGGTGCATATTCATGTCATACTGTGTGCATAGTCACTGTGGTGTGACCATCCCCATCCATGTCACCAAGTGACATCAGTTTCCCCGTGTATGCAACACGTATCAATGTGTTTGATGCTTTAAAGGGCTTTGGCTCATCCTAGCATGAGCATGTTGGCACGCATCGTATACATAGGCATGAAACCCTACTGGTGCGCCATGGCGCACCAAACGCGAAACTCTATCGGATTTTCACCGTGAAAATTGGGTATCCCCATTGCCATATTCTCATGTCGAAAGCTTGGTGAGAATAGTGTTTTGTGTGCTATAATGCACCTGAGGCAAAGCGCTGTCGAATTTTCGCCATGAAAATAAGGAGAAATGCTGTCGGATTTTCACCGTGGAAATTTGGCAACGAATCCAAACACACTTGGAAAGTATTGATCAAGACCACACCATTTCTGAATCCAAACCTCAAAGCCCAATTCACTTAAAGCCCCGAAAGCTAATGCCAATAGCTTGTTTTCAATTGCCAATGTCTTAAATTATGATTTTACCAAAACAAAAGACTGTCTACAGACAAGTGTTGTAAGGTGTCTAATACATTCCCCACGTGTAACCAGACTTCTGAACTCAAGAATCAATATTTTTTCACCCATCCACATTAGATTAGGAGAAACGCCATTTTTTTTAGCTTAGGATTGGTAATAAAATCAAATAGAGTTAGGTGACCAATCACACCTTAGAAAAACCCAATGATTAGTGGCGACTTCACTTACCCTTGGTAATTTCCTTAAAATCGACTCATATTCCAGTCACACACCCAAGGTATGACATGCCTCCTCCACATTCCTGTGAAAGGCGCGCGAGCGTCACCGCGATGGGTGGTCAAGCAACAGCGAGGCATCGACAGCCAACTATGGATTGAAGGATGAAAGGTGCACTACAGATTTGCCTTCATATTGTAGCCATGAGGTAATTACAATGATGAAGAACATGGGGTATATGCCTAGTATGGGTCTTGAAAGAGAAGGAAAATGGGTGGTTGAATTCCCCAATTTCAAGACTCAACTGACCAAGGAAGGTTTGGGATTCTTAGAAGGCTATGACGAAATCAAAAGGAACCTTGGTACCCTTAATGGAAACTTTGTGAAGGAAGGAGAAGACTTTCCTTTTTGCGGCCTTCCCAAAGGTAGGTAAGGATGGAAAAGTGTATCCAAGTTGGGAAATATTCT
Source organism: Quercus aquifolioides (assembly GCA_019022515.1). Lineage (NCBI taxonomy): Eukaryota > Viridiplantae > Streptophyta > Magnoliopsida > Fagales > Fagaceae > Quercus > Quercus aquifolioides. The sequence continues at coordinate 39,774,015 of CM032333.1, forward strand.
TCAACGAGAAGCTTACTTTCAAGGAAAAACCTACTATGGTGACCAAGAAAGTTCAAGAGAAAGTCAACTGAGTAGACTACATGGATGTTGGAGCAATAGAGACTATGCTAAAGGTGGAAAGGGACATGTTCGCCATCACCAACGAAGAGTCGAATGATCCTTCTACCTTCATCATGCCTACTGAGGGGCACCTCAATAATTGGACTTGGGTGGGATTTTCTAAGAATGAGGGAAAGAAATTTTGTAATACAAGTTCCAATGAACTTTTCAACATTTTTAATAAGATGAATTCTGATTTGGCTTATTTTGATGTGTCCCATAATATTAAAATTCTGCACTTAAATGATTCTAATGAATTTGAAAATGAAATTAATAAACAATTGGAAAAGAAAATTGAATCTATGGAACCAACTTTTGAAACTCTTAATCTGGGCAATCATGAGAATCCACGCTTAATTAAAATTGGCTCAACCCTAATGAAGAAGAAAAGAAAGATCTTAAAGAACTTCTCATAGAATTTTAAGAAGTGTTTGCATGGTCCTATGAAGATATGTCCAGCATTGATCCCGAGATAGCTCAATACCATATTGATACTCATGCTCACATGGTACTCGTTAAGTAAAAGTTGAGGCGTATGTGAACTGAATGGATTCTAAAGATCAAAGAAGAGATCACTAAGCAATTGAAAGTAGGATTCATCAAACCCGTGCACCACGCTGAATGGAGAGCCAATGTTGTGCTCGTACCAAAGAAGGATGGAAAATTGAGGATGCGAGTGGATTTCAGGGATTTGAATATAGCTTTCCTTAAGGGCGATTTCCCTTTCTCCCACATAGATGTCCTAGAGGATAACATGGCTGGTAGTGCCTTGATGTTTTTCATGGATGATTTCTCAGGATATAACCAAATCAAAATGGTTCTTAAGGACATGACTAAGACCACTTTCACCACAGAATGGAGGATCTATTGCTACACGGTAATGCCATTTGGGCTTAAGAATGTGGGAGCGACTTACCAAAGGATGGCCACAGCTTTGTTACATGACATGATGCACAATGAGGTTGAGGTGTATGTTGATGACATGATAGTAAAATCTAAAGATAGAGAGGGCCACATCTTTAACTTGAGAAAGTTCTTTGAAAGGATTAAGAAATATAGGTTGAGGTTGAATCCCTAAAAATGTACCTTCGGAGTGACAGCTGGAAAATTGCTAGGATTTTTAGTAAGTGATAGAGCGACAAAAGTTTACCCATCCAAGATCAAAGCCATATTGGAGATGCCTCCACCTAAAGGTGAGAAAGAAAAAAAGGGGATTCCTAGATCGACTACAATACATCAACCGATTCATTGCCAAACTCACCTCCACTTATGAATCCATCTTCAAGCTCCTAAGTAAGAATGAACCCCAAGTATGGAACAATGAATGTCTTATCAAGGAATACCTCCTTCATCCACCCATCCTAGTGCCTTCACAGCACAGGAAACCACTACTGCTATACCTCTCTATCATAGGAGATGCGGTCAGGAGCATGCTTGCACAGGAAGACGATGATAAGAATGAGAAGGCAGTATACTATTTGAGCAAAAGATTCCATGCTTATAAGACTAAATACACCCCCATAGAGAAGTCATGTTTTGCACTTGTGTGGGCTATACAGAAATTAAGACACATCATCCTACCATTCCAGATATGGATAGTAGCTAGAATGGACTCATTGAAGTACCTATTTGAGAAACCCATTTTGAGTGGAAGATTATCAAGATGGTTGATCTTATTGGCAGAAATCGATTTGAAGTATGTGGCAAGAAAAACAATCAAAAGTGGCTCAGTGTTAAATTTTTGTGCTAAAAACCCCATAGAAGGAGATAATGGAAAGGACGATTTCCCAGATGAAGATATTTTGGATATTGAATTAGGGGCACGAAAGATGTACTTTGATGGAGTCGTGAACCAATATGGGAATGGGATAGGAGTAATTTTGATCACCCCCGATGGATCTCATATGCCTTTGGCTATCAAATTGAACTTTGAGGTGACTAATAACATGGCAAAATATGAAGCTTGTATCGTAGGAATGGAAGCTCTCTGAGGGTTAGGAGTAAAATAAGTAGAGGTATTTGGAGATTTGACCTTGGTCATAGCTCAGGCACAAAAATTATGGAAAGTAAAAGAAGAGCACTTGAAGCCTTACCAATAATACTTGGAGCATTTTGATCTTTTTGCTTTTATTTTTCTTTGCATATTTTTCTTTTGAAGCAAATCATGCATGGGCATATAAGAGAGAGAAAAGAAATATCCAATGATGTTAAGAATTTGACATTGTACTTTTGCTATGCCGAAGTATACAAATGTCATTGACATTGCACTTTTGCTATGCAAAAGCATACATATGTCATTTCATGATTGGCGGGCAATAGTGGTGAGATAGTTTTTTATGCCTTTCTCTTAGGATTTTCTAGTCTTTCCCGTCAAAAAGAATGATACAAGTGTTAAGTACAAAAGATAACTTAATCTTACTCATCATAAACAAGAGCCACAAAGTTAACTTGCTTAGTTGTGCATAGAGATACTCATCTAAGATATAAAAGATACAAAGTTTAGAAAACTTTGTTTCAATGGTCATCCAAGGTACACAAGTACCAATGTACATAAACACACTGTTTTGTATTTTTCTGATTTTTTCAAATTTTTTTTTTAAATTTTTATATCAAAAAAAAAAAAATAAAGCAAATCTGAAAACACACAAATGAAAACATGTTAAGCAAAGCAAAGCATAAAAACTAGACTGACTCAAAATAGTAAAGCAAAACACACAAGTTATGCAAAAACAGAAACACGAAAAGAGAGAAAAAAGTGATAGAATCACTTGGAGCCCTTTTCCTTCCATACCTTGGAAGAACCTTTCCATCTAGCAAACCCTTGAACCATCGGTGAGGGGGAAGAATTGAAACCGTTCAAGTTCGAAAGGAACATGAGGGCTTTGAAAAGATCTCCAAGGGGAGCAAGAAAAGATTGAAGCTAATTCTGGCTTCCAGATGCTATCATGCCGTTGCTCTGTTGAGTGGCTAACCACTTATAGCAATTTGTTCGAGTATGACTGGCAACTCCAAAATGATGACAAAAATGTTGCTTCTTCTATTTAACCTTTTGAGAGTTAGTCTTCTTAGCCCTAGGGTTTTTAACTTCTTTCTTATCTTGTTTAAGGGGTGCTCCTAAGATAAACTTACCCTTGTCTAAGTTCTCACTAGCTAATTCATTTTTAACAATATTGTTCTCAATTTCAACATTATTAGCAAGAGGAACAAAAACAGTGGAACTAGTAGAAGCAATACTAGGAGAAGAGAAATCATACCCTAAACCGGTTCGATCTGAAGCAGATTTTTGAATACTAAGCATCTCATCAAGCTTCACACTTGAAGTCCTTTCCAACTGAGCTCTGACTTGGAACAATTCTACCTCAAACTTCTTAATCTTTTCAGGCAAAAAGTTTTTCTCAAATCTCAGTGCTCCAATAGTCTAATTAGATTCATCAAACTTTGTGGAAAGCTTTTCACGCTTAAGCTCCACATAACTAAGCTTCTTGGTGGTCAACCTATACAACTTCTCATGCTTTTCTGAGATCTTGTAAAACTTTGCATAGGCTGTGTAGATGTCATCTCGTTCATCCATCTTCTCAAACTTGGACTCCACCAATTCCTCTTCTTCATCCACATCTTCAGCAATCCCCTTAGTAGGATTGACAGTGGCAGTGAAGGCATTTAAGATTCCGTCATCTTTATTTTCGGAATCATCCTCAAGCTCGGTTTCACTCAAGGTAGTAGCAAGTGCCTTGCTCTTCCCAATACTCTTAAGGTATGTAGGACACTCTTGTTTCATGTGATCAAAGCCTTAACACCCAAAGCACTTTGGTCCTGCGGGAACAGTGTACTGACTATCATCCCTAGCATTCTTCTTCCCTTTGTCTTGACTCTTGAACTGAGAAGAACTAGATTGCCTACGGTCCTTGTTGAAGCCCTTCCTATTGGCATTCTTTATAAACTTCTTGAATTGCTAGGTGATATAGGACTTCATCTTAAAATCCTCATCATCTGAAGACTCATCAGTATCACTGCTCTTGGCCTTTAAAGCTATGCTCTTGCTCTTACCCGACTTACCAATCCTCGTTAACCTTAGCTCGTAGGTTTGCAGATTACCAACCAGCTCTGTCAAATGGATCTTGTTAATGTCCTTTGATTCCTCAATCGCGGTGATCTTTGCATGGAATCTCTCGGGTAGATATCTTAGAACATTTCTCACAATCTTGGGTTCAGGAATGGTTTCCCCAAGATTGAAAGCTGAGTTCACTATGTCCTTGAATTTGGCATAGAACTTATTGAACAACTCTTCCTCCTCCATCTTGATTTCTTCAAAGCTTGTAGTGAGCTTCTAAAGTTTTAAGTCTTTGAAAATCTTGGTTCCCTCATAGGTTGTCTGGAGAATGGTCCATGCCTCCTTAGCAGTTTTAGTAGAGGATATCTTCTTGAACTCCTCATTACTAACCGCATTAAATAAAGCATTCAATGCCCTGTTGTTGAAGTTTGCCGCCTTGATCTTAGCTTCATCCTAATCGGCCGGCACTTCTTTTGGCTTGATCTAGCCTATCTCAACAGCCTACCATACTTTCTCATCTAAAGACTGCAAGAAAGCTCTCATGCATACTTTCCAGTATGCATAGTTAGTGCCATCAAATAAAGGAGGTATAATTAATGACTGTCCTCTATCCATGACAAACAGGGAATGAATCAACACAGCAAAAATTAGCCCTAATCAAAGTGTACCTGCTCTGATACCACTTGATAGGCCAAAAACATATTGACCCCTTGTGATCAATTAATTGATTAATTAGCCAAGTTTAATTAATTAATCGAATTGACATGCAAACGCGTGGTAGCACAAACAAATCACCAATTAAACTAAGTGCAACGAAAATTAAATTGACACGGTGATTTGTTTACGAATAGGGAAAACCTACACAACAAAAATTCCACCGGGTGATTTTAAGGTCACCACTCCCGAAAATCCACTATTATCGAAACAAGTGGTTACAAGTAAAGGAATCTCAGTACCTTATACTAACCTACAGTTGAACCCTTACCTCAATACCCAATTGGACTTGTTTTGTATTGACAATCTCTCCTTTTGATGCATGGCTCTTAGTACGTGACTAACTAATTGCGCGAATCCTAGTACGTGATTTCAATCACCAACTAGAGAAGGCTGTTGGCTGCAAAGTTCTTCAATTCATCCAACGATAAAGATCAAGAAAATGCTTGGTTACAAAACCCTACAGTGCACAAACACTGCAACTTCTTCACAAGAATGATGAACTAAGGCAAAACTCTGTCTTTGATCACAATTTGCTTGAACAAACTTTGTTCAACACTTGTGCAACTTGTGTTCTCTTTGACGGCCCTTAAAATAATCATTTTATATGTCTGGGGTTGTGAAAGAAGAAAGCTTAAACACATAATCACATATTAGAGTTAAAACAGAACTGAAAATCTGTTTTTCTTAAACCTTGACAGATAGCTATCTATCGAGCAGCTGTCGAGCCACGAGGATGGAACAGCTTCTTAAGCTCGATAGATGCTAGCTGTCGAGCTTTAATGACAGGCACTTCTTTAGCTTGTTTCTTGAATAGACTTGCATGGCTTTAACACTTGATCTTGAAACAAAGTTTCTTGAAGTATTAAACACATCCTAGATCTACCCAGATACAAATAAAGTGCATTTTGTCAAAGGATTAGCCAATTACATAAAATAGTGACATATGTTCCTAATAAGTGAATCACATATATCCTAACATTTATGATATGAGAAACATGATAGATGTATGCTAGGTTTGGTTGATAAGCATGATAGATTTATGCTAGGATTGTTTGATTGCCATGATAGATGTATGTTAGGTTTAGGATGAAATTCTATGTTGTATGCTTAAATATATGTTTGTGTGTGTGTGTGTGTTAAGATGCAATATTGAATGTGTCTTTAATAGGATTAAGATGTAGGACATAATGGGTGGAAGCTGACCTATAGGTCGGGCAGTTTTTAGTGCCTAATACCTTTCCAAAATCGTACATGAAATCCAAACTCATACTATGGTAGTAATACTAGTCCTTCCACATAAAGGAACTATATTTATGGTTCCTAGACCATAAAACTAGGTGGCAACTCCTTGTGTTTTTTCAACCCTGGTCCACTTGGTTGAGGCGTACTCCCTCCCAAAAGTGGCCTTGAACCGCGCCTTGTGCCCACAATTATAAGCTAACCCTAGGGTTTTTAGAGAGAGAAAAGTGCATATTGTGCCTCCAATTGTAGATCTAGGTTTTTTGTATCCAAAACTCTCTCAAATCTTCTATCGGCAATATTCTTTGAAAATATTCAAGATCCGGTATTGTAAAAGTTACTGTCATCACTAATCAACTATAGTTGGTGATCTAAATCTTTCACTAGAGTTCTCAAAGTCACAAACTGGAGTGTTTGTGTGTAGATTTGAAACTGCATGTGGTCACGTGAGTAAGTACTATGTGAGATAGCTATAGATTTAGGGTCAAGTCTATTGTAAAAACTTCCATTCCGTTAATGAATTGTTGCCTTGTGGATTGTTTAGGTTAAATCCTCCATAGGGTTTTTACCTTGAAACTGGATTGTTTCATTGCTCTTCTTAGGTCATCATATCGTTGTGTTCTTTACTTTTATGTTGTTTATGATATATTTGATATTTTTTTTAACCTAGATTTGTTTAATAGACCTAAGTAACAACTTGGTTAATATATTAGATTAAACATACTATGTTTTCTAGGGGTCTAAACTATAACATACTTTTTCCCCTTTTTTGTATCTTGAAAACATCCGCTTAGCAGTTTTCAAAATCATGTTTTGAACAAAGATAATATGATACAATTTTCTGAAAATTGTATTTAGAGAACATCAACCATACAATAGATTCAAATGTTGGACTCACCATTTTATGGTTAGCAAAGCAAAAGACTATATTTAAATCCTCTTACCAATCAGGCTTTTACATGATAGTTTTCTATTTAACTTTATCCCATTTAAAAAAAAAAAAAAAAAAAAAAGAATAATATCTAATACAAATTCAAACCTTCCCTCGAGATGTGGAAGAATGACACTCCACCCCAAACCTCAAAAGAGGGGTGTGCTTGTCTCCCTCCCTTGAAGTTTGAAGAAATTAACACTTATTCTTTTGTTTAAATTAATAACAAAATTTTCTAATAATATCTTTACAAAAGTTTAACCATGGTCAATAAAAATATATCTGAAAAATTTAGGGAAAAAAATGTAAAATTTATCAAGTAGCGAAACACGTGCAATGACAAATCTCTCCATAAAGAGAAATTGAATCAATAATTTATTTATTATTATTACTATTTTATTTTATTTTTTGGCGTGAAACAGGATAATATATTAAACAAAGGAATAGGTACAAGAGTTCTCTAAAGTTATACAGACCCAAATATTACATCACCGTAAAGAAGTTCCAACACAAAGTACTGCAAGAGCACAACAAACCACCGACTCAAACATAACAGATACAAAACAACATAACAACAGACCCAACAAAGAAATTTATTTGCAACACACCAAACAGGACGAATCAATGAACTTTATACGGAGTCAGGTTTAGTTCTTTCTTTAGAAAGCATTATATAAAGAGGGAGGTTTGAGTCTAGTGCTTCTAGTGCATTAGACCTGATCGGATGATAACAAGTGTCCAAAAATAAACACATGTCACAATTTCAACGAGTACAATGTCACTGAACACTGAACCTAATGCAGACCCTTATATAAATATAAATCCTTGATTGCCGATGCTATTTGGGCTGGTTAGGTCAAGTAGCATCCAGGATTCATGCTTCATCAAGCTCAACATAACTAAGTCAAGTGTCTCCATCCAAGAACTTGTATATCCAAACGAAGTACTGAGAGGGCTAAAATACGAGGAAGCTGTATTCACAACACTACGTTGGCTACGGGCATTCTTCAACAACCGGTAAAACATCTCAGAAGTTTTAGCCTGTTAAACTTCCTTCGTTTGATATTTCCTTTTCGAGGTGAACGATGAGAGGGATCGTCTAAGTTCTTTAGGGGGCGGGGAATTAATTTTAAGGAAACCTTAATGTTACCCGAATCCAAAAATTCGGGAGTCGGAGACAATTGCAAGTCAAACATCTGCATTATACAAAGAAAATTAATTAAACGTAAAATTTTTAACTATGCATTTTGATATAAATTTTCGCACCAATTCAGAATCACATATACACTTTCAAATCACAGTTTTAAGAAATCAAATATTAAAAGTACATTTTGGGCAGAAATCAAAAAGTTTTCAAAAAGCACCTGGTGCGGAAAGCACATGTTCCACAATGAATTCACAACTTTTATTTTTTATTTTTTATATATATATAAATTTTTTTAATGAATCAGTAAGATTTTATTAACTAGGAAACAATCAAAGCACAATAGAAGAAAGCCCAACTTTCAGTAAGTCAAGCCGGTACAGGGCACTGCAAAACAGCAGTAAGAAACAACAGCTGCACAACGACAACAAAGATCCTAGAAATCAGCAACACCAAGCAGGGCAAGGCACTCCAAAAGGGGAACAAAACAACCAAACTAGCAAGCTACCAGGCTTAAACAACCAGCACAACAAGAATTCCACGCTTGAACCAACACTAACCCAATTGCAGCAAGAATTTACACTTATCACCGACATTTTTTTTGAGAAAGCACTATATCACCAACATGAAGCATGACTTTACTGTCCTGAATATGCAGATTGCTGAATAGATTTAATACTCTATCTATGGCAAAGGATACGATTTAGTAATGAGTCAAAACTGTGAACATGGTTCTCTATTCTCCCCTTAACATCCTTCTTTATAATGCCAATTAGATGATCAAAAATATGTAACTACCCAGCATGTATAATAGCCTTCATTTGGCTCCATACATTATAGATAGTAGCCAACAAGCTAATTTGCAAATAATTGTTCTTAGGCCTTTCCTTTACGACTACTTGTCCCCCAATTCATTAAATCCTGCCAATCAGCCTTAATTAGATACTAGGCATAGGCTCATGACATTTTCCCAAATCTTTCTGGTAAAGGGACAAAGGAAGAATAAATAGTTTTTACTGCAAGTTCCGTGATCCGTACCCCTTATTTATGACACATCGGTATGTTAGTTCCTTCTCGCAAAGGTAGGATACGCAGTACTAAACCCCCCAGAAAGTGATTTTAGACTCAAAGTCAGCTGGATTCTAGGTGTACGCGGAGCCTCTTAAAAAGAGACAAATGAGTCGCCACTTGATCATAGGTCTAGGAACTAAAATATGACTCCATGAAGGTCTACCTACCAGACTGAGATCGCAGTTAGTATATAGGATAGGAAGAGGTTAGACACCCCAAGCCTGCCCAACCGTAGCTGGCATTGTTGCTAAATTGGGCTAACTGTAAGCTATCTTAAAGGCTCAAGCGGATGTATACTAATATCTACGCCTAGAGGGGAGTCTACGTTTCATATGAGACAGATAAGAAAAGTAGAGTAGACATGTTATCACACAAAGCATATAGAGAGATAGACATGGAAAGGGCAAAAAACTCATAGCATCAGGCTTAAGGCATCAACATGTAAGCATGGAGAACATCGACATACAAACATAGAAAAGTATCATAAACAGATAAAGTTTGTGCATGTGTATCCAATCATGCATGTGCATGGGGGCACATGCATATGGATATCAACCAAAATCGCGAGTTTTGCTCCAGAATGCGGATATCAAACAAGTCTTATAAAAAGGGATTATTAATTGAAGTGAAATTTTCATTGATTTGTGAGTGTCTTCCCTTTATTAAACTTAGATTATCTTGATTCACCATTAATGATCTTGCACCTTTTAAAGCTTGATTAACATTTGATAAATTAAGACAGATTTAACTTGACTTCATGTTATCATTTAAGTTCAAATTAATTACCTTAATTACATTTAAGACAGATTTGAATAGTCAACTAATTCTCAAAGGAAATTGAATGTTAATTGACTATTGACTTTGAGTTTTTAGAAAGTATTTAATCTTTATCAATTGAAAGGCTTCTTTACTTATCTTTAAATCTTTTAGTTGACTTATGAAATTTAGGTCAGAATTAGAGAGTGGATGAGAGAGAAGAGAGAGAGTGCATCAGGGTTTGACACAAAGAAGGAAAAAAAAATAAAATATTTTGAGTATTTTGGGTTTTATCACTCATGACACAAAAGGAAACAATCATAATCGCATATATACATTCAAAGAAGATGAAACAGATAAGGAAAAACAGTAAAAAAAAAATGGCATTAAAAGCAGATAAAACTAAAAAAGAAAGAAATTTGGATTTTACCCAAATTGGCATACGCAATCAAAAAAGTGCATACGCATCCTTCAACTAGTGTATGCATGTGCATACGCATCTTTCAACTAGTGTATGCATCTGGGTTTCAAATAGATTCCCAGAGCTATAACCAAAACATAAACCCTAATCACTTAAAACATGCGTATGCAGAAATGAAGGTGTGTGAGCATCCTGAGGCAAATTCTAGGGTTTAGATAGATTCACAACAAAATGAAGGAATTGGACCAAACAACAAACGCAGAATATGTAATTAAGCATGAAACTACATATTAACAGTTTGAAAACAATAATAAACAAGAATTAAGGAAGAGAATATGAATCATGGAAAAGATCCACACCTCCATCTTATGGCACTTACAATTATATTTGATTACTGGTCCCTCGGCCGAAATCAACTACCGCAGCTATATGTATGGAGGAATGTGTCGGAAGGTTCGGTTAGAGTTGGCTAAATAACCCAAAATGGTGTACAAGCAAGCTTGAACTAACTAGAATTTTTGAATCTAAACGAGTAAGAGACTATCTTCTAACCGAGTGATGGCTGAAGATCAATCCAAGACTCACTCTTTCTGCCCTTTTAGCCTACAACTCTTAGTTTATGGCTTCTGTTGGTATTTGGAAGAGTTTCAATAGGTATCAAAATCTAGACCCTTTGGATGGAGAAAGTGGGTGTTTATAAAGATGGGATGAAGGTCTAGGGTTATGTTAGATGTTTGGGCAGCTAGTTGATCAAGCTGGTTACCCTACAATCTCACCAAAATGGAAATGTCTTACCAAAATTGAAATGAAGTGATTTAAAGCTTCTGTCTAGAAGGTACATACGACACAGATTAGTTGCGTATGCACCTTTTGAAATCCTCGGTCAAATTCCAGAAACAAGCAATCCAGTAGTTTTGGTCGGTATCCAAGCCCTACCCATGCATTCTTCTCTTAAACAAAGCATGCAATAGGGGAGCTAACTAATGACTTCGGCAAGCCGCTCGTCAACCTATGGGTATAAATTTCCAATAGAGGGTAGTCTCAAAGTCATGGACTTCAAGACCGAGGTTGATTGTCTTCTTCTAAAAGTACAATCGAATACAAACGGTGCCAAGAAGATACCTATGAGCAAAGCCTAAATGAACTTACGTGACTTGAGCTGCAAAGAAGCTATCCTCGTGATGAAAATGGTGCGAGAAAAACACCTGGGAGCACGGCCCAGGTGAAGTTGTGTGACGTGAGCCATAAAGGAGAGACCTTTATGATCAAAGCGGAGCCATAAAATGCCTGGGGTCACAAAATAAACGTAATTGCATGACGTGACCATCAGAAGACTTGGTGCACGCATGACTGAAAGGCTAAAACCATCAGGGACATGAAATGCAATGCATATGCTGAACACCTCAGCTGGTTGTATTTGATTGTACAACTGCTGGAGAGCGCAAATTGCGTTTGATGGCAAAACTACCAGAATGAGCGAATTTTTTCTGATATCACGATTGCCGAAAGACTAATTTGTGTGCTTGAATGACTAAGATTGATCGTAGGATGTTGTTGGAAGTGGTAAACCAAAAGGTGTCTCTTGATATTTCGTAACAGTTTGTGTCTTTTGTTTTCCATGATGTTTGTGTCTTTGAGTCTTCCACATTCTAAAATTTTCTGTTATGAAACAAAAAGTCATAACAATAATAACAGCTCTTGTAACTTATCCCTATAAAAGGAGATAGATGTATGATGTGAAAGTGTGTGAGAGAAAAAGTTGTAGTGAGCTCTCAAGGCAGTAGCCTAATCTCTTTGTTTGTGAGTTTGAAGTACTCTAATAAAATTTTCATTCCTCTCTTTCTTGTGAGTACTTTGTTGAATTTTAAGTCAAGGCTTTATAAAGCTAACAAAGTGGTATCAGAGCCAAGTTCTTAGAGCCTAGAGTCTTTGTCTACACCATTACTGAAGATGTCTTCTAATATGGTGCAACCACAAATTCTTGAATTGACGAAAGAAAATTATGAGAGCTGGTAGATTCAAATGAAAGTGTTGTTTGGATCACAAGATCTACGGGAGCTCGTCACTGATGGGTATGTAGAACCCACAAGTGAGCAAGAAGCCACCTACAACGCATAGCAAAAAAATTAGCTCAAGGATTAGAGGAAGAAAGACAAGAAGGCACTATTTCTACTCTATCAAGGGGTGGATGGGTCAACTTTTGAAAAAATTGCCAAAGCAGAGTCAAGTAAAGAAGCATGGGAGATTCTTGGCATTTTTTTTCAAGGGTGTCGATCATGTGAAAAGAGTTCGTTTGCAAACTCTTCGTGCTGATTTTGAAGTTACTCACATGAAAGATGGTGAAACTGTTTTTGATTATTTTTCACGATTACTTGTAATTGTTAATCGTTTGAAAAGTAATGGAGAGAGTATTGAAGATGTTCATGTGGTGGAGAAAATATTAAGATCTCTTGCAAATAAATTTGAGCATGTCATGGTGGCTATTGAAGAGTCCAAAGATTTGGAGATTCTCTCAATTGATGAATTAATGGGATCTCTTCAAGTGCATGAGCAGCGTATGGAAAAGATTCCAGCTCTGTTGTCATTGAGCAAGCATTAGAGTCAAAATTGACTCTAAGAGAGGAGAAGCCTAATGGCTTCCGTGGAGGATATACCAATAACAACTGTGGCAAGGGTTATGGAAGAGGAACATTCAGAGGTAGATCTGCTCGTGGGCATGGAGGTAATAGAAATGTCCAATGTTTCAATTGCAACAAATTTGGACATTATGCATCAGACTGTTGGTACAATAAATCTAAGGAGCACAATGAACAATTTAATCTTGTTGAGGCATCAAATGTTGAAAAAGAAGAATGTGCACTTCTTTTTGCACAAGAGGAGGCAAATAATTCGTAAGAGGTGTGGTATCTTGATTCTGGAGCTAGCAACCACATGAGTGGAAAAAAGGAGCTCTTTGTTGAGCTTGTTGAAGGTGTTCAAGGCGATGTCCGTTTGGGAGACTCATCCAAATTGCCCATAAAAGGTAAAGGAAAAATTAGAATATGTCAATGGAATGGTGTTTTGCAATTTATCTCCAATGTGTACTACGTGCCCAACATGAATAGCAATATTCTTAGTATTGGGCAACTCCTAAAAAAGGGGTATATTATACATATGGAAAAACTCTCTCTTGTTTTGAAGGATGCTGAAGGAAGGCTTGTTGCAAAAGTTCAAATGGGTCACAATCATATGTTTCCACTCCATCTTAACTCAACAATGGAGAAATGTTTCCATGGGCTTGTAAAAAATAAGTCATGGAAGTGGCATCTTTGCCTTGGGCATCCCAATTTCAGTGGGCTTAAACTATTATCCACATCAAGCATGGTGCATGGATTACTTAGTATTGAAAAGCCAGAATATGTATGTGAGATATGCACTCTTGGCAAGCAACAAAGAAGTCATTTTCCAAGTGGGAGATCATGGAGAGCACCTAACCCATTAGAGCTGGTGCACATGGATATTTGCGGTCCATTTGATCCAATTTCTATTGGAGGTACCAAATATTTCATCTCCTTTATTGATGATTTCAGCAGAAAATTATGAGTTTATGTTATCAAAGAAAAATATGCAGCTTTCACTATATTCAAAAGTTTCAAGGCACATGTTGAAGTGGAAAGTGGTTGTAAGATTAAAATACTTAGATCTAATAGAGGTGGTGATTACACCTCAAATGAATTTTGAGATTATTGTAGGAAAAATGGCATCAAGAATTAGTTTACAACTGCATACACACCACAGCAAAATGGCATTGCAGAGAGGAAAAATCGAACGATCCTTGATATGACAATGACCATGCTCAAAGAAAAGTGTTTGCCAAAGAATTTCTGGGCGGAAGCAGTGGCATGTACAACCTATTTACTCAATCAATGCCCTTCAAAAAGTGTCGAGAATATGACACCACAAGAGGCGTAGAGTGGCTATAAACCAAGTGTGTCACACTTAAGAATTTTTGGGTGTATTGCATATGCTCAAGTGCCTAAGACTAAGAGAAAGAAGTTGGATGATCATGGGGAGAATTGCATCTTCATTGGGTATAGTGAGGAGTCGAAAGCTTACAAACTCTACAATCCACTTACCAACAAAGTAGTGGTGAGTAGAGATGTGATGTCATTTTCATTGAAGAAGAGTCATGGGGACGAAATGATGACATCACAAGTAAAGAGAAGCCACTTGAGTTAGAAGGGCAAGAAGAAGATGTGAATTATGAAGGTTCAGAGAGACCTTTCTCAACACCCCACCGCTATGCATCATCAACAGGCACTTCATCAATTTGAAGCCCAGGTAGCATTTCTCCATCTCCAACACCAATCAAAATGAGAGGCCTAGAAGATATCTATGCACAAACTAAAGAGACAAATGTCTTTTGTTTGTATGTGGACCATGGGCCTTTTACTTTCAAAGAAGCCATGAAAGAGAATTGTTGGAGGAATGTCATGCAAGAAGAAATTTATGTCATTAAGAAAAACAACACATGGGAATTAACTACACTTCCTCTAGGTCAAAGATCCATTGGTGTGAAATGGGTGTATAAGATTAAGCACACAGCTAATAGAAGAATTTTGCACTATAAGGCAAGACTAAAGGCTAAAGGTTACAAGCAAAAGTATGGGGTAAACTATGAAGAAGTCTTTGCTAAAGTAGCAAGACTTGACACAGTTAGGGTGTTGATTTCTCTTGCAGCACATTGCAGCACATCATAGTTGAAAAATATACCAACTAGATGTCAAATCGACATTCTTAAATGGCATACTTGAAGAAGAGGTGTATGTAGAGTAGCCTGAAGGTTTTGTGGTTGAAGGAGAAGAAGACAAGGTGTATCGTTTGAAGAAAGCTTTATATGGGCTAAAGCAAGCTCCTCGAGCTTGGAATTCTCATATTGACAGCTATTTTCATGGAGGTGGTTTTGTCAAGTGTCCTTATGAGCATGCAGTCTACATCAAGAAGAATGCCCATGGTGAAATTCTTATAGCTTGCCTTTATGTTGATGATTTGTTATTCACAGGAAACAGTCAACAAATGTTCCATGAGTTTAAACAAGCTATGTTTAAGGAGTTCGAGATGACCGACTCTGGACTTATGTCATTTTTCCTTGGGATTGAGGTACGACAGCAACCAAATGGCATTTTCATATGTCAGAAAAAATATGCAAAGGAATTGCTTGACAAATTTAATATGAAAAATTGCAATGCTGCCAATACACCAGTTGCAATGGATCGAAAATTGATAAGAGAAGGGGAAGGGAAAATTATAGATCCAACTCTATTTAGGAGTTTGATTGGAAGTTTAAGGTACCTCTCAATCACAAGGCTAGACATTGTTTATAGTGTTGGTCTTTTGAGCAAATATATGGAGAAACCAAAGGAATCTCACTGGCTTGTAGCAAAGAGGATCCTAAGAATACCATGGATTTTGGTCTTTTATATTCATATAATAATGATGCCACATTATATGGATATTTAGATAGTGATTGGGGAGGTGATCAAGATGAAAGGAAAAGCACTACTGGATATGTTTTCTATCTTGGATCAACAGCTTTCACTTGGATGTCCAAAAAGCAAAGTATTGTAGCTTTGTCAACATGTAAAGCTGAATATATTGCAGCATCCTCTTTTGTTTGTGAAGCAATATGATTGAAAATTTTATTAAAAGAATTTTATCATCCACAATAAGTATCCATAATTATTTATGTTGATAACAAGTCTGCCATAGAACTTTCTAAAAATCCAGTTCAACATGGAAGGAGCAAACATATTGATATGAAGTATCATTTCTTGAGAGATTATGTGAAACAGAAAGTTGTGAAGTTCCAGTATTGCAATACAAAAGAGCAAGTAGCAGACATTTTTACCAAAGCCTTATCAATTGATAGATTCAGAAGATTGAGGACAATGCTTGGAGTGAAGATGCTTTTGGTTTAAGGGAGAGTGTTGGAAGTGGAAAACCAAAAGGTGCCTCTTGATATTTCATAACAGTTTATATTTTTTATTTTTCCATAACTGTTTGTGTCTTTTGTTTTTCCATAACTATTTGTGTCTATCGTCATTCCATAACCTTTGTGTCTTTAAGTCTTCCACATTCTAGAATTTTCTGTTATGAAACAAACAGTCATGACAATAATGATAGATCTTGTAACTTCACCCTATAAAAGGGGATAGATGTATGATGTGAAAGTGTGTGAGAGAAAATGTTGTAGTGAGCTCTCAAGGCAGTAGCCTAATCTCTTTGTTTGTGAGTTTGAAGTACTCCAATAAAATTTTCATTCCTCTCTTTCTTGTGAGTACTTTGTTGATTTTTAAGTCAAGGCTTTATAATGCCAACAAATGTCTGAATGCGAACCGGGATGGTTTGAACGATTAAGAGAAATTGATAGCCAGATACTTAAATGCGAACTGAGATAGTTTTAAACTAAGAATGATTTTGATTGGTGATCTAATTGAAGTTCCCTATGAATAGGAAAAGCAGTATAATCGATCATTCCATCAACCGATGGCACTAGATAGTCCATCATCGAACCTGTCCTCTCCATAGTGAGGCACGCTCCATGATAGCTCCAGAAGCAAATCACCACGTCTTAACAGATCAGATAATTGGTGTTAAGTTGAACTCAATCGAAACAAGCAATCTCCTTAATTTGGTTATAAGTGGGAAGTTTGACTTACTAGTGGCAGGATAGAAATGCTAGACACCAGGGGTGCCAAATATGCCAAGAAGTCACCCTTTGGAATGAGACGCATAGTAAAGTCCATGCCTGCTCTCCAAAAGTACTGGGCACCCGCAACAAGCAAAAAGAAATTCAGCATCAAGTCCGAAGGAACCATAGGGACCATGTAGTCCATCCCAGTCCTTCGGACTCTCCAAGAGACGAGATTGCCAAGCCACAAGCATCTTCGCATCGTCTCATCTAATCAAGGCATCGACAGAAGGGCCCGCCAACCAAGGCTGTCAGATAATTTGCAAGGATGTGTTTTGAAGAGGAAGAATTTGGGCTAGAGATGAGCCTAACGGTCATTTACTGTGGGCCGATAGTGGACGGGCCCATTACCTGCCAAATCTCTAAAGATGGATCCAATGTGAAATATCAGCAGGCCCAAAGGCCATAAAGACCCTTGATATGAGATGCTTGTGTTCCACGTTTGATGTAAAAGTCCTATAAGGAAAGGATTCCGCAATCTACGTTCAAGAGGATTCCTATAAGGAAAAGACTTCTACTCCAAGAAAGAGAAGTCCACCCTCTACTACTATAAAAGCCCCAATACCCTCACAAATCAAGGTACGCATAATTTACCCTCTCTAGCACTCTAGAGTTGTGAGAATATTTTCTGACTTAACCTTCGGAGGGTATTTGGCCGGCACCACACCGGTGCTCTCTGTTAGGTTTTCCTTCTTTGTGTTGTGCAGGTTCACATTCGAACGCGTAAGGTATCGTGTGGCTCACTGGTGAAAATCTCGACTTCATCATGTTTCATGTTAGTAAATGCATTTGGATTTAAGGTTTTACATTTAGGCAAGGGATTGTCGAGATGACTATGAACAATGTGCTTGTTGCTTATCAAGAAGGTGCCTACCTCTTGTAATAGGCTGAAAGTGTAGGCCCATATCTACAAGAATGATTCAAGTACATCTTTTGTTTGAAAAGCAGCAATTTTTACAAGAAAGGTGGCAAAGTTTGAGAAAAGAAGTTACCTCCCAAAGCCTTTAGTGGCCTATCACACTGGCAATTGCCTTTCGGTAGAGGAGGTCCATGCTGCCCTATATCAGCGCTGAGGCAAGACCGGCCTAGTCATAAGTGGCCACCTCCCTAAAGTTAACCAGCAGAGTCAGTAGTTGAGTAAGATCAACTAGGCAACATTGACCACTATAGTTGTGACAAGCAGGTGAAGAACGAAGGCTTGGGCCATCCTATCCCGATCCTCTAGAATGGCTTGGGGCCTATTGTTGAGCTTGTACAGCTCCCCGAGGTTGATTATACCGGTCCGATAATATGCCCTAGCCTCATCAGGGCGAGCATCATTTGGGAGGTTTCGGAAACTCACAACCTGCCCACCATATGGAAGTCCAATGAGGTGGTAGGTGTCTTGCAAAGTCAGGGTTAGCTTCCTATCAATAATATGGAAGGTGTGGATCATATCTCACCACCACTTGGAGAGAGCTAGTACCAAGGCCTTCTTAGCCGTCCCCACAAACATGTTAAGAATAAACGTATAACCATTGAACCAACAAATGGTTTTGATCAAATGATCCTCAACAGCTAGTTCCAGCACTGCAGCAAACGGTGTCGTTCTATCTCATGTTGTAATGTAAATGTATTTAAATAAAATGCTGCGTTTAGGACTTGTACTATTAGTTGGAACGCTGCGTTTTAGTTCTTATGAGTCAGTTCCGTTAATACTGTGTGCTTTGTACAATCATGAGATCAGTTGGGCAGTTAAGTGTTAGTTAGTTGGTTCCTAATTTTCCTCCGCATTATACGGATCCATCCCAAGAATTTAGGGATTAGATCAGGCGGTTACTAGATCTGGTAATCTATATATATACTGTACATGACATGTAATACACAGTGAAGCATTTATTTTTCTTCCAGAAATCTCTTCTCTCTTTGTCTCTCTAAACTCTCTCTGAACTTTCTCTTTGTGCTCTCTGTTCTTCACTGCTTCACATAGAGTGTTTCATAGTGTGAACACCATTGTAGAATCTTCTCAACCTTAGTTAGATTCTTCTTTCACAAGGTGCGATGTGAGATCATTCGCTGCCTCAAAAGTTCAAGAATCATGTCACTCTGCTAGACTTCTTCCTACAAAGGCTCCCTCAAAACAATTCAATGGAAACCATTCATATGCTCTCTTGTTATGAAATCCAAGATGAGGAAGACAACTCATAGCCAAGTCCTAAGTATATCCCTCCATTCAGTTACATGTCTAAAAAGCTAGTGCAAAGGTTGGCTAGAAGACATGACACAATGAAAGTTACAAATGGCTTGAATCAAGAAGGTGCAAAGTTCCCACCACGAATTTCAATGTTTAATCGCATTAAGTCTTCAAGCTTCTCACCATTATAAATTTCAGCATTCAAAAGTTTAAGTGTTGTTCGCCCAACACAAAACCAAAATGCTCTTGCATGTAGGTCAGCCTTCGATCAGTTAGGGCCAATGCAAGCATCCATCATTGGTTCTTCTCAAGATCAAATAAAGTCTAAGGACCAAGAAGAGGAAAGTGTTGGCAGCAAGATACACGAGCACATCCCCTCACGTATGAAGCGTAAGTATATTCTTGACATTACCACAGAAGGTTCACTCAAAGTTAAGAGGTGGACAATCATACACACTACTCAATCACATATTCAAGATCAGTAAGAAATTAAGGAGGCTTCACCAGCATTGGAACATAGGGAGCAAACTACATTTGATGAAGTACAACAAGTCTACAAGATAATTGACAGTGATGATGCTAGGATCAATCCTATTGATTGGAGGCTCCTTAAGCACTCCTACACATGAAATTCAAGATTGCTCCTTGGTAAGAGCTTAAATAGCTCACCTTTGCACTTCAAAGGTGCATGATGTCTTCCCCTTACCTTTGATGGTGCTCACCTTAAAAAAAAAAAAAAAAAAAAAAAAAAAATTTCTAGGTTGAAAACCTTGAAAAAGGTGACCTAAGCAAAATTGAGAGGACCAAAAAAAAAAAAAACCTTTTCTCTTCAACTATGTGATGACTTGATCCTTCATAGGTATGTACACAACTTGGTAAAAAAAAACAAATAAACTCACCATGATTGTAGGATTCCACCATAGATTGTCAATTTGCCTTCAAAAGCTCTTTGATTGGAAAGGCAAAGCTTACGATCACACCATCTCTCCTTTAAGTCGTGATGAAGCAGAATTTCACCTTGTCAGTATGTTCCTCGTCAGTACGATGGACAACCTAGAGCTCGTCAATATGTACCTCGCTAGTACTATGGACGAACTAGAGATCCTGTACCAAAGAAAGCACTAAGTAGATAGTGGCACTAGTTTGGGGCTTGCCAAAGACCCTCCAATACTTAAGTTAGCTTAAACTCTTTAGAAATTTGTAATCTGTAGAGTAATTTGTGTGTGTGTTCAACATGCCTCAGTTACTTGTCTCTCCTAGCTTTATATACCTTTTGTGTGAGTAAATGCTCAGTCTACTGGCCTCTCTAACATTGTACAACAGCTGGAGGATTTATGGCCTAATAATGACCATTTATCCTTAATTCTTTAACGTCTGTAATGGCCATTAAATGCGCATAATTGGACAGCAGTAACGGCTCTGTGCTCATTTATCATTTGGACATTAAATGCTATCTGGAACTAATGCGCTTACGCTCGTCCATACTTATACTCATCATTAACATGGACGGTTTGCAATATGTCCGAGCATTTTATCGCTTTTTATCAGTTATGGTTGAGCTGGAGGGTTAAATGGCTCATTTAATAGCCATTTAACTTCCCCATTCAATGTCATGTAACGGTTGTGTAATGGTCAGTTTGAGATAATTGTAACAGCTATGAGCTAGTGGCTGGAAAGGCTGTACGTCCATTACACTTGTGCCATTTAAGTAAGGAATTTATATTTGAACATTAATGTGTGCTTATGATCGTCCTTAGTAATGAAGATTGTCTTTAGCAATGACGGTCACTTTATGGACGACCATTTTACACTACTCATCAATTGCCCCCTTTATTCCTTTGTCGTCCTTTGTTTGGACAAGCATAGGAATATGAAAGTTTTTTGGCAGTTCAATCTCCCATTCGTGTCCTGAGATTCTTGTCTGGTGATTGACACATGCCTTCTCTTCATTGGTTGCGCATGTGAAGTTTTCTTAGGCTCCATTTGAGAGTTTATAAGGGAATGGAGTGAAATTGAATGGAATGATTATAAGCGAATGGAAATGAATAGAATGTATTTAAGTAAGAGAAAAGAATGGAAAAGAATGGAATGAAATAGAATTAAGTACCCTTGATTGGATGTTTTAAAATAAAGGAATGGAAAGGAATGAAAATGAATGGAATGTAAGTAATCTTATTTGAGAGCAACATGGAGGGAATGGAATGGAATCATTTTATGACAATATTACTATTAGACCCCTATTTTAAAATAAAGGGTTGAATATATAGGGGTATTTTGGGAGTTTTAGTAAAAAAATCATTAAATTTAATTTTATTCCTTCCTATTCCTCCCAATTTCAGGGGGAATGAAAATTTAAGATTTTAAGGAAATAGAGAGGAATGAGTGTTCCCTCCTAACCATTTCATTCCCTCTCACTTAAACTCCCAAATAAGGGAATAGGCTTTACATTCTCTCTATTAAAACTTCCAAACAAGGGAAGGGAAGAATATTCTAAAATTATTCTTTTCATTCATTTCCATTCCATTCCCTCCTCCCAAATGAGGCCTTCAGCTTCCTGCGCGCCTTGATTTTTGTTTTCCTTTTTAGAAAAACTGCTCCTCGGTTTTTAACAATGCGAGTTTAATCATATGACTTACTCTAGCTTTGAGAATTTGATCGTCATTATGATTGTGTTCATCGGTTTTTAACCATGCGAAGTTAATCATATAACTTACTCTTACTTTGAGAATTTGATCATCATTATGATTGTACTCGTCAGTTTTTAACCATGCAAATTTAGTCATATGACTTACTCTTGCTTTGAGAATTTGATCGTCATTATGATTGTACTCATCCAAATTGAACCTTATGTGACAATTTTACTCTTATCGATATTTTTATCATCTACTTGGTTTTACTCGTTGGACTTTCAATGACGAGCTTTCTTTTCGATTTTTTTTTTTTTTTTTTTTTTTTTTTTTTTTTTTTTTTTGGTATGATAAATAGTACTTTCAAATCTTCCAAGAGAACTACATTTATTCATGTGGGGAAAAATGCCCACTTATTCATTCCTGCTTAGAAAACAGTTTGATGAAAGAAAATTGAAAACGTAATCTAACTAGCAATAATACCATGGACGAGGTAACTGTTTGCCATTAAGTGATTCAAGGTAACAAGTTCCTCTTCTAGAATACTTGTCGATCTTGTATGAGCCTGCGTATTTTCGTTGTCATTCTTTTGACTAGGGGAATAATCCTTCTTCTCCCTCTTTTTGTGTTGGAGTTCGTCGATTTCTTCCATCCTTCGCTTGCCATCTACTCCATTTGCCGTTAATGCATCCTTTCCATTCATGTACTTTTGGGCTTTGAACAAGAGGTCTATCATTGTAGTTGGCAGAGTCTTCCTTAGAGAGAAGACAAGGTTAGGATTGTTCAACCCTGCTTGGAAGGTCATCATTATCACCTGATCATCTGCTTCGTCAATTTCCAACACTACTTTGTTGAAGCGTTTTACATACTCTCTCAGGGTTTCCATTTCTTGTTACTTTACAATTAGCAGATAAGAGGTGGGCCTCTTATGTTGTTGGCCCCCAATGAAATGGTGAACAAAAGAGTTGCTCAGCAGGCCAAAGTTTGCGATAGACGCTGCAGGCAGCTTACTGAACCACACCCTTGCTTCTCCTCTAAGGGTTGCTGGGAATGATCTACAAATAACTTCATCTGGGGTTTGCTGGAGGTTTAATATCATCTTGAATGCCCCTATGTGATTCACGGGATCCTTAGTGCCATCATAAACCGTCAGTTGAGGGAGATGAAATTTGGAAGGCAAAGGACACTCCAAAACGCTGGTAGTGAAGGGTGAATCTGTCCTCTTGATCATGCCATAAAGATTTACTATTGTCTTACCCTTCATGGCGTTTTTGACTTCATCTAACTCCTTCCTCATGTTCTTCATCATTTGATTATTGCCATGAGTTGACCATGCGGTGTGCTTAAAAGTTTTTCTTCTGCTATTCCCTGGTCTGTGGGCTTCTTCGTCATTGTCATTGCAATTACGCTGTGACTGTGATGTATTTGTGCCCCCTAGACGCACTCTCTACTTCAAGTCTTCATTTTGTTTCTTCAATTCTTGCACATTAGCTATCAGTGCTTGAATTTGTTGAGCCATCACCACCGGATTTGGCGGTGCAGTCGTGGTTGAGTCCATCAATTCTAAGGAACTTAGTTAGTAGAGAATTCAACGGCTTATTGATTGATAGCCTGTCGTTTCCCACAAAAGGCGCCAAACTGATGAAGCAGAATTTCACCTTGTCAGTATCTTCCTCGTCAATACGATGGACGACCTGGAGCCTGTCAGTATGTACATCGTCAGTACTATGGACGACCTGGAGATCCTGTACCAAAGAAAGCACTAAATAGATAGTGGCACCGGTTTGGGGCCTGCCAAGGACCCTCCAATGCTTAAATTAGCTTAAACTCTTTAGAAATCTATAATCTGTAGAGTAATTTGTGTGTTCAACATGCCTCACTTACTTGTCTCTCCTGGCTTTATATAACCTTTGTGTGAGAAAATGCTCAATCTACTAGCCTCTCTAACTTTGTACCATAGCTGAAGGATTTATGGCCTAATAATGACCATTTATCCTCAATCCTTTAACGTCTGTAACAACCATTAAATGCGCATAATTGGACAGCAGTAAAGGCTCTGTGCTCATTTATCATTTGGACATTAAATGCTGTCTGGAACTAATGCGCTTACGCTCGTCCATACTTTTACTTATCATTAACATGGACGGTTTGCAATATGGTCAAGCATTTTATCGCTATCCATCAGTTATGGTTGAGCTAGAGGGTTAAATGGCTCATTTAATAGCCATTTAACTTCCCCATTCAATGTCCTATAACGGCTGTGCAATGGTCAGCTTGAGATAGTTGTAACAACTGCGAGCTGGTGGCTAGAAAGGATATACGTCCGTTACACTTGTGCCATTAAGTAAGGAATTTATATCTAAGCATTAATGTGTGCTTATGATCGTCCTTAGTAATGATGGTTATCCTTAGAAATGACGGTTGCCCTTAATAATGACGGTCACTTTATGGATGACCCTTTTACACTACTCGTCAAGTTGCATCACATTGCATCTTTAAAGTCTATGCCACATCTCATCTAGATTGCATAGCCTCTCTTCTAGGTTGTATCGCATCGCATCACATCACATCTTTAGAGCTTGGACTGCATCATTACTCGTCTAAGTTGTATCGCCTCGCATCTCTGAAGTATGGATTTGTTGCCATGCAATTTTGAAGTTTCCACTACATACTATCTTCTGAATTGCAACAACTCGCATCTTTAAAGCATGGGCTGTATCACTTCTCATCTTTAAAGTCAAATTTGTGTCTCTCTACATCTCTGAAGTTTTGATGGCATCGCTCATCTTCAATGTCTTGGTGACATCTTCTCTCATCTTTAAATTCTTCATCATGTTATCTCTCAGCTCTAAAGTCATGTTGGCATCTCCTTGCGCCTTCGAAGTTTGGACATGACACTTTGTATCTCTAAAGGAGCCTTGATGACGAAGTGAAGGTTTTAGTCAAAGATTCATTGAGCTCATAAGACATAACATAGTGCCATCCACATTCAAGAATTTATGATTGTTCTTGTCTGTTAATGAGATAATCACAGCTCTTAAAAAAAAAAAAAATTCAAAGAGAGCAAAATATATTGTCTACTTGAGCATGAGAAGTGTTGGAAATAAAACAAAAATACTTATGGGCCTTTCCTCACTTACTCTCACAAATACCCACACACTACTTAGTGTGTAAAAGAGACTCACACTCACAAATTAAATAAAGGGAGAGAGAGTGAAGAGGGAAGAGTTAGGACTCTTTAAAGTTTTGTATTTCTCTTCAACTCTTGCATAGAACTTATGAATGAATAGGTTTATATAGTACACCATTCAACCTTTAACTCCCACTATATTTATTTTTCTAACTCTTACATTCATAAATCCCACACATAACTTCAATAAACTTCTCACTACATTAACTTATGAAACTCACTTATTTATGAAAGATTAATTAAAAACAAGTTTAACTTCTAACATCCCCCCTAAACTTGTTTTCTTGATTACTCTAAGTAAGGCTCGCAACTTGTTGAATGTGTCATACTTGAGTGATTTAGTGAGTATATTTGCAACCTGATCATGTGACTTCATGAACTTAAGATGAACTTCATTTCTTGCAATACATTCTCGAATAAAATGATACCTTGTGTCGATGTGCTTGCTTCGGTCATGAAAGATTGGATTCTTTACAAGAGCTAGTGCTGACTTATTGTCCATAAATATCTTTGTAGCTTCTTCTTGAAACATCTGTAACTATTTCAATAAACTTCTAAGCCACATTGCATGACAAACACCAGAGGTAGCAGCAACGTACTCAGCTTCACAAGTGGAAAGCGTCACGATTGGCTGCTTTTTGGACGTCCATGTAAATGCAGTATCACCCATATAGAATACAAAATCAGTAGTACTCTTTCTGTCATCTGTGTCTCTGGCCCAATCACTATCACTGTAGCCAACAAGTTTAAAATCTTTAGAGGGTGAATACAATAGTCCATAATTTAGTGTACATTTTAAATAGCAAAGAATTCTCTTGGCAGTCTTCAAATGAGTCATCGTCGGTGCTTCCATGTAACAACTAACTAGTCCAACACCAAAAAGAATGTTTGGTCTTGTGCATGTTAGATACCTTAGACTTCCAATCAAACTCTTGAAAAATGTTGGATTAACCTTCTCTTCATCGTCTTGCTTTGACAACTTCACTCCACATTCTATAGGGGTGCTAATTGGATTGAAATTTAACATCTCAACTTCTCGAGAATATCCTTCGCATAACCTTCTTGGAAATAAAAATCTCATCCTCTATCTGCTTCACTTCAATGCCTAGATAATAGGCCATAAGTCCAATATCTGTCATTTCAAACTCCTTAGTTATTACTTTCTTGAAGTCTTTAAACATACTTGGATTGTTGCCTGTAAAAATCAAATAATCTACATATAGACAAACAATTAAGATATCTCCATTTTTATGCACCTTACAATAAACACATGTTCATGGGCATTTAAAAAACCCATTAACCTAGAAGTATTTGTCAATTCTACTATTCCAAGTTCTTGGTGCCTGTTTCAGGCCATATAGAGCTTTCTTCAACTTCAAAACTTTATCTTCCTGCCCTTCTACAACATAGCCTATAGGCTGCTCAACATAAAGTTCTTCCTCAAAATAGTCATTCAAAAATGTGGATTTTACATCCATTTGGAAAATTCTCCATTTATTCTGAGCTGCTAAAGAAATTAGCAATCATATAGTTTCCAAACGAGCAACTGGGCCAAATACCTTATCATAATCAAGACCTTGCCGTTGACTATAGCCTTTCACCACCAATCTTGCTTTGTATCTCTCTACCTCTCCTTTTGCATTCTTCTTTAACTTGTACACCCATTTTACACCAATTGTCTTCTTTCCAGTTGGAAGAGTTGCAAGATCCCATGTATCATTCTTCTTTATTGCCTTGATCTCTTCATCCATAGCATTTCTCCAATTTTTTTCTTGCACCATTTCTTCAAATCCTGTAGGTTCACAATTAGCAAGCATACAAAAAGGTGTTACATCAATTGTAATCTCTATTGAATTATAAAGATCATAGAGACTTCTCATTTTTCTTGGTCTTTCACTAAAACTTCCTTCTAGTAATGATGATGATGATGGACTTTAATGAATGGGAAGATGATGTTGTTGGTGATGGAGGTGGAGTGACAGGCTCTTCGTGAACTTCATTCCCTTGCTCTTCCTCTTCAGATAGAGGAAAGAAATCATACTTCTCCTGTTCTTGGGTGCTCCAATCCCATAAGCTCTCTTTATCGAATTCCATATCTCGACTACCAATGACTTTTCCATTGCTTGGATTATAGAGCTTATAGCCCTAAGAGCTTGGATCATAGCCAATGAACACATACTTCTTGCTTTTGTAATCTAGCTTGGACCTCTCTTGATCTGGTACATGTGGATATGCAATGCTCCCAAATACACGATGATGAGAAACTGTAGGCTTCTTCCTACCCCAAGCTTGTTGTGGGGTTTTTCCTTGTACACTTCTTGTGGAGCTACGATTGGACAAATAGATTGCACAATCTATAGCTTCAGCCCAAAATTCTTTAGGCATTTTCTTGCTCTTCAACATGCTTCTGGCCATATTAAGAATTGAATGATTCTTTCTTTCTGCTACACCATTTTGTTGTGGTGACCTTGGAACTGTTAGAAGGTGCCAAATCCCATTTGCTTCATAAAATTCTTTGAATTCATTTGATGTGAATTCGCCTCCTCTATTAGATCTTAAGGCCTTAATTTCATGGCCACTCTGCTTTTCTACAAATGTCTTAAATTTCTTAAATGCACCAAATGCTTTAGATTTCTGCTTCAAAAAATAAGCTCACGATTTTCTACTAAAATCATCAATAAAGAGAAGAAAGTAGTTACTTTTACCAAGTGATGATGGCTTGATAGGTCCACACATATCAGTATGAACAAGTTGAAATGGCTTGGTTGCTCTTGTACTAGTTTATTTTGGAAAGCTCTTCCTTGATTGCTTGCCAATGAGACATCCTTCACAAAGCTAGTTAGGATGCTCAACGGAAGGCAATCCTCTCACCATTGTTGTCTTTGCCAACAACTGTAGTCCTTCAAAGTTTAAGTGCCCAAATGTTAGATGCCAAAACCAAGAAGAATCTTTAAAACAAGCCTTCAGACGTCTAATAACATCATGTTGAATATTTAACAAGAACATTCTATTTATTTTCTTAGGCACATTAGCTATCACATTATTTCGATGATCCCTTATTAAGCGACTACGATCTTTCAATTGGATATCATAGTCTTTCTCAAGGAGTTGTCCCAAACTCAAAATATTAGTTTTCATGCTTGGCACATAATATACATCAGAAATAAATTGATGATCTCCATTCTATAAATGGATAAGAATTTTACCTATCCCCTTCACCACGGATTCATCAATCTCCATAAACATCCTTTTATTCCCACACATATAGTTGCCAGCACCAGAGTCAAGATACCACGCACCATTTTCTTCTCTGTCTTCTCCTTTGTATGCCAATAACAAAGTTGGCTCCGCTTCTTCATTCTTATCTTCAACATTGTTAGCTTTCTCCTCAACGGTGTTAGCGGCATTTTTACATTCAGAAGCATAATGCACTTTTGACAAATATAACATTTGATATTAGACTTATTATACATTCTTCTATATGGTCTTGAGAAACTTCCTCTTCCACACTCTCTTATGGATTTTGAACTTTAACCCCTCTCTTCATAATTGAGAGAGTTTTGACCATTCCTTCCTCCAGATTCTCTCCCTCTAACACGTCTACGTCCTTGGCCTCTTTAGCTACTTTTACGCCACCCTTTCTCTTTCAAGGTGAGCTTAAATTGTAGGAATTCCTCCAAATGCTCTTTCTTCTTATTGAGCCTTTCTTTATGGGCTTGTAAAGATCCCATGAGTTGGTCAATGATCATTGACTTCAAGTCTTTTAATCCCTTAATAACCACAAAGATATAGTTAAACTTGAAAGTTAATGATTGAATGATCTTTTCTACCACAGACATTAGCCAAATTCTCACCATATCTTTTTAGTTGATTTATAATAACCAACACCCTTGAAAAATAATCCAAAATAGATTCGGATTCTTTCATGTGAAAGCATTCAAACTTGCCTCTCAATGTTTGAAGGAAAATCTTTTTCACCTTATCAACTCCTTTTAGGGAGTTTTTAAGAATCTCTCAAGCTTGCTTGGATGAAGTTGCATTTGCAACTTTCTCGAACATAGTTTTCATCCAAACCTTGATATATCAAGGTAAGAGCTTGTTGATCTTTCTTCCGAGCCTTTTGCAAGGCTTCCTTTTGGTTTGGGGTCAAAGATTCTTCATCTTGTGACTCCACATAACCTTTCTCCACAATCTCCCACACATCTTGGGATCCGAGCAACGCCTTCATTCAGATACTCCAATTTTCAAAGTTATTTTTGGTAAGTCGAGGAAATTGGAACGACACCATCCCATTAGCAATAGCCATTCTCACCATGAATTGATTGGCTCCGATACCACTTTGTTGGAAATAAAACAAAATACTGATAGGCCTTTCTTCACTTACTCTCACAAACACTCACACACTACTTAGTGTATAGAAGAGACTCACACTCACAAATTAAACAAAGGGAGAGAGAGTGGAGAGGGCAGAGTTAGAACTCTTTAAAGCTTTGTATTTCTCTTCAACTCTTGCATAGAACTTGACGGATGAGTGAGTTTATATAGTACACCATCCAACCTCTAACTCTCACTACATTTATTTTTCTAACTCTTACATTCATAAATCCCACACATAACTTCAATAAACCTCCCACTACAAACTCACACTTATTTATAAATGATTAATTAAAAACAAGTTTAACTTCTAACAAGAAGATCACAACCTTGCTACGTAAGAAGACATTAAAAAAAAAACGTTTTGCACCCTTGAGCATGGGAAGATCACAACCCTGCTACCCAAGAGGGCATTAAAACAAACTGTCCACTCGAGCATGGGAAGATCACAAGATCACAACCCTGCTACCCAAGAGGGCATTAAAACAAACTGTCCACTCGAGCATGGGAAGATCACAACCCTACTACCCAAGCGGACGTTCAAAAAAAAGTTTAGCACCCTTGAGCATGGGAATATCACAACCCTACTACCCAAGTGGACATTCAAAAACCAAAAAAAAAAAGCAAAGGAAGAAGCCGAAGAAACAATTGTCAAAAAAACAAGGAAGAGCATGAAGTTCCAATGAAACAGAGAAAGAAAATCAAGTTGAAGAAAAAGAAAAGAGTGGTCGCTTGAAAAAAAAAAAAAAAAAAAAAAAGAGAGAGAGAGATACAGACAAGCATAAAAATACCTACAAGTTGCGGCAATTCTGAAGTGCTACAGGTCCCTTTTTATAGGTGTAAGTTGCGGCTAAAAACCTAGAGTAAATCAAGACAGCCAGCCGCCTCTTCAATTAGTGCGTGCTCCACGCAAGTTCCTTCTTCATCGGCTCGAATTTCATTAAAAATAAAAAATAAAATAAATTAGGCCTAAGATCTTTAAGTCCAATTAAGGCCACTAGAGCCCAAGAACGTTGTCATCATCTTGAAGATCATCAACCTTAATATTAGTGAGATTATTCTCTGCGGCAAAGCCTCTATGGACGATTAACATAGCTCAGTGAGGCACATTAAGAACAGGTAACATAAGTGTAAGTTGCCATAAAATCATGAACGGTGGATCGGGTCAGAAAAAAAATCCTCACAAGAAAAGTATTTGTGAAGTTCCAAACTCAAGTACCAAATTTATTTCGAGGCTCATTCACTTACTACAATCAAAGACTGTACGTAAACAAGTCTTGTGTTGTTGTTTTCTCTATCTGTTTATATGCACCTCATGCATTCAGTCTATTAGCACAACCGTTTCATCACGGACTTCTTTGGCATTGCATCTACTGTCTACAATTTGTCCATCTCTGCATTAGATACGCCAACTGGCTTAGTTTTCGACCACATTTCGTTGTTTGTGTCTCATGCATTAGACCATCATCTGTTCAATCCTCATACACTCATCCGTCATGCGATCTAATGATTCTGTTAATGTATATTATGTTATGTTATGGGCCTTAGGCCCAGCTAGTTTACTTGTATAGCACACTTGTACTTGTACTACACTTTACTTGTACCGCACACATATGTTTACTTGTACCGCACACATATGTTTACTTGTACCGCACACATATGCCTCCTATATAAAGGCATCACATGTATATTTCTTCAGTATGAAATACAATACAATTACATTCAGTATTTCTAACATGGTATCAGAGCCACTGCTCTGACCTTTTCTTAGCAGTCTTATCTTTATTGGTGTTACTCCACTCTCAACATCGCTTCCGCTATCACAACAGTCGCCGCAGCCTTTCGCCGTTGAACCCCCGACGTCTTCCAAGCATTGTCTTAGGGTTCCGGACCTGCAGCCGCTATCGTTGAGGAGTCCAACACCGCACAAGATCACTGCACGTGTCATCGCGCCTCGAATATTGCTCTGATCATATTTCTGGAAATATCACTGAGATTGTCTTGGAATGATCTAACTTTTGGTGAAAGCCTCGCAGTCATCGGAGTGTCCACGCGCCGTCACGCGCCGCCTGAAGATTCTGCGACTGTGCCACACGCGCCGTCCTCAGGTAAGACTGACGTCATCAGTGCCACGTCAGCCCTAGCTTACGTCAGCATCCAGTCACCTGCTGACGTCAGCGCCACGTCATCCACGCTGACCGTTGACCGTTGACTTTGACCGTTGACTTTTCAGTGGTTGACTTTTTCAGTCCAGGTTCTCCTTACCCAGTTTTTCGCGTAGATTTCATTTTTGCAGTCTGTTTTTGCATATTGTGTTTCTAAATGGATAAAAAGGATGTTTTTCTTCCTCGCCCCATCAATACTGTATTGGAGGGGAACAAGAAGTACTTATCTTGGTCTCAAGCTATGCGCAGTTTTCTTAAGGGTCGCATGCTTTAGCAATACTGTACTGGTGCAATTACCATTCCTGTCAAGGGAGCAAGTGAAGAAGATGCTGCCTTCCTTGGTCGCATGATTGAATGGGATAGTCACAACCACATGATCCTCACATGGATTCGGAACACTTCCATTCCCTCCATCTCTAATCTGTTGGGCAACTTTGACGATGCAAAATCAGCATGGGATATGTTGGCCAAAAGGTACTCCACTACTCACGGATCCATGAAATATCAATTGGTAGTTGAATTGCATCAACTTCGACAAGAACCAGGGCAATCCATCAATGACTACTATGATCAGCTTCGCTTCATTTGGGACCAAATTGACCTTTCTGATCCGATTTGGGCATGCTCAAAAGATGCTCAGCAATATGCTACAGTTAGAGATGAATTTCGTCTCTATGAGTTCCTGATGTCACTTCACAAGGACTTTGAGCCCATCCGAGGTCAGCTTCTTAATCGCAGTCCTCCTCCCTCTCTTGACACTGCTGTAAACGAGTTGGTTAGAGAAGAAGCTCGGCTTGCAACCCTTCAAGCCCAGAATAAGTTCAATGTTTTGGCTATTACTCCTTCTGCTCCTTTCATTGAGCAACCTCAGCAATCAGGTGATTCTTCTGGCTCTAACAATCGTCGCAAGCAGACCAACAAGAAGTTATGCAATTATTGCAAGCGTCCTAGCCACACCATTGAGACTTGTTACCGTCGCAACAAATCTACTGCTGCTGTTGCTAATACTGAGCCTACTCCGCCGATGCCTTCCATTTCAGCTGAGTCCCAGTCTTCTGGATCCACTATCAACCTCTCCCCCACTGAACTGTAGGAGATCATAGCTCAGGCTGTTCGTATGGCTGGTAATGCATCTCTTTCCACTGCTCTCTCAGTTCTGCCCGGTAAGTCTCAAACTTGGCTTTTTGATTCTGCCTGTTGCAATCACATGGCACCTCACTCATCCTTATTCTCCAAACTTGACCCTGCACCACATCCTCTTAATATTCATATAGCAGATGGTTCCACCATGCATGGGAATAGTCTAGGTTTTGTTTCAACCTCTAACCTCTCTGTTCCTAGGGTCTTCCATGTACCTGACCTATCCTATAATTTGTGCTCTGTGGGACAATTAGCTGAACTATGATATCGCCTTATTTTTGACTATTCTGGGTGTATTGTGCAAGATTCGAGGACGGGACAAGAGCTTGGGACCGGTCCTAGGGTTGGGCGTATGTTTCCCGTGGACAATCTTCATCTTCCACCTGTTGCTCCTGTCTCTGTTGCTGCTGCAGCTGCTGCAGTTTCTTCCTTACCTTCTCTTGCACTTTGGCATTCTCGTCTTGATCATGCCTCATCTACTCGGGTACAACAGTTAGCTTCTAAGGGTCTGTTGGGTTCTGTGTCCAAAGACAATTTTGATTGTACTTCTTGCCAGTTAGGAAAACAGCCAGCTTTACCTTTCAATAATAGTGAATCTATCTCTAATAGTATTTTTGAGTTAATTCATTCTGATGTTTGGGGACCTTCTCCTATTACTAGTATTGGTGGATCTCGTTATTTTGTTGTTTTTATTGATGATTATTCTCGTTATAGTTGGATCTTTCCTATGAAATCTCGTTCTGAAATCTTACCAATATACAGTAACTTTGCAAAAATGGTTGAAACACAATTCTCCAAACATATCAAAACTTTTCGTTCTGATAATGCTCTTGAATATACTCAATATGCTTTTCAAGCTCTGTTACATTCCTATGGCACTGTACATCATCTAACCTGTCCAGGCACCTCTCAACAAAATGGTCGAGCCAAAAGAAAACTTCGTCATATTCTTGACACTGTCCGTGCTCTTCTTCTTTCTGCTAAAGTTCCTGCCCCATTTTGGGGTGAAGCTGCTCTTCATGCTGTTCATGCCATTAATCGCATTCCAAGCACTGTCATCCATAATCAGACTCCGTATGAGCGCCTTTTTGGGTCACCCCCTGACTATCATTACCTTCGCTCTTTTGGATCTGCTTGTTTCGTTCTTCTTCAGCCTCATGAGCACAACAAACTTGAGCCTCGATCTAGACTTTGTTGTTTCCTTGGTTATGGTGAAACTCAAAAAGGGTATCGGTGCTATGATCCTGTCTCTCATCGTCTTCGTGTTTCCCGTAATGTTGTCTTTTGGGAACACCGCTTATTTGTTGAACTCTCTCATTTTCGTTCTTCCCTAACTAACTCTTCTGTTTTAGAAATCTTTCCAGATGAGTCTCATGTTTCTTCTGTAGATACTCTTGATCCTCCTTTGGACTTCTCTATTCCATCTCCAGATATTTTTGATGATTTTCCTAGACAGGTTGTAGATGAACAGGTTGATGACGAGCTACCCCACCTTGAGCCTAGGTCCCCTGCTCCTGCTCCGCCTGAAGATCCTCCACAAGACATTCCACCTCGCCACTCAACCCGGGTAAGATCCATTCCTGCACATTTACTTGACTATCATTGTTACACTGCCCTTGCTACACTCCATGAGCCTCAAACCTATCGTGAGGCCTCTACTGACCCTTTATGGCAGATTGCAATGAAAGAGGAAATTGATGCATTAACCAAAAACCATACTTGGGATCTGGTTACTCTCCCTCCTAGTCAGTCTGTGGTTGGTTGTAAGTGGATCTATAAGATCAAGACTCGCTCTGATGGGTCCATCGAGCGCTACAAGGCTCGTCTTGTTGCAAAAGGTTTTACACAGGAGTATGGGATTGATTATGAAGAGACTTTTGCTCCAGTTGCCCGTATCTCCTCTGTTCGTGCCCTCTTAGCTGTTGCCGCTGCTAGTAAATGGGACCTTTTTCAGATGGATGTTAAAAATGCCTTCCTTAATGGGGATCTGCATGAAGAAGTCTATATGCAACCTCCTCCTGGTCTTTCTGTTGAAACAAACAAGGTTTGTCGCCTTCGACGTGCACTTTATGGCCTTAAACAAGCTCCACGAGCTTGGTTTGCCAAGTTCAGCTCCACCATCTTTCGCTTGGGTTACACTGCCAGTCCTTATGATTCTGCCTTATTTCTTCGTCGCAATGATAAAGGCACCATTTTGCTTCTCCTATATGTGGATGACATGATCATAACTGGTGATGACCTCAGTGGCATTCAAGAACTCAAGGATTTTCTTAGTCAGCAGTTTGAGATGAAAGACCTTGGACATCTCAGCTATTTCTTGGGTCTTGAGATCACTCGTTCCACAGATGGTCTTTATATTACTCAAGCCAAGTATGCATCTGACCTTTTATCTCGAGCTGGACTCACTGACAGCAAGACTGTTGACACTCCAGTTGAACTTAATGCGCATCTGACACCCTCGGGGGGGAAACCATTGTCTAATCCCTCTCTTTACAGACGATTGGTTGGCAGCCTAGTTTATCTCACAGTTACTCGTCCAGACATTTCTTATGCTGTTCATCAGGTGAGCCAGTATCTGTCTGCTCCACGATCGACTCACTATGCTGCTGTTTTGCGCATTCTACGATACCTGAAGGGCACTCTCTTCCATGGCCTTTTCTACTCAGCTCAGTCTCCTCTTGTACTCCGTGCATTCTCTGATGCTGATTGGGCAGGAGATCCCACTGATCGCAGGTCCACTACAGGTTATTGCTTTCTCCTTGGTTCTTCTTTGATTTCTTGGCGAAGTAAGAAACAAACTTTCGTGGCCCGCTCCAGTACTGAAGCAGAATATCGTGCTCTTGCTGACACCACATCTGAGCTCCTTTGGTTACGATGGCTTCTTAAGGATTTGGGTGTGTCCACATCCTCTGCTACTCCCCTTTATTGTGACAACCAGAGTGCCATTCATATTGCTCACAATGACGTCTTCCATGAACGGACTAAACACATCGAGATTGATTGTCATTTTATCCGTTATCATCTTGTCCATGGTGCTCTCAAGCTTTTCTCCGTCTCCTCCAAAGATCAACTTGCAGATATCTTTACCAAGGCACTTCCTAAGGGACGCACTCGTGATTTGGTTGACAACCTCAAGCTGGTCTCACATCCACCTTGAGTTTGAGGGGGGCTGTTAATGTATATTATGTTATATTATGGGCCTTAGGCCCAGCTAGTTTACTTGTATAACGCACTTGTACTTGTACTACACTTTACTTGTACCGCACACATATGTTTACTTGTACCGCACACATATGCCTCCTATATAAAGGCATCATATGTATATTTCTTGAGTATGAAATACAATACTACGATTCAGTATTTCTAACAGATTCAATGACTGTGAAGAGGGAAAAGGAACGTTAGTTGGGAGAAAGGATATTTTGTCCATGCCAACAGCGTGACCATCTTGAGAAAGAGTGAGATTTTCACCTGACATGGACACCCAGCACTCACAAAAGAAAAATAATGACCCACTTTGGTTAAAGGTTATGAAATCCTTCCCTCCCATTGGCTGTGCTTGTGCTAGACCACTATTGGGGACACGTGCATTACTCTTAATACTCCTGATGTCCATTTTCTTGTCCAAGGATTGCTCCCCACGTAGTGACAGGGTCACTTTTCACGCTGCTATACTGAACTTGGTGTGCTTACTCTCTCTCCTCCAGCAGCTACATAGTGCAACAGCTGTATTAAGGTTCAAATGGGAGAATCCCAATTTGACATCTGTCTTGTGTACCTAGCAACATTCTTCATACACTTTTTCATAAGAGTTTGCATATCTAACTTGCACGTACACTACCTCTACACTAGATCATATTACAAGTATCAGCACAATCAAATTGGTAGGAATTCGCCCATAGTGCTCTATCCTCCTCCATCAAATCAACGAAGCGCAACTTAATTTGAATGCTCACCAAATAGTTTGATCTGGCAAGCTTCCACGACCATAGTTTATTTAAGGAATAAGCTGAGTCTAGCTTCATGTTGGCTGGCACCATCATAAATGACCCTGTACTCATATTTCCGTATTAGTACTCCATCACTATGCCTAGAATCATGCGTGTTAAATATTCTGAAACAGATGCGGAAGTTTAGCCTAATGGTCTATGTCCACGGAAGAAATCTTTAAGAGCTACATCTTTTATATATGAATGTAGTACAAATCCTATATTATAATGAACCCAAAATGTACTAACCATACACTAACTATGGTTAATAAACTTGTAGAACAAGTAGGGCTATTCAAAGCAAACTGAGACTCAACAGAGTCATCCAATCGGGCGCCACTCGACCAGAACAAACTCGATCCAAGCATAAAGGTGATCGGCAATGAGTTTTTGACATCAACAACTAATGTGAGTGGGTTGAGTGGTGGGTTAGAATTTTGAAACCCAATGGAAACCAAACCAACCAACAAATCTCGCCAAAAACTCTCTCTCTCTCTCTCAAATCCACCAAAATATGGCTAAATCTCATCGATATCGGTTAAGATTTGGGCTGGATCTATCAAGATCAGATGAGATCTAGGCTAGATCCATCAAGATCAGATGAGATATAGGCTAGATCCATTGAGATCCCGCTCGCCAAAGCCTTCCTCTATTTTGACCGAAACTGACTCAATCCAACAAAGAATTGCTCGATCCAACCTAATGGTGCTCACAATCGACGGCGGGTCCTCCATTCTGCCATGTATTGGCCCACCAACAAGTGAACCTTGTTAAGTTGTAACTTATTATTGAGCCCACAAAAGAGAGGTTTCACGGGTCATGGAGTGGTCTGCAAAGTGGTCCACCAAGTGGCAAGTGGCAACTCTCAAAGGAGTCCTCAACATTCAACCACCTAAGCATGAGGCTGAATTGCAAAGAAGCCATATGCGAGTAATTTGTAAGGCTTAAACCACAAAAAATATATATATATATATATATATATATATATATATATAGTCTCAAGTCTAGGTCCCTTTTCTTTATTTGCTCAATGACAATGAAACACTTTTGGGTTGTGTTAGAAAGTTAGAAAGATAACATTGTGCGGTACTCTTGTGTTATATGAGGACAAAACCAAAACAATGCAACAGCAAAATCGAAGAACAAAAAAAAAAAAAAAGACAGATAATCTAGGAGTCAGCACCAAGTGAGGGAGAATCTCAAACCTACGGTTGGCTAAAGTCAGCCCCAGTCCATTGAAAGAATTCTAAGAGAAATTTTATTATTGAATCAATTGTAACTTGTCTGTTTTCATAGGAATACAATACTATACTCACATAGACTAGTAAAACTAGAGTCTTAATGTTTCAAAATCAAAAGTCAATAGGTAGAAGCCATAAAGGCTGTATGCATTTTTTCTTAAGGAAACGAAAAACTAACGATTTTGTTTGATGTGTGATGACCAAGAACCCTAGTGTGGTGCAGCTGCAAGGTTTAATTTTTCCCATTTTTCTTGCTTCTATATTGGTATTTGTTGTGTTCTATCACCGTCTACTAAGAACTTTCAGCCCAAACAGAAGCTAAACCATACACCTTAAACTACCCCAAAATCTAGAGATTTCTCGTCACAATTTTTTTTTTTTTTTTTTTTTTTAAAGAGAGTTTCAACTTATATTGTCAGCTCTTGATAATAACTCTTTATCATCAAACCAAGACTCTTATCGGTTTTTTATGTATGAGAGAATTAAATCCCAAATCTCTTATTTAACTATCAGAAACTTTACTATATGAGAGTATGGAGTATAAAAATTATTGTGCTTCAGAAGTATTCAATAATTATTCAACTCTATTCTCTTGTTAAAGAAGAATAGGCTATGCCACTAAATTATTATGCTGTTGGCCAACATAATTTAGTTAGTCCAATATTATCTTGAAACTCAACTAGTTGATACTTTCTAGTGTTTCCAAATTGAGACATACAATATTCAAATTAATTTATTAAAAAAAAAAAAAACTATGCATATATTATGGCTAAAACAATATGGTCATGCATGGCTAAAACAATATGGTCAGAAGATTTATTACTTTGTGGCTACGAAATGTCAGCTGCGATACTTTAGGGATGGTAGATTAGTAAAATCGTAAGTTCATAATAACAATATCAGCTTTGCTTCATGGATCAGGATTGGATACTCATAAAGGCAATCAGAAATTAAGTCGAACGATAATTTGCACAAAGATAATCTAATATAAGGCGTACAGTGTGAGAGAATCTAATATAAGGCAGTGAATTATTTCCCCAACATCCAAAAGAATAAAGAATAAAATGCCTTTTACAGTTTACACCAAGTTTGACTAATGCAACTTATTTCTTTTTTAACTAATGCCTTTTACACCAAGTTTGAAAGTTTATGAAAGAATAAAATGAAATGGGAAGGAACCAAATATTTCTCTCTTACAGTGGCAGTGGGGAAAAATTATATATAATATTTTGGCTAAAATGCAAAAATCACCTTGTATGTTTCATCAAAATTTATTTATGTTCTCTAATTTTGCTTTCGTTCATTTTAGTCCTTTAACTTTCAAGTTTATTAAATTAAGATTTTTCCATCAACTTTTGTTATATATTATAGTTAATTTTTCAATTTTTTAAAATTTTCTTCAAATTTATTTAATTTAAAAAATTCAATTAATGATTGAAAAATATTTTCAAGATATTTATTTTCAAAAAATTTTAACAAAAATTGACGGAAAGACTTTAGTTTGATAAATCTAAAACTTAGAGGGATAAAATGAATGAAAGCTAAATTAGAGGATTAAAATGGATTCTAGAGAAACTTGGAGGGTGAATTTTGCATTTTAGGCTTTTTTTTTTACCCTTGTAAAGTAAAATTTTGAACACCCTAAAGGAAGTCCAACAATAAACCTATTCAACCCTACTTTTTTTCTTGGCCCTTTTAAATAAAAAGAGGAAGAAAATGCTAGAACTAAAAACTATTTTATAATTTTTTTGATGAACTACTAATATAGTGAGTAGTTATTAGTAAGTAAAAAAGTAATGTCAGTAATGGGCTCAAATGTAAGCCAAAAATAATTTTTTACATCAACAATTTGTAAAAATTTTGAAAAATAATTTGTGGTTGTAGCGTTACTCAAAAAGAAAAAGCATAACAACAAAAATTCTTCTTAGTAAATTACAAAAACCAAAAAGTTATCAAAGCTAAGTTGAGTAGTTAAATAACAGAGTTGTAAAGAGTCAAGAAAAAAACGAATTAATAATAAATTAAAGTATCCTTGTCGCGACTGCTACCATGGAAAAATGTTTTTCAACAATGACATATATAAAGAATGAAAAATCAATAAATGAATAATTGTTTGGTTGTGTACATTGAAAGAAATGTAGTTGGTAACTATAATAATGATAATATCATGCAATAATTCTAAAATATGAAACCTTGTAGAGGGTAATTGTGAAATTTCATATAATTGCTTTTTCTTTTTTCTTTTTTGCAATGTAGATATATTCGAGTTTTTTTATTAGATTTTATATAATTCAAGTTCTTAAACAACCTCTCTAAAAAGAATTCCTAAAGCTGCCATTGCTCTCTTATTTGGATGTTTGAAAGGAAAAGAATGAAATAAAAAATATTCAACAATTGAATGGAAAAGATCGTAACTGAATTTTTTAATAACGACACTACTAATTATGTTATATTGACGCTACTAATTATGTCATATCTTTGATAATAAAAAAGTGCATAAGCATTTAAGAAAAAAAATAGTGATATATATAATGAATACTTTGGTAAAATTTATTAAAACATATTTCATTCCTTGGATTCCTCCCAATTTTACAAAAAATCAAAAAATGAAGGAAACACTATCTTATTTCTTTCTCTCTTATTAAACTTTCAAATAAGAAAATGAAAAGAATATTCTTTAAAATCCTTTCCTTTTGTAGGTCATTTGGTAGTTACAAGAGGGAAAATGAAATTTAAACCTTGGATATCTTGGAAAGACTAAAAAGTGCAAACCAGTTAGCTACAAGGCTCTTGGCCTTTAAAAATACCTTTCTATCCATTTCATTCCTTTAATTTATCTCTCCCATATAAACATTAATTGTTGAGTTCAACCTATCATAGGAGAATTCTAGAAGTTCCTTACTAGTTATAGAATCCCACATTGACTTGAAGAATAATAAGGAGGTGCGCTAATTAGATTCAAAGTAGTAGTCCCACCTTGGAAAGAATTCACCTCAAAAAAACATTGGAAAGAAAAGAAATAAGGAGGTGTGTTAATCCTTATAAAAAAGGGTGGTGGTGTAGCTTTCTTGTGTGTGTGAGAGTTGGAAGCAAAGCTTGGTCTTGTGAGAGAGGTAAAGACTAAGCTTTGCCTAATGAGTTAGTGTGAGGGCACCTTAGATGTTTTGGGGTTTTGGCTTAGACGTTTAGTTTAAATTTGACAGTTTCCTATGAGTTTATGCAAGGTTGTAATTCATATTATTAATTGTGAATTTCGGTTGACCTTATTACTAACCACTTTAATTTTTGTGTGAATCTTGTTATTCTATCGTTTTACATGTTTTTGACAAAAAATAATATTAGAGCTACTGGTTCGAGTTCTTGGAGATCGTGAGCACAAAGTTTGACGTGGAGCCCTATAATGGGAAAAATAATTATACTCTTTGGAAAAGCACTATCAAAGACATCTTGGTGCAACAAGCATTAACTAATGTGGATTTGGCTTACCTCCAGTACTTTTTTAACGGGAGATCTCTTTTTATCTTAAATACACAATAGCAAGTGATAGTAGGATTTAATCTCTACCTTTTATTTAGTTAGTAGATTATGTGGCAGTTTCTCATTAAAATAAAAGGAGATTCTAGTTAAAAAATTACTAAAAGTAAGTCAAACCCAACTAAAGTGTTGTATGGAAAGTCAAAGAAGCATACACTCAAGGGCGTCGAGAGGAGGCACTACATGTCAATATGGGTCCTATATTTTACTCTAATTTTTTTTTTTTTCCCAAAAACTACTAAATGTATTTGTACGGAATTAAAACCCTAAAGTGACCACTATCTTCTTCTTCTTTTTTCCCCCCACCATTTCTTGACTTTTCAAATTCAAATTCTAGGGCTTTGTTATAAACCCAAATTTTATAAATTTTGAAAAACAAAGAAAGAAATGTTGAGTTCTACATTTTGTTTTTAAAGAAATCAAGGAGTGAGACATGTATAGAACTTTATAGGTATGTTGTAATACTCTTAATACTTTTAGTTTGATTTATTTTCACAATTTATTTTAAGAAATCAAATTAAATGTCTAAATTTTATGTATTTAAATTAATATCTTACTTTTACTATTAAAAATTATGAAATGATTGTTTTTGTTTCTTTATTAACATATTTTAATGGAATAAAACTTATCCTAAGCATGATAATGATACGAAATATATACTTGTAGTTTATATTTATATTAGATTTTGTATGACAAATACAATTGTTTATTTAATAACGATTAATATTTGTTATTAATTTTTTATAATATTTTCTTTTTAATTTCCCCATCCCCTACCCTGCAAGCTGAAATTCTGGTTCCACCACTGCCTACACTATGTATTATAGTAACTAGAAAGAGCTTGAGATGAAAACATAGAGTACTATTTGTTTAAGTCTTGCCATTGAGGTAAATTATAATGTGTTGGATGAAACTTCCCCTAGGAGTTATGGACAAAGTTAGAGAAAGTATACATGTCAAAGTCAGTGACAGATCGATTATCTTTGAAGAAAGAGTTGTATCAACTATGCATGTTAGAGATCATCTAAATGTTTTTAATAGATTGGCTTTTCAATTGTTGAGCGCGGAGATTATGATTGAGGAGGAGGATCAAGTTTTGTTGTTGTTAACTTCGCTCCCCTTTTCATATGACACTCTGGTGACTATACTGTTAGTTGGTAAGGAGACTTGAATAGAACAAAGTAAGATTTGTGGAGAATGTGACTATCATGTTTGTATGCTTAAAATTAGCCTATCTATTGTTTTGTGTGTTTTTCACAACATTAATATTGGAAAGGGCTTATTCCTAATTAACAATTAAAATATTCAATGACTACAGTAAATAATAAATAATGAAGAAAAAAACAAGAGGGCATGCAAGATTTACCCAGCCAAGAGAGAAGCAGCCATGGATGAAACCTTCATTTGGGACCGGGCTATTGATTTCATAATGCGCGGAATAAAGAAATTTTGCCTGCAAAAGTCCAGGGCCATCTTTTTCGTATTTCTTCTTCCTAAGGGCCTGGAAAATTACAATGCTAATAAACCGTTTCTTGTCATCTTCTATAACATCATCACTGTCATTATCTGAATTCGGAGGCATGCCAGTCATTACATAACAAAAGCATCTATTCCCCAAGTGAAGCAAGCTTGAGGAGGATTGCAACTGCTGAGGAACATTAAAGATAGCATTCATACCCATATCCTCGGACAGTAAATGCAGACGGTGATTTTTAAGCAACCTTGCAGGCTTAAACAAACTTCCTCCTTGTCCAAACTCCTTTGCATCCTCCTCCTCT
The DNA here is from genome assembly GCA_019022515.1 of Quercus aquifolioides. Lineage (NCBI taxonomy): Eukaryota > Viridiplantae > Streptophyta > Magnoliopsida > Fagales > Fagaceae > Quercus > Quercus aquifolioides. The sequence goes on from CM032333.1 coordinate 39,817,385, forward strand.
TCTTCCTCTACTTCCACTGTTTCTTCTTCCTTTGCTTCCACTTTTTCTTTCATTTTTTCTCCTTCCTTTGCTTCCACTTTTTCTTTCATTTTTTCTCCTTCCTTTGCTTTCACTTCTTTTGCTTCCATTTTTTCTCCTTCATCTGCTTCCACTTTTTCTTTCATTTTTTCTCCTTCCTTTGCTTTCACTTCTTTTGCTTCCATTTTTTCTCCTTCCTCTGCTTCCACTTTTTCTTCTTTCATTTTTTCTCCTTCCTCTACTTCCACTTTTTCTTCTTTCATTTCTTCTCCTTCCTCTGCTTCCACTTTTTCTTTTTTCTCTTCCTTCTCAATTTCTTTTTTCCCTTCTGGGGCTATTGCAGCTATCGTGTTGTGGTAACATCCATAAAAGGTACCCTCTACAAATTCAGCCCTCCCTGAGAAATTTTCAGGGTAGAAAGGGATGCTTGCATCTGTCCAACGACTTTTAACGAGATCAAAACAATATAGGCACTCTTTACCTCCCTGCCATGCTACAAGGACAGCCTTCCTTCTCTCAACAGCATGACCCACCCATCTAGTCTCCACGTTCTCAATGGGGGGGTCTGGCAAGTCGTGCCACTGACCAACTTCAGGATCATAAACTTCAAAATATATAAAGCTTGTGAGTTTTAAGCGCGTCAATTTAGATCTGTGACTGATGCTAGATTGGATGGTGCTTCCAATCACGTAAATTTTCTTTTCGGCCACAAAGGCATGGGGCCTGGCCTTTCCACTTTTCATCTGTTTGCCGACGACCAGCAACTTGTGCAATTCATCACCTGAAGCACCAACCTCGGAGAGGTCGAAAATAAGGAGCTGTCGCGGGAAAACATCACGTTCTGAATCCTTGAAATTTTTCTTTACATCTTCATCAATGTGTGGGTCATCAATATTGAATTCGCTGCCAAAAAAGTACAATTTGGAGCCTAAAGAAACGCAACTCATGCTGTTAGGGTATTCTCCAGTTTTAAGTTGTAAGACTGGCAAAAGCTTCTTCGGATTCTCTATTTCGTCGGCTTGGGTGGCTTTGTCTGGGGGAGAAGGAGGAAGTTTTGGAACTTCAATCTCATACAAGGTATACATGACTGGGCTATATGAGTGCCAGAAGAAAACGTATACCTTGTTCAATTTTGCCGCTGATTGAGATTGCTGTGGATCTGCACGATGCGATTGTGACGGCGGTGACTCGGATTCCTTTATTTCCGAAGCCATCATCTCCGTTTGGTGAGAATAAACAAAAACCCTTGTTGATCTGATTCCAGGAGGCCTGTCTTTGAGAACTTTCAAGATCCTTCGCAACCCAGCTTTCTCTACCGTCCGATTGGCGAGGAGATGGAAGCTTATTTTGCGACCGGGAGTGGAAGTGAAAGGGCTACCTCAACGTCCTCAGCGAACATAGCTGGCTCGAAGTGGAGTTAACGAGGCACATGAAAATTCGCCGGAGACCCTCGCCAGTACGGTTGGATTGGAGATCTTTCCGGCTTGCAGCGGTGAAGGAGGAGCTCGAATGATTTTCGGCTGAGAAATGGATTGGTTACAGTTTTTATTGTTTTTTTTTTTTAAAGAAAGGTTATAGCTTGCTTTGGGAGGTGGAAATGAATGGATCTGGGTGTGTGGGCCTGGATAAAAAGGTTATAGCTTGCTTTGTATAATTTTTTGCCAATCGTTGCGCATGCTTTCGTGACATAAGTAGAGCATTCACGTTCGGTCCGTATATAATAAAAAAATGCGGAAAAATTATTTCAGTTTTGCTTAAAAATTATTCACATGAGTTGTTTACTCCTTTTTTCACGTATTTTAATAATGAAAAGAGTAAGTGGATGAAGAGAGTGAAAGATAGTTATATGTGTGGAGAAAAGAGAAACAATTTGAAAAATTAAAAAAAATTGATATTTTAATAAAATGTACTGTAAAATAGATAATTTGATGTAAGAAGTTTTTAAAAGTGAGTATGTAAAATAAAAATAAAAATAAAATAAAAAAGTTGTTTCTCATGCTAAAATAGACAAGAATTTTTGCACAAATTATTGCAATTGCTCTTAGAGTGCTCCAAAAAAAATTGGTACAGTTGGAGAAGTCCTGAATCTTGATTTTTTTTTTTTTTCTAATTTTTATCAATTTTATACTGGTTTTAAAAGTTTTATCGAACTAGATCTGTTTCTAGTTCCTGATTCAACTGGCCAATTTGGTTTGGTTTTTTAAAACTATGGTGCTCTTAGGGACACCTTAAAAAAAATTTGAAATGCCTCAAGTCATTTTGTTTTGTATTTTGTATTTGGGTTTTGCTTTTTGCTCAGGGCCGTTAGTCTGTGTAGCTCTTTTTTGTTAGTTGTTTCTTTTCAATATTAGTTTAGGTTTTAGCAAATAGACAAAAATAAATAAATAAATAACAACAACAACTCTAACATCATTCACATTAAATCTCTCAAATGCTAAAAATGCTATTTTTTTTTGTCATTTTTAGTACCTCAAATGATAAAACACCTCTACAATAAATATGCTAAATCTTAAAATTTTTAAGATTCAGCTATAGTACAATCTCATCTTTGAGACTGCACTGTAGTTGGATTGTAAAAGTAAATTTCTTTTTTTATTCACCTCAATAGCTCTCTCTCTTTTATCTTTCTCTTTCCTTTCTCACTTCTCTCTTCTCTCTTCTCTCTCTGTGGTTCGCCGATGATTGTGCTCCGCCGATGATTGTGCTCCGACAATTGTGGGCTGCCGATGGCTGTGGTCCGGTGATTGTCGTCATGGATCGTGGGTCCGATGGCTGTGATGGAGGTTTCTTCTTCTTTTTCTTTTTTTCTTTTTTTTTTTTTGCCTGGTTCTTCTTGGGTCCGATGGCTACGTGGGTCCGATGGTTGTGGTTCTTCTTTTTCTTTGGGTCTTGATTTGGTTTTGGGATTTTGGGTCTAGATTTGGTTGGGGTGGGTCTTGATTTGATTTACAGTGTGAAGGAGGACGTCAAGCTACGCCGTGGAAGAAGATGACGACGGGGAGGGAAGTAGTGTTCGTGTCCAGTGGGTTTTGGTTCGGCGTGATGGGTCTGCTGGTGGGTTTGCTGGTGGCGGCGATGGTGGTGGTGGTTGTGGTGAGTGGATGTGGTGGTTGTGGGTGGATGTGGATGTGGATGTGGAGGTTTCTTTCTGCTGTGATTTTTTTTTTTCTTTTTTTTGTTAGAGGTGGCTGTGGTATGGGTGGTGAGTTTTTGGTGGGTGGTTGGGTGGTGGGTTTTGTGGTGACTATTGGTAGTGTGATGCTGGCGGTGCTGAAAATAGTTGGGTTGAGAAAGAGAGAGACAGAGGAGAGAGAGGAAAAAAAATTATTGAAAAATAATAAAGAAACAATATTTAAATAAAGTGGTAAAAAAAATAGAAGTTTTGATATAGTTTGTATTGTAAAGTGATGTGTTAAATGTTATATAATTGGTTTTTGAAATGCTAAATGCTAAATTTTTTAGAACTTTTGATGGGAATGCTCTAATGTAGTAGGTCTCAAACTTGTCAATTGTGACGGAAAATTTTTGCTTCTATAAGAAAATGACAAGTTGTTAGTTATAACCTAAAATAATATGATATAGAGTGTGGTGCTAAAATTACTTTTTTTTTTCCCCTACTTTTTCAATTTTTACTATTCAAAAAAAAAAAAAAAACCTATATACTTTAATAATACCACCCCTCCCTAAAAAAATAATAATAATACATCCTTTATTCATTCCATTTAAATATCTTTATTTTTTCTATATTATTTATTTATTATTATTATTAAAAAAAATTAAGGATTTGGTATTTTGAAACAAAAATTTACACAAGAACCATCAATATAAACAAAATTCTTACAATGACACATACTTTGTCACAACTTGCACATTTATTAATTTGTGATTGGATTACATTACTAACACATAGAACCACTATTGATACTTAGTGAAAAATAATTTAATTACCACTTAACACATATACATGTTGTGGTAAAGAATGTGACAAAATTTTTCTAGAATTTTTTATACATATAGCTCGCAAATTCAACTGTAATCAAAATCTAAAATCAAGTCCAAGGTGAGAGATCACAAAATCGCCTCTTCTTGTGTTTTTTTTTTTTTTTTTAAATTCCCATGTCTCATGATTTTATTAAGGGTTCATTTGCAAACAGCTTAATTAGCTTTCTGTTGATTTTTTTTTTTTTTTTTTGGTTAAAAATAGTGTGAAAAAACTAAAAGAGAAAAAGAAATAATAATAATAATAATAATAATAGAGTGGGATCCAATAAATGTTGACCGTACCTAGCATTTTAAGAAAAAACCAAACAGTGGGGCCTGTGAGTGGCCATGGTTCCTAACTTATTGACGACCCAATAAATGTTGACCGTACCTAGCATTTTAAGGAAGGATCCGGCTTTTGTCTATGCCACTGAACAAGTTAGATTATGAACACGTGTTCCTGACAGATTTAACGGCCACCGAACAGAAGCTGAAACTTTTAAGAAAAACCAATGGGACCTGCGAGTGGCTATGGTACCTAACTTATTGAAGACAACAAATGTTGACCGTACCTAGCATTTTAAGAAAAACCAAACAGTGGGACCTGCGAGTGGCTGTTGTACCCAACTTATTGGAAAAAAAAAAGAAAAAAAGAAAGAAAGAATGCGACCGCAAACAGTGTTTGTTTGGTTGGTTAAGCAAGTTACCCAAGCAAAAAAAAAAAAACTGTCCTTTTCCGAATTCGCAGTCAATACAGTGTTTATTTGACCTGAGTTTTCCAGTTCAGTTTTTAACTTTTAATTTTTATTTTTATGTACAAATTTTAAAATTTTTTTTAACTTTTTTCAAATACAATTATACTTTTGATTTTAAGAATTGAATTAGAGGAAAAATCAAATTTGCCTCCAATTCCTGATTTAACCCAATTTTTTATCAGTTTTGGCTGATTTTCACCAATTTTGGGGGGTTTTTTCTGAACCGAACTAGTTGTAGTTCTAATTTCAACCGATCGGACCGGTCTAGTTTTTAAAATTATGATTATACTTTAGCACACTTTTAGAAAAATTCTTTTCAAGAAAAAATTAAATAAATTATTTCCAGACGGGTACACAATGAACTCGCAAATAGTTGATAAATTAAGCAAAAAGCTAACTTAAAATTAGATTCCAAAGAAATTGATAGTGTATGTTGAGTAATTGATTCCTTCCTTTTGGGCAAAGAAAAATGACCATGATTGTTAGGTATCAAGAATTTCTCACACTTTTTATACATTAGGCATAAAATGTGAATTTTTTTTTTTTTTTTTGAGAAACAAACACACACACAGGGGAGAGGGAAAAAGGTTTTAACACAAAAGCACACCACTACTCCACTCAAAAACCATTGTAAAATGTAAATATTTTGTTGTACCTTTTGTACTTATTAAATTTATTATGCGACTTGCTCTCTCTTAAAGTTTGTTTGGTTGGAGAGGTGAAAACGTGGGAGGATAAAAAATTGGGAAATAGTAAAAAATTGGGAGGATAAAAGAAATTTAGTTTTTTCTCATATGTGTTTAGTTGTGTAAGGTTGAATTTTATCAACCATCTTGTTGGCTTTATTCAGTGCAAATTTGCTTGTATTTTAGCACTTAGTAACCCTGTATTTAGGTGGGATTCATGTAAGGGTAGAGTGTGAGAGAGTGTGAAGAAATGCTTAAAATTATGCAAAGAAGCAGGGACTCGCGGTTGACTCGCGACTGGCAAGCCGCCAACTGCAGCACACGTGAGAATCATGCGGGGAGGTGAAGGGTCACGCCAGCTGTCGCACTACAGGACAAAAGTCCCAGGCTGGCCAGGTCGTTAACTCGTGGCTTGAACTCGCGACTTAGACCAGTCGAGAGGCTAAGCTGCCAACTTACCCTGTTTAGGAAAAACTGACTCTTCGCATTCCTTTCTCGCCCTACTATATATAGACCCTTATACCCACGAAATGTGGAGAGCTTCCAGAGAGAATTTTGAGAGAGAAACCCTAGAGAAAAACAAGATTGATTCATCCACAATCTTCATCTAAAAGACTCTTCAAATTCCTCTACTCTCTTCCTCTCCATTGATACATCCTTGAGAGGTTCTTGACCAAATCCTTTTCTAACCACACCCAAGTCTGTGAGATGGTCTTTTGGTGCTAAGGGAAGCAGTTTGGAAGGGACCAATGGTTATTGGTTGATGCTATGGGCTATAGCAGAATCCGGTAAGCTAGAGAAGAAAAAGATTCGGTGCAACCTCGTTGGAGTAAGAAGCTTGGAGGGCTTAGGTACCTGGGTAGATTAGGCCTGGAGGGTCTATTACTGTTCATTTATCCCAACTACATTTTTCTAGTGGATTATTTACCGCTTGGAGGGCGGCGGAGATGTTTTATGCTGAGGGTTTCGGTTTCCTCTTCGATAACACATCACATGTTGTTCTTGTGTTTGCATCTCTCTTCCCTTAATCTTTGCCATTTAATTTCTACTATAGATGTGATTTTATTTGGTTTAAATTGGTTATCAATTCTATCAATAGCTTATGTTCATGTTCCGCACATTTATTGTTTGATAATAAGCTTAAATTGGTAATTTGTATTTGAGGGTCAAAACGTTCATAGTGTTTTCTACACTATTTGAACTTTAAATAAGTATTAAAGTGGGTACACTTGTTGTGGTTTAAATACCTAAGCGTGATCCTTGACCCCTTGTGTTATTTGCCATGGATTGTGATTTGTATGCCTCTTTGTATGATTTGGTTGGTGATGAATGTAACATGCCATGTGTTTGTGAAAATGCCTCTATGAGTGTGAATCCTTATGATTGTGATGCCATGTTACATGAATATTTGGATGTTGTTGATATTCCTAACATCAAACCCTTGAAGAAAAATGCTAAGAAGTTTCAAAAGAATTTGAGCAAGTTATTTTGTGAAAATGATGATATGATTGCTAAGAAGAAACTTGCTGAAAATTCTCTTGAAAAGGTAAAAGAGTTTGAATGTTTGAATATGGATTTGGATGCTAAACTTGTTTTATCTAACAAACTTGTTGATGAGTTAAAATGTAAAAATGAATCTCTTAAGATGCATACCAAGTGTTTGATTGTTGAACCTATTGCTAAAAATGATGATAATATATGTTGTAATCATGTTGTGATATCCGATTTTGTGCCTAATGTGTGTTCTACCTCGAAAGAGAAATCGGTGTACATTCCTCTACATAAAAGAAACCAAAAGGTGGAGAGAAAGACTATTAAGTCAAAACCTCCGTTTAGGTCTCGACCTAAGGTTTTGGATGGATCTAAATTTGTTCCAACTTGCCACCATTGTGGTGTGATTGGTCATATAAAACCTCAATGTCATAAGTTGAAGAGAGAACAAAACTATATTGCTAGATCCCTTCCCAAAAGAGCTAGTGGACCCAAACACATTGTTTGTCATCATTGTGATGCCTTTGGTCATCTAAGACCTCAATGCTCTAAGTTTCATGCTTTTAAAAGAATTAAAAGAAAAGAGAAACTTGAGCTTTTTGGAAGTTGTGCTAAAAAGAGTAAACCGGATTTGAGTGAAAATAGCATGTTGTTAAAGAAAATGTTTAATGCTCTTAACTCCTTGACTATGTGCATCTTCGGTTCTCATTCTTCCAACCCTCGTCCCACTTCTCTTGAGACACTCATTCCAAACAATCGTTCCGTTTGGATGAGGAAGGGTTCCTATGGTTGAGCTTTTGCTTTTTTGGTCCTTAATCTAATTCTTTCGATCTTTGTAGGACTCCTCATGCATTAAATGCTTCATATCTTCATGCATTTTGTGCATCTTGCATTTTTTTTCATATGCATTGTTTTTGTTTTGATCTTATTTTTATGTTTTAGTTTTTGTGTGAGTAAAAAATCCAAAACCACATAAAAAGTGAAAATTTCAAAAAATTTGATCGTATATGTTTGAACACATATCACATGTGAGTTTTGCCTTGTACCTTTGTACTAATAGTTTTATGCATTTACAAGTTTAGCTTGTTCTTTATGCACTTATATCTTTGTGGGAAAAATCTTGACATCTTTGTGTGATTGTTGCTAATCGATCTTCAAGCTTGTCATGAATGATTAGTCAATAGTCATGTTGATTTTGATACATGCGTAAACTTGTTCCTATATATCTTCCCACTTTTTTTTTTTTTTCTTAAAGAGCTCAACAAATGTAAATCTCAAAATGAAAAGAGATAATGAGCTGCAAAAATCATCGCACATACTAGTATTTGACTAGGAAAAAGGGAAAGTGACTTTTATGAAAAATGTATGATGCCCAAAAAGGCCAAAGGCTTGTTCATTAAATTGAAATATCAAAATGAGATGTATTGATTCACAATGATCAAATGTTATGATTTGTAAAGAAGCCAAATGAAAAGCTTCAAAGATATGTAATCATTTTCTTATGGGAGGTCATATATGTTCATTTCTATAATTAAGATAGACCACTTGACTTAGTACTAGTTGTGTATGACTTGATTGAATTGATCATTGAAGCTTCACTCTAGACTATGGACTATTTCACACTTGATACACACACACAACACACATGCCTAATGTTCAATGAATGGCTTATTCATTTGTTCGATTGTACTTGTATAAATGTGATGTGTTGTGCTCAACTTTATATGGATCAATCCAAAAAGTTTTTTTAATCATTTTATATGTTTTTGGAAGTGATTTTTATCACTCTTTGTGTTCATGTTTAGTGCTTACTTTGTTTTTCATAGTTTAAACATGTTATGGGTTGAAAAACAAGTGTCAGAATTTTTGGCAACTCATTCTGGCAACTTGCAAGCTGTGAGTCTAAGCTGTGAGTTTTGGCTACTTGTTTTGGCGACTTGCAAGCCGTGAGCCTAGTCGCGAGTTCAAGCAGAATGGTTTCGCGGCTCACTGGCAACTTGTTCGCGACTCGCTCAGTCGCCAAACGCCAGAAACAGCTTTTTAAAAGGGCTTTTTGTGGAAAACCTGGTTTAAACCTTTCCCATCCTCTCTTAAACCCCTCTCTCACTATGTTTTACATCAAAACCCAACCAATTTGTATGGTTTTTCATTCCATTAACATCTCTAAGGTAATTTTTAAATCTTTTCTTTGATTTGGATCCTTGGATTATGTTTTGGTGAGTTTTGTGCTCTTGGTTGGGATTTTCATCATAGGAGTTGGGAAATCTTTTTTTTTTTTTTTTTGGTCAAATTTTTGTATGGGTTTGGTTTCTTTTGTTGATTTGCTTTGGATGTTGGCCCCTTGGGGAAAAAAGAGCATGTATTAAGGGTGAATTTCATGATGTTCTTGCATTATTTCACATTGTTCTTCATTGTGTGCATGCTAGGTGTTTGATAAAATGCCTTTTAGGCATTTTCTCGCTTGTTGGACTTCGATGAGTATCAAATCTTGGAGTTTCTCATGTTTCCTCATTAGGAACATGTTTGGATCATTAGTTGTGTATTTGACACACTTTGCCCCACATATGCATTTTTCATGCATTGGTCATGCATTACACATAGCCAGCTCTTGTACACACCTTTGCTACCCTTGTCATGCATTAGTTCATACATTGTTTCTTCATCCTAGCATGTCATGTCTTAGGTCTGAGTTTCATTTTCTCATTCATCTTGCACCCCTCATGCATCGTCTTTTATCCTTGTTCATATCTTTTTTTCTTTCCCTCCTTCCTCTTGTTTCATTTGTCTATTCGTGACAAAAAGAGGGAGAGTATCGTCATTTCTATATGACTCATGTGCACACTCTTAAGAGGAGAAATTCTACCTTATGCAAATTCGTAGGGGGAGAAAGTTATAGGAGAGATGCATATACCAAGAGAGAGAAGACATTTTTTTTTATAGAAAATCTTGATTTACTTTATGCTTGTTTTCTCGTTGCTTTATGGTGCTTTGATGTGCTTTATTGCTCTCATTCCATCGTGCTTGTGTATTCAACATGCATACATCCTTATGCTATTATGTTTTGTTGAATGCATGTTCGGATGATCATTTGCTTTACTATGTGATCATTGTTGTCATTTCTGTATGACTGTTTTGGTGTATGATCAAGTTGCTCACATGTTTCACATCATGTTTACTTGATCGCAATTTACTTGTTACATTATACTTGTCTGCTTATTACTTGTTTTACCTTGAGGGTTTAATGTGTTTTGTGCAAGTGTTTCAGGTTACAAGTATATATGTTCCAAGTTCATAACAGCTCATATGATTCATGATAGGGGGAGTGATATGATAAAGGAAGTACTTTATAGTTTGTACATGTTGCTTTCGTAAGTTTTTAAGGTTTTAAGTACTTGCTGTTAAATGTCATGCATTTTCTTTTAAGTACATCACTCTTGTGCCCTTGTAGGATTTTGTTTCTAGATGTATATATGTCTTATGCATTGGTTGAGTGTTGGACATGCAAATGATACTCTGCAATTGAGTTTATTTGCTTGCATGTCCGGATGTTCATTCTTTGTGAGAATGAACATTATGATCCTATTGTATAGTGATTGGTTGTTTGGTCAGTCATGGTCTATTGCTTTATTCCATTTTGCTTGATCGCATTATACTTGCTCCATATGTTTTACAAGTTTTCTACATACAATGATCAGATTGTGTTGTTGTCTTTTTAGAGATACTTGTTCTTATGGTTCAAGAGTTTCACAGATTCTAGAATTATGTGTGAATGAGTTTTCCAACTGTTCCCAACTTACACGTTAAATCTAGAGTTTGTTGTAGGGTTTTGTCACGGAATAGCCAAAGGGAGAGATTGTAAGGTTGAATTTAAACAATCATCTTGTTGGCTTTATTCCGTGCTAATTTGCTTGTATTTCAGCACTTAGAAACCCTGTATTTAGGTGAGATTTATGTAAGGGTAGAGTGTGAGAGAATATGAAGAAATGCTTAAGATTGTGCAAAGAAGCAGGTACTCGCGGCTGACTCGCGACGGGCAAGCCGCCAATTGTAGCACATGTGAGAAGCACACGGGGAGGTGAAAGTTCACGCCAGCTGTCGCATTACATGACAAAAGTCCCAAGCTGGCTAAGCCGTTAACTTGCGGCTTGAACTCGCGACTCAGACCAGTCGCGAGGCCAAGCCACCAACTTACCCTGTTTGAAAAAAACTGACTCTTCGCATTCCTTTCTCACCCCACTATATATAGACCCTTATACCCACGAAATTAGAGAGCTTCCAGATAGAATTTTGAGAGAAAAACCCTAGAGAAAAACAAGATTGTTTCATCCATAATCTTCATCTAAGAGACTTTTCAAATTTCTCTACTCTCTTCCTCTCCATTGATACATCCTCGAGAGGTTCTTGACCAAATCATTTTCTCACCACACCCACGTCTGTAAGAAGGTCTTTTGGTGCTAAGGGAAGCAATTTGGAAGGAACTAATGGTTATTGGTTGATGCTATGGGCTATAGTGGAATTCGGGAAGCTAGAGAAGAAAAAGGTTCGGCGTAACCTCGTTGGAGCAAGAAGCTTGGAGGGCTTAGGTACTTGGGTAGATTAGGCTTAGAGGGTCTATTACTGTTCATGTATCCCAACTACATTTTCTAGTGGATTATTTATCGCTTGGAGGGCGGCAGAGAGATTTTACGTCAAGGGTTTCAGTTTCCTCTTCGATAACACATCGTGTGTTGTCCTTGTGTTTGCATCTCTCTTCCCTTAATCTTTGCCCTTTAATTTCTGTTGTGGATGTGATTTTATTTGGTTTAGATTAATTATCAATTTAGTCATTAGCTTATGTTCATGTTCCGCACATTTATTGTTTGATAATAAACTTGAATTGATAATTTGTAATTGGGGGTCAAAATGTTCACAGTGTTTTCTGCACTATTTGAACTTTCAATTTGGAAAGATGGAAAAGTATAGAGATAAAAAACTCATTTGTTTGGTTGATAACAAAAATGAAATGATAGAAAAGGTAGATTATATAAATTTACTCTTATGCCCTTAATACCAATAAAAAATAGTATATAAGGGGAAAAAACAAAACGTAACATAAACATATAAACTAAAAATAAAAGTTTAAGCGAAAAAAACTTAAAACGTAAAATACATGGCAGAAAAGAAAAAGAAAAAGAAAAGAAAGAGATAGTAACATACTTGGGCAAAAACAAGAAGAAGAAGAAAGAAAGACAAAAAGAGAGAATAAGAAAAAGGATCTGGTTAATGGACACACATTAAGCTATCCATTTTTGGAAACATTTTCTCGGAAATTGAAAAAACTGTCAATACTTTTTCAATTCCCAAATTTTTTTTTTTCCATAAATGAAAATTATTGTGTACCCTTGGGACACACATTAGCAAAATCCTAAGAAAAAAGCGGATGTAACATTTTCCAAAAAAAAAAAAAAATAGCAACATTAAATAAGGGGAGGGTAGATGAGTAATTTCCAATCAAACTTACTCCCTTCCCACTTTTCTCTCTGACTTTCTCCCCAATTTGGGGAGAAAATGTTTTCCTCTTAAATGGTGGTTCAGGGAGAAAACTCTCCCACCCCCATTTTCTCCCCTAAACCAAACATCTCACTTTCCATTTTCTCTCCTCTTTGTACCCAACCAAACATGAGTTTAAGTATGTACTTTTCAATAGTTACAACAACAAGAAGATTTCAATAATGAATATCTTTTTAAAAAATAAAATATAATTTAAAAAAAAAAAGAAGAAGAAAAAAAAAAAAAAAAAAAAAAAAAAAAGCAACAAATTGAACTACAATATTTTTCCATCTCTTTAGTCTTACTCTTTTTTTCCAATACACGGCACTTTTTTGTCTTTTTATAAGATGCTTCTTGCAGTCTACGACAAGGATCATATTAGTTGATATATCTCATAGAATAGAAATATGGATAGATAGAAATTTTTGTATAAATTGGTATGAATACTTTCTTTATAGTATTATTATTCTTTGGAAACAGTTTCAAACTCTTCATATTTTTTAGGTGTGAATTTTAAAAATCTATCTATCGTATTACGTGTTTTTATTATATCATTCATGCTTATAAAATTTTAAAAAAATTAAAAATTAATAGTTATGTCATTATTCAAATGTTTAAATTTTATGTTTTTGTGTTATAAAATTATGCATAAAAAAAGTTTATAAATTAAATGGTAAATAAATTTTATTTGAATAAAATTTGATATATATATTCCTCTAAAAAAAAATTGATATGTATATATATATTAAGAGTATAAAAAAATAGAATTTAATAATTAAATTTTTAAAATTCATATTTAATAATAAAAATATATAACAAATTTGAAGAAAAATCTTGTTTTTTATAATAAAATAAAAAAAGTCTTATTCTTTTTCTCCATCACGCGGCATAAAAAAAAAGTCTTTTTATTCTTTTTATAAGATGCTCGTTGCCCTCTAGACAAAGTTGCTTTGTCTTTTCCTGCTTTTATTTTATTTTGGCAGAGGACAAGTTGGACTAAGAGCGTCTTTCAAGTTCACGCGGCCAACCATTTACGACCACAACGGCGACCTTTCAAAGTTATTTTATATATGCAAATATGCAATAATGCAAGCGGGTGGCCAGGTAGGTCGACTTTTTTTTTTAGTGGGTGGACAGGTAGGTCGACTTTTTTTTTTAGGTAAACAGCATGATTCACATTAGAGGCAATACTTAATCAATAGTTAAGATGAAAAGTTAAAAAAATAATTTTTAATCTTAACCATTAAATAAAATATATTAAAAATGATAAAGTTTAACTACAAAATTAGTTGTAATCTTAGGTTATAAACTCACTCAATAAAATAAATATTACTTCATATTTTGAAAATCTAACCGTTAAATTATATGTTCTTTACACTCTTAATACACATGACAATTTTTGTGTCAATCGGATATTATTTACTATATAATCTATAATCTTATATTTTATGTATAATTTTAAATTACAAAAACTTGCAATTTAAAAATTTATTGATGACACAGCTATTGATCTTTAATTTTTTTGAAATTTTGCAAACATGGAGGATATAAGAAGAAGATGTAATTCAATGGTGGATTTGTCAAAATTCACCTCCAATAAAAAGATATTGAGTAAGTTTGTAGCCTAAAACTATAATCGATTTTGTAGCTAAACTTTATCCTATTAAAAAAGAGTTAAAAGATTAAAATTAAAAGTAAAAAATATAAAAAAATTATAATGAAAGTAATACCCTATGTAGAGTATTGCACCTTACGTGAATTCAAACGGCGTTAGCATCGTCAGATAAAACCTTCATAATGCCAAAAGCCTTACATAATAAACAAAAAGATCATACTGTTTATGGCCTAGCTTGGCAATGAAGTCAGCAGTTTTAAGGTGTCGTACAAGCAACAATAATTTTGTTTTGTATTTTGTGCTGGTGGATGTGCACCTAGAAATATTTCCCTTACTAATTACAGCGAGATTTTAAGTACACGGTTATGTTTGGATATAGTTTTTTTTGCGTAAAATTAAAAATTAAAAATATTGTAATAAAATAATTTTTAAATATATAAATAATACTGTAAGACTCATTTTTAATAAAAAAGTTACTGAAAAGTGAGGTTTTTGGATTTTGTGAACAGTGTACGGAACTTACTGGTGTGCACTATCCACTGCTTATTTTACTGGGTGAATAGTGCACTGATAGAAAAGTCAAAAATTACGACTAAAAAAAAAAAAAAAAAAGGAAACGCAGACGCAAAATACTCTGCTTTTCAGCTATCCAAACCACACCTACGTACCTTAACAAGCTGAGGACTATTTGAATTTTGGTGTTTTCATCACTTATCACTTTGTTTCCATCATTCATCATTCAAAAATGGTAGTATCCACGAAGAGAAAGTCTGTTTGGATTTGTTTTTAGATTTTGTTTCCATCACTCAATTCTCATATATTTGAGTAATGAGTTATGAAAACTGAAAACAAGTTTTAGGTGTTTTTGAGTTATGGAAACTAAGTTATGATGGCATTTTTGTAAATACACACACATGTGAGGGGCCCATGATCAAAGCATTGTCACGTCAGGTGCTACTTTTTACTCACCCCACCAATGGCTCCTTCACACCAAAAATCAACCCACACAAAAGTAAACCCCAATCCCATATCCAAGCTCAAAGCTCCTTACACACCCTCAGCCCAGCCATGCTTACCGAGCCCTACCTCAGCCAACCCGTGCCGGCCCAAGCTTAGATCAACAAACATGACGTCGCTGCTATGATCTTGCAACCCTCTACCTTTTTCTCGAAAAACCCAGATTCAGCACTAAACAAAAACTAACAAAACTGACAAAAATTAAACTTAGAAATCTAACATATCAAGTCAGACCCACTTGAATTCAATCAAGATCAGCTCGAAATTTAACATCAAAATCCATAATCCCCCATCAAAACACAAAATACAAATCACTAATAATAAAAAGAAAAAAAAATCAAATTTTGTGACAGATCAATCTTAGAGTAATGTTTCCCTTCTCTCTTTTTCTTCGGGTCAGAGATCCTTTCCTGCATTTTTTATCAGCGTCGGGCGCTAGGTCACAATGGAGGAGATCAACACCACTACTGCATGTCGAAGGAGATCTTGCAAGCTGGGTGACGATGGGCATGAGGTATGCCCGTTGGGTGACGATGGAGATCGGCACCGCAGGCAAGGACAATGGATTTCTTGGGCTGGGTTCCTCAAGGGTTTTGGGAGAAGATGTGGGCTAAAGGGAAAAAAGAGTTGAAATTGGTTTGTCTTGAATGTATATGCGGGTAGGCTAACCGTGAGCCTGACATGGTGCTCAAGCAATGGGTCCCACAAAAAGTAAAATTTTTTGAGTTATCAAAAGTTGGAAACAAGTGCCAAACATGTCACCTTAGGAAGTTGGGGTATTTTTAATGATAAGTGATGAGTTATTGAGTGATGATATTTCAGTAATAAGTGATGAGTGATGAGTGATGAGTGATGAGTAAGCATTTTTTATCATCCAAACAGCCCCTAACTTTTTTTTACTATTTGAACTTATTTTTGCAACTATTCAGTTTATTTTTGTTACTATTTATGAGTCCTATTACATTTTTTGGTATTATTCATGAGTCTCACTGTATTATTTCAGTTACCTTTTAGTTTTGTCTACAGTATTTTCAACAAAAAGTTTTCAATTTCAAATGAATAAGTTGTTTTCGAACAAATACTAAATCCTAATATTTGGTGAAGAGAACAAATATGAAGAAATGTCTATTTGACCTATAGTTTGCAATTTGACATTTTACCCACGGTTAACTCAATTAGAGTTTCGTAATTCACCTCTGTTAAAAATAAGATTAAATATATAATTTTGTTTCACTTTTATATCTCTCTCATTCAAAAACATAAAAATACAAAATCAAATAAGATCAAAAAAATCCAACGAAATATTTGTATCACATATTTCAAATCATAGATAAGTAACTTAAATTTCAGTCAAATCTCTAATGGATAAAGTATCAAATTTCAAACCACAAATAAACAATTTAAACTTCGGTCAAATTACATGCAACTAAGTTGTAATTTTCCCTTTCTACAATATCACCTGTAGTATAAGAGAAGCCCCTCAAAGCCCACCACCGTCACAAATTTTAATGAGCTTCTTTTCAACAAGCTAGTGTTCATTTATGTTTTCCTCTTTTGTAAGCCCTAAAAAAAAGAATTCTGCTATGAAAAGGCTTTATTGTTTCCTGCTAACACTATAAAAAAAAAGTCCTATGGCCGCGTTTTTAAAATGCGGCCATAGCTCTTAAAAACGTGGCTATAGGATGATTTGGCCCATAGCTCTAAAACCTGTGACTATAGGCCTGAGGGGTCTATGGCCATGTTTTTTCAAACGCTACTATAGGACAGGACCAATGGCCATGTTTTTATAAACCCGACTACAAGCCCGTACCAATGGCTGCATTTTTACCCCTGAATTTTTTTTTGAATTTACCTATAGCTGTAACACCTCGACCCAAATTAATAGTTAAACTATATGTTTAAATAGTTAATTATTATTTTAATCACTTCCTTTCTATAATTAATATAAGAGTATTTAATAAACAATTTATTTTATAATGTCATTGAATAAGAATGGTAAAGATTATAAATAATTGAAATGGCTATTTGTATTATAAATATATACTTAGTATGTGCAAAACTATATTAAGTGGTTAAGTTATGAGGTATATATATATATATATATAGTTGTTGGTGTTTTAACTATGTATGATGTATGAGATATTATGATTGAAATTCCACCCACCCATGCAACCAATGGAAATTCAACACATTAAGCCAAAGTTTCATGCATGTTGACAACTCCAAAGACCAAGACTTAGCCATGCAATGAACAAGCTCCACCTAGTTCCTTCTTTTGACTTTTCTCAAGACAAATGGAACTTCCAAGAAACTCTTCCTCTCATTTTCCTACGGATCCATGCAAAATCAGATTTTTCACCTCAACTTTACTCTCTTTTCTCTTGAGGAAAGAGCTAGGAAGCTCTCTTAAGTCTTCCCTCAAGTCCAAGGGTTCACACACACACCAAAAAGAAGGAAAATTCTCTTAACTCTTCTCTCCCTTTCATTCCCACGGGTCCTAAACCAAAAGAAAGAAAATTCTCTCAAGCTCTCTACCTCTAATTCCCCTCAAGAACAAGAAAATTGGTAAGGGCTAGCTACTCTCATCTTAGAATCCATGATTTCTTTAAAGAATTTTTGTAATGGTATTTGTGGTTTGTGAAATTAGGGAATCATGAACTTGTAAGTTTATATATATATATATATATATATATATATATATATACATGCTGTTTTAAGAAGCTTTGAAATTGTGTTGGTGATTTGTTGAAGGTAGCTTAGGGTTTTTACTAATTAAGAATTATGTATGATTAAAGAAGTGAGAAAAAGTTAGGATGAGTACTATGGATGTTATTGCTGGGATTTTTGGTTGTATGTAATTTTGATCTAAATGGTTAAATGACTGTATATAAGTGTTTTATAACATGTTTAATGAGCGCATAAAAATCCCCATATGAAAATACCATCATTTAATAATTGTTTGTGAATTTACAAGAAAATGTTGCAAAGTTGTCACTGTGACAGATTCTGTGTTTATGCATGATAAATTATGTATTAAATTGTATATAGTGAATTTAGATGATAGGGTTATTTTCTGTGAAAGCTAATACACATACGGTTGTTATGGAAGTGGTCTCACAGAATTTGGATCAATATAAAAATAATGGTTTAATTTCTAAATTGCACAAAATTCTGTCAGGACAGATTTGAGTATGCTGTATTGTATGATTTTTAAAATATTATGGTTTTATTCTTTGACTACGAAATTTTTATGGCTTATATTGGACATACAGGGGAGTAGTTATGTAAAATTTCATGACAATTGGATGTGTACGGACAGCCCGTTTGTATTTTACAAATGGGGCATATGCTGCTGGAATAGAACAGTGAACAGTAAGGGACATGCCTAACTTTGTGGATTTAATTTTGAAGTTAGGGTGAATGTTTTGAGCTATAATTTAATATGCTCATCCTTTGGTATGTTTGGATCGTATCTAAATTTTATGCCTTGGTTTCTCTATGGTTTGGATGCATAATGTGTTTGATGATTGTATCATATGCTTTGGGGAACTTTATATGATGGGAATTAAGATTTTCTTGAGTTTGAGAGTTAGGTTGTGATTGAGGTATAAGTTTAAATACTTAGGAAGAGTTTGTCAGTAATAAGTTTTGGTTTTGCATTTAGGTGGCGAGAACGAGAACATGGACACTTGAGCTCCTCTTGTACAATCTCTCGCGTCTTCTGTTTTCAGGTAAGTGATACGCGACATGTGCGTTTGATAAGTGTAAAGACTATTTAGAAAATTTATTATGCATTAAAACCTGTTAATTAGAGATATTACATATACGTGATTTAAGTAAAGATATATGCTCGTGAGTTATTCAATTAAAGTATGTATTGAGGATGGCGGTACGTCCGCGCTCAATTAAAGTAAGTAATGAGGATGGCGGTACGTCCGCGCTCAATTAAAGTAAGTAATGAGGATTGCGGTTCGTCCGCGCTCAATCAAAGTATTATTGAGGATGGCGGTGCGTCCACGCTCAATCAAAGTATAAGTTTACGTTAAATGTCATAATATTTTATGAAAAGATGTTTATGAATGAGATGATTATTTTATATGATTTTAAAGAGTTAATATAAAGTCTAGTGACTTTATAAGAAATGAAAAGAATTCAGTCTGAAATATTTTGTAGTATTAATCTTATAAGAAAAATGAGAACAATTATTTCCCGATGAAAAACGTGTAAGTTATTATTATGAATATTATAAGATACTATGCATGAAAAATGTTCTCCTATATGAATATCCATGAAATATTTGATTTCATGCATTCTTATTAAAGGCCCATGGAGTGTAAAACCTTACTGGGCTTCGCAGCTCACCCTTTTATATTTCAGTGCACAGGTTCTTCCTGGAGGTAGCGAGAGTGTTAGAGGTGGCAAGAATTTCATGAATTCTCGTTTGTTAGAATGTAGAGTTTTTGTTGTATAGTAGTTTAGCTCTTTTGTTGTATAGGAGAAATCAAGATGTACTTGATTCTTGAGCACAGATGTAATTCAGTATCTTAGTTTGTTTTAAACCTTAGTGTATGTCTTTGGGGTTAGGTTTGTAATAAGAGTTCTGCTAGACGTTTAGCTATGTAATATTTACACAGATACCCTAAGTTTCAACCAGGTGGTAATCTTCCAAGTTTAAAGGAAATGAAATCTCAAGGTTTCCACCATTTTTGTATATTATGGTTTTATGTAAGAAAATAAGCAGGAATTCAAGAAACAAATTCTTGATAAGCCCCTTCAGTTTAGGTTGGTTCGTGTTAGTATTAAGGTAAACTTGATATTAACATACCGGTCATGCTCTAAATCCTGAAGTACAGGTTTGGGTCGTGACAATAGCTGCTTGCAGAGTAAATGTACTATAGAACTCAAAAAAGATGCATTCAAGGTAGAAAAATTTAAAACTTAACCTTGTAGTCAAAATTGAAAACTAAGAAACAACTAGCCTCACAATTTTCAAATCAGGCTTCTGGTTAAAACCCAATATTAGAAATATATATATATATATATATATATATATGCTCATAGCAACATGTAATGACTTTCTAGCAATACAGAACCCTTTAAAGAAAAATTATATGAATTCTAAAACAGGGCTGACAGATGAATCTCGTGATTAGATTCTCAGCCAAAGGAGGGGGTGAAGGCCTCTAGGAGGGGGTGAAGGCCTCTAGTTCATGTGGACAATAAGAAGTAGGTGGTACATGGTACCAAATGTCCCCTCCTCCCCTCCTCCACCTTTGACTTTAGAGCTGAAACAGAAAAGTTTCACTCTTATACATAGTGCAAGCACCAGCACTTGTAATCTATCATATGTGAGATTTAGTCATGAAGGTTCAAGCTAGATTGGCATCATTGTAATGTATAATCTACATTGTGAGTTTGGTTGATTAACTTGTAGACTTCATTAAACCAGATTGGCATCATTGTAATAAGAAGTAGGCGGTGCACGGCTTTAGGCAAGCTGGAGCTAGTGTTTTTTAAAAGTGGCCATGGTTAAGATTTAAAAAAAAAAAAAAAAAGGAAGGTCCTAGAGCCGTGTTTTTTAAACGCAGCAATAGCTCCACCCCCCAAAAACACGACTATACACACTAAAAACACGGCTCAAAACATGGGCTATAGCTGCACATATAAAACGCGGCTTCATATGAATAACCTAAGCCGCGTTTTTTTAAAAATGCGGCTTTATCCCGTCTGTAGCCGCATTTTTGAAAACACAGCCTATGACCTGTGTGTTTTGTAGTGTAAATTGAAATCAATCTCTCTCAGATCTATTTCTCAGTTTTCTTCCTTCTTCTCATTGTAAGCCATAGAACATAAAGCCCCTTTATATGGAATTTTATATATATTTAAATTGAAAGTAATGGGCTTTTGGGATTTGCAAAGCAGTGACCGGCAGTTGGAGGTCAATGGGGATGGCTCTTGGAATTGGGTTTCACCTTATGGCTACCATCTCTCTCTCTCTCTCTCTCTCTCACAGTGTGCAATGAGATTTGAAAATTCTCGTTTATGGCATTGGTGACAAACGAACCCAATAAATTTCCTTTGTCCAGATAAGTCTGCCCTGGACGAGGGGAATCACCATTAAATTCATATTAAATGCAATGTCATTACTCACCAATAAATGCAAGAAACATGGCCATTGGGAGAAATACCAAAATCCTCTCATTTAAGCCACCTTGGGACGTTACAAAAAAAGATATTGAAATCACCATTAAATACCACCAATCGTTAGAAGGGAAAGCCCTATATATAGACAATGTCAAACCCCAAAAGGAGGTACGAATTCACTTTATATACACATATAGCATGAATAGAGCTTTGGTCATTTACCATTATTTCTCAGTCATTTTACTTTGCCATTGGAGGCTCAGTGGCCGGCACCACACTGATGACCTTTCAAGTGAAAATTCTCTTTTTGTTCTTGTGCATGTCATCTGATGACCTTGAGCGACATCCCGTCTGGATGATTACCACGACTGACGATTTTGGCATCATTAGTGACCTTAAGGAAGGCACAATTGATTCAATCTATTCGTGAAGTTTTTTGGGTATGTGTTGGTATAGGCTTTGTTATGGGATAAACTTTTCTCATGCTTTAGTGGTGATGCTACGAGAAGAGGACTTGGATTTTTTTAACTACTAGTTGCTAATCGTGTATGCATTGAACCTACTTGTTTGTATGCTAGATTAAAATAATTTTATAAAATCTTAAATTGATTATGAAACTATACCATTGCATGTATTGCTCCTATCTTACTTGAATTTGTGTTACAATTTTTGCTTGAAATATTAGAGAATTAGAAGATTCATTGCCTAGAAATTATTTAAACAAAACAAAATATATATGCCTACACAATAGAGTATAAGAGAAAAAATAGTTACCTTCAAAAGAATAACCAATTGTATAGCCATTAAAATATGCCAAACATGTTTAGATATTGCTAAAACTAATACAAAAATTCAGATATTAAAAATTTTAAAATGCCAAAAAATAATTAAAGAATTAGAAGATTCTGAGCTTAGAATTATTGAAAAAATAGAAAAAAAAAAATATACAACTACACACAAAAGAGAAATATAAGAAAAAGATGATGTTGAAATATGCCAGACAGTTTCAAATAATGCAAAAAATGAACCTAAAAATTCAGTTGAAATTAAAGAATTAGAAGATTTGGTGCGTACAAATTATTGAAACAAAATATAAACAAAAAAAAAAAAAAATGTGACCACACAATAGAGAAATATAAAAGAAAGATATGCTGCCTTCAAAAGAATAATCCATTGCTATAGCTGTTGAAATCTGCAAGACAGTTTAAATGTTACAAAAAATAACCCAAAAATCCAGTAGTTAAAATTTGAAAATTCCAAAAGGAAAAAAAAAAAAAAAATATATATATATATATATATATATATATGTATATATAAGAGAAAGATAGGCTACCCTCAAAAGAATAATTCATAACTATAGCTATTGAAATTTGCCAATAGAGAAATATAAGAGAAAAGAATGGTTTCCCTTGAAAGAATAATCTGCCAGTTTCAGAAAATCAATTAGTCCACAAAAGAATTATACCTAAAATCAAATAAATCTCAATATAAATGTCTAAAAGCCTAAGTTTATTAGTCCACAAAAGAATTATACCTAAAATCAAATAAATCTCAATATAAATGTCTAAAAGCCTAAGTTTATCAAAACACATGACCACAAAATAGAAAAATATAAGAAAAAAGAGTGGTTACCCTTGCAAATTTGCTAGTCAATTTCAAAAATCAAATAAATATATGAATACAAAATAGAGAAAAATAAGAGAAGAGAGATTACCCTCAACAGAAATCTATGAAAACCAATTATTCCACAAAAAATTGATACCTAAAATCAAATAAATATATGAATACAAAATAGAGAAATATAAGAGAAGAGAGATTACCCTCAGTAGAAATTTATGGAAACCAACTACAAAAAATGATACCTAAAATCAAATAAAGTGGACTATTTTCATATATTTATAAAACATATTTTAAAATTTTCAAAATAAATCTAAACAATTAGTAGCATAATAAATATTATGTTTGAGATGGTCACAGTCTCTCTTGACAATATTAGACTTTTAGTATTGAACAATGAATTTCAATAATGAATTTGTTTGAAAAACTATTAATTCTAATTTTAATTTTGATAGAGAGAGAAAGGAAAACTGTAATTTTATAGGAAATTGAAAATTTTTATACTCTTAAACTATTGCAAGTTCGCAAGCATAGTAAAATGTAATAATAGAATGTACAACATTAGAAAAGAATAAAATTTTCTTTTATAATAATTTTTATTCATTAAAGTTTTTGGCTTTAATAAATTTTTTATATTGTAAGATAGACATACAAGGCATTCTATTCGCCAATAGAAACAGTCCTTTTTTTTTTTCACTACGTGAGAGGCCTACTTTTTTGTTATTATTTTTTAGTATTAACATAAGACAAATAGATTTAACATTTGACTTTTAATTATGTTCTACCTTGTCAAACCTCATTCAATTTAATCATGAGTTGGAGTTTTTTATCCCAAATTTAAATAGCAAACTTCATTTCCATTTGTAATCTATTTTCAGCAATATCTTCTCAACATTTTTTTTTTTTTTTTTTTTTGAGATGGTTAAAAGTAATTTTGCTATTGACACCCCCTTCGGCACACCCAGTTATTTGGGGAGGTACCATCTTGCCTATGCCGTGGTTCTTAATCCCATGTTATAATCCTTACTCTAGCCGTGCAACTTGTCACTTTCAAGGGATTGCCTTGCCAAATCCTTTTATCCAGAGCAAGGTTTTTCCACTCAGCAAATTTTCCAGCCAGCTACTTTTTTCACATCCCTCATGGTCTATTCTGTGGTGGTGTATTATCCACACACTTAATTGGTTACTCTGTGTGAACACAGGGCAGTAAGTTGAGTTCAGGGAATCATGTTACATATAATGTAATTTTAAACAATATTACATCACTTAATAACTTTTTATTGGATTAATATTTTAAAAACCCCACTTATTTTAAACAATTTTAAACTTTTTATTGGATTAATAACTTTTTCAGGGAATCATGTTACATATATTATATGTTCCCTATATTTTTAACACCCTTACCAAGTTTTGTTTATATATATATATATATATATATAAACAAAATAATATAACTTATATAGTTGAGCCATATACTTAAAAATAAGAATTTAATGTGATGGCCTTTCTTATTAGCCTAACACTATTAAAATATCGCTGAAGCAAAACTAATCTGGTCTCATTCAGGTGTTAGCTGAAGAGGTTTTTTAGTATGGCCTTTTAATATCACACTGATCTAGTGGCTACTATATATGTAGAGTCAACACGGATTGCGAGTTATTTCTGTTATAATTAGGAATGTAAAATTGGGGAAGTTTTTTGACATATGGAATACTTCATTCCATGCATCTACATTAAAATTATTTTTTATTGGGCCTAATGGGGTTTAACACAATTGGTTGCTAGTAAGGCCCATTATGTCACTTTGGCAGCCCATTCAATAGCTTTGGCAGTCGAAGTTCATTATTGGGCCTCATGGGGGTTTAATACAGTTGGTTGCTAGAGAGGCCCATTCAATAACTTTGGCAGTTGAAGCTGTTGCCGTTGGGTGTGTGTTTTCAGTGGCTACTTTGTATAGTTGAATCTATGGAAGTTTGGGAAGTAGTTACATAACCATTAAATTTTTATATACAACCATTAAATTTCTTTTATAGAATTCAAATTTATGTCAGATAAATTTGACATTTATTTATATGAGTTGAGTTATTTATAGGACGACCGACAACTCACTTTGACATAAAAACTCATTTCACTAAACACCTAACTGACAAAAACACTATATTTTTGGGTCGCCACTAACCCCAAAATTACCTAATAAGCCTTATAAATTAATGTATCATTAATCACACAAAAAAAAAAAAAAATTCAATATTTATTTATAAGCTTTTAAAGTGACACCAATTATATTCATTAATAGTTCAATTTATAAATGTTTTTTTTCCTTTAGTCCTTTATCATCTGTCTAATTTCCCTCCAAATTAATGGGTTGGTTTTATGATTGCATATCTAACGAGTGACATGAATAGTCACTTGATTTTTTTTTTTTTATCCAAAAAAGAAAAAAGAAAAAAAGAGAAGTCATATGAATTGCCACATCATTGGTCAAACGAATTTTCCATTATCTTGTTAGTTGTTACAGTCAAAATTGCAATACAAGTGGAAACTTACTAGGTAAATCCAAAGTAGAAGTCTAGTAGCTCCATCAAAATTGCATGCAACACAATCCCAACTGATATAGATAAAGGTAGTTGTACGAGTCCTCTGGCATCGGGTTTTTCTGTTTGGCTACTCTTATTAGCTATTCTGATTGTCTTTGTTTTCTATATAAATCTCAATCACTACGCTTAGCAAAACCATTTCCATCTATCTACACTACAACTCCAAATGACACGCCCTTCTTTGTTCTTTGTTCGTTTTCTTCCTTGTTTTGTTTTGTCTTCACTTGCTCACACTTTTCATTTTCTCACTCTTTCTTTACCATATTTTCATACTCACACAGTAACCTATCATTTTCTTCAGCCATATTTTTCTCTCAAACTCTCACACTTTCTCTTTCTTTCTTTTGCAGAGGGGATACATCAATACTTTCCGTCTGGATGCAGTGATTGACGCAATTAGAGTGCTTTTCATTGTGGGTTATTATTGTTTTTGCTTTTTCTATATGCTTATTGTTTATTAGAAGTAGATATATATATATATATATATATATATACATATATATGGTTTATGATTATTGTTTGGATTATGATATATATGACAGTGAATTTTGGCTCAGGTTTATGATGGGAATGATGGTTGTGTCTTTACATACAACAAATACAAATGTTAATGGCTCCAATAAGGTGTGGAGGGGTGTGTGTGTTTTTTTGGTCGTTTTCCCACTTATTTTCTTCGAGTTTCTTTCTAATATTTGCATGTTAACATGTCACAAATTAAATGGAAATTGTGCATGGTGTGAAATTTGGATAAGCAACTCAGTCATTAGATAAAAACTATTACATTGTGAATCTATTTTATAGTAGCTTAAAAATAAAAATAAAAACTTTTATGTTGTCCCTTATTGACATTTTCTGGCCAGGTGGTTCTACATTGTGTACTTTAGTAGTCATGAGACAAATGTGAGGAATATATATATATATATATATATATATATATATATATATATATATGGTTGCACATTGCTGAAAGAGAAATTAGAATGATTTTATATTATCTTATCAATAATTTACATGCGCACCTCACCTTCCATTCCATTGTTATGGAAGGAGAAATTAAAAAAGTGCAATTTCAGTTGGTAGTCATATGTGTTTAGGTTTTACTGATAAACTGGATTCATCATTCAGTTTTAATTATTGGTTACCTTTGTTTAGGAAAATTCCTTTACAGCTAGTGTTTGTGAACAGTGTATATTTCAGTTGGTCATCTGAATGGCCATCCTTATTCAATGTGTAGCTTTTGAGAATTCCTTTTTGTTTCACTTTTTTTCAAACAATATATGGTAAAGGAGTATGGCAACAACTAGTCAATTAGGACTGTATCACCAGGCCTTGGGAATTTTTTTTTGGGTTATTAATAATTATGCATGTACCCCTGGGCCTTGAACTCATAACCTCATTCACGCCATTGTCTTCAATTGCAGGAGTTTCCATATGCACTAAAACTAAATGGCAGTGGCAAGCCGTGCTCATTTATTCTGTAGAGAACTAGGAGCTCATGCTAGTTTTTGTCCAAAATAATTTGTTGAGTTATAACTTGTTGCACCCCTCTTTAGTCCTTCCTCACCATGCCCGATAAGCTTTTTACGACTTTTTTGTTGGTGACTATCAACTATCATTCACATTTGTAACAAACTTTGTCAATCTTGACATTCCAGAAATCACATAAATTAGAGACAAGTAACCATTATCATACTTTTTAATTTTTATTTATTTATTTGTGGCTACTCTGCGATACTTCTTAAATGATAGGTATCATAAAATTGTGTAATACATGTGCTAATGAAAATTAAAATAGGGACCATTTGGTATATTTAGAAAAGACAATTAAATATGAAGAAATAGTTTTATAATTGTCTTTTGAAGTGTACCTAATTGCTAGTTAGATACTCCTATATATGCATTAGTTTAAAAAAAAAAGAAACGACTCTCTGTTCAATTAGATTAAGAGTATATGAAGTGATGCATGAAATTTGTTTGGATTGGAAAACATTATTTATTTTGACTGGTTTGTATGATTTTTTTACATTTATATTAAACACTCTTATCATGAAATCTAAAGCAATGGATGGCAGTCAGACTTTGTGTGTTAAAATCCACTCAAGCTATCTTCGAACTTCTGGCTATTTATAAGATACATTAATTGGAGTCATGCTGAGTTTGTGAATTAGTTTGTATATGCTCTTGATGAGAAGTCTTGTAAAATTTGTACTGCAAAATGTACTTTGGCTACCAATTACAATCAGAACATTATGACTGGCCATTATGAATAGGAATTTCATTTTTTGTATATGTATTAAAATTTAATAAATTGTCATTGAAATAAACAAGACATTTGAGAACATCTAGCTTGAAAGTCTATATAGTACCATGAATGCAATAAAATCATTAATATATATATATATATATATATATATATAATTGCACAAGTCATGATGCATGCATGTATGTATATTTTGCTAATTATATGACTCTTTATTTATACAGAAATTGAAATTAGATGAAAATATCCTACCAAGGGAGATTCAGAAGATAGTTGGCAATGAGCATTCTTCCAATTACATCTTGAAGAGTATTATTTGAAACATGGAAGAGAGAATTACACCGTTTCAAAGATTTTGAAGCCAGAGATCTCACATTAACAAAATGACTCACATAAATTAAAGTTGAAGTGCATAAGGTAATAATAAGCTAATTCATGTTTATAATTGATAGGCCAAAAACGTATTGACCCCTTATGATTAAATTAATTAATTAGCCAAGTTATTAATTAATCAATTTAACATGCAAACGCGTGGTAGCACAAACAAATCACCAATAAACTAATTATGCAGCGGAAAATAAATAATATAGTGATTTGTTTACGAATGGGGAAAACCTGACGACAAAAACCCCACTGGGTGATTTTCAGGTCATCACTCCCGAAACTCCACTATTATCACAACAAGCGGTTACAAGTAAAGGAATCCCAAGTACCTTACCAACCTACAGTTGAACCCTTACCCCAATACCCAATTGGACTTGTTCTGTAGTGACAGTTTCCCCTTTTGATGCACGGCTCCCAAGTACGTGACTAACCAATTGCGCGGATCCCAATACGCAACTTCAATCACAAACTAGAGAAAGTTTGTTGGCTGCAAAGTTCTTCAGTTCATCCCAGCGATGACGATCAAGAAGATGCTTGGTCAAAAAACCCTTTGGTGCAAATACACAACAACTTCTTCAATAGTGATGAACTAGGTCAAAACTTTGTCTCAGGTCACAATTTGCTTGAACAGAGTTTTCTCAATGCTTATGCAACTTGTGAACACTTTGACGGCCCTTAAAACAATCCTTTTATATGTCTAGGGTTAGGAGAAAAGAAGGCCCAAAGACACATACACGGATCCCAAGAAATCAGATCAGAAATTCTGATTTTATAAACCTCGACAAATAGAAGCTGTCGAGCATCTATCGAGATAGCTATCGAGCCACGGGCAAAACAGCTTCTTTAAGTCTTGACACATGCTAACTGTCGAGCTTTAGTAACTTTGCACTTTCAGCTTGTTTTCTTGGACAGACTTGAAGGCTTTAACACTTAATCTTGAAACATAGTTTCTTGAAGTATATCAACACATCCTAGATCTACCCAAGTACAAGTAAAATGCTTTTTGTCAAAGGATTAGCCAATTACATAAAACAATGACATATGTTCTTAACAAGAGAACCACATATGTCCTAACAATAATAAGTTTATTTCCATTTCTGAGACACCATTTAATTAAATAAAAAATTATTGCAAGACACAAAGGAAGAAATTGAAGGGCAGACCCATCGCCAGTCACAATATAAAGATAGGACAAACCATGGTTGAAACTATTGGAAAAATCAGGTTTTTGTATCCCATACAAAAACACACGCAACGGAAGCAACAAAAAACACGGATCTACTTCAATCATGAAAGATAAACATGTAACCATGAATTCTAGAATCAAAGAATAGAAAGCATACCTTGGTGCAGTGAATTTCAAAACCAAACTTGAGAATACCTTTAATCTTCATCTCAATTCCACATGGTGCCCAAGATGTGTGGTCTCTCAATCAGTCCTTTTGTACATAAACTCTCAAAGAAAAATCCTTCTTTTTCTCCTTGTGGAGAAAAAGTGATTTCTTTTCTTTTCATCTTACGTACATTAAAACCATTTTGATAGTTTCTTTTATTTAATAACACTTATTAAATAATAACTGATTATCTAATTGGGTTAGCCTTTTGGGCCTACCCAATTGGGCTTTAGTTTGTGGCTTGAGATGGGACCAAAGGGAACAAATAAGATAATAGCTCTAATAGGCCTTAGGCTTTTCCGTCAACTCTTGACAAGTCCAAAATTACCATTAATTATATTCAATACCACTATAAGAATATAATTGCACTCTAGGCCTTATGTATAAATTATATCCTAAGGCTTGACAGTCATTAGGAGAATAATAAATCTCACAGCGGTCCAGTTCAATATGTCTTAACTCTTAAAACATATCAATATACTAACTAGAAGTCTCCACTTTCATGATCAAGACAAATCATCTTAGTTGATATGTTATAGTCTTCGCAGATGAAATGCCCAATTTCATCATCGACTACGAACTAAAATTCTGAGTTTACAAAGAACTTGTGATTTATATCTTTCTGTGACTTTTCACATAAATCACATACTATGCATCTCATGGACTAAGATAATGTCCCATTAGTTTATAAATAGTCTCAAATAATTAAACAACTTAATTATTCATGACATGCAAATAAATTGGATTTTAGGGCACAAACCCTAACAATCTCCCACTTGCTCTCAAAGACAATTTACCACATATCCAACACTTATTTCCCTATAGAGTAATTCATAGTCACTCTAAGGGAAGGTTTGGAAACAAGTCTCAGCCAAATTTAATGCATAAATTTTCTTTTCTACTACTATTTTTCACGTACTCATATCTTCTTTAATGAGATGATACTTACACTTGATGTGTATCTTCATCACCTAGGATGAACACATATCTTGAAGTCCAACTTCATGAATCACAATCAAACTACGAGTCAGTATTTGTACGTTCAGTAAATATCAAATCCTCACTTTTGTGGAAAAACATATAATCCCTCATTCTCCTAAGATATTTGAGTATATGCTTTACTCCCACTAAATTAAGTGATTTTTGATTCAATTGATATTTGCTTACCATGCCCACCGCAAATTGATATTTAGCCTAGTATTTAGCATAGCATAAAGACTTCCTATCGATTTGATATAAGGAACCGTCTTATATGCTCTTCTTTTATATGTCTTAGGACCATAGTCCTATATAAAGGAACTTCAAACTTAAAAGGAAAGAATCATTTCTTAAAGTATTTCATGCTATACTTGACTAGAATCTAATTTATTTAAGCAGTTTAAGATAAACCCAACATCCTAATTTCTGAATTATAATAAAGTTTAATTCTTAGGATGTGACTAGTCTTTCCTAAGTACTTTATATCAAACTGGACTAGACAACCAAAAACTCCTTTGATGACAATAACTCTATATCATTCTAAATGATTAGAATGCCATCAACATACATTAAGAAATTTATTATTCTATATAGCCTTTACACACATAAGGCCTTTTAAATACTTGATCAAAATCAAACCATTTGATTGCTTGATCAAAGATGATATTTTATGATTTAGATGTTTGTTTTAGTCCATAAATGGATTTTAAACAACTAGCATACTAAACACTATTGGTTCCTTGCTATGAACAAGTCTAGTTACATCATATAGATGTCTTCCTCAAGATTGCTACTAAAAGAAGCTTTCTTGATATCCATTACCATATTTCATCCAAATGAAATATAATGGATGAGAGAATCTAGATAGAGTCAAACTTGACTATTGGTGAAAAAATCTTTTCACCACTAGTCTTGACTTTGAAGGTTTGCACCTTCAAATCTATCAATCTCATTTACTTGTAGACCTATTTGAAAACAATAGGTTTAATGCAATTAAGCGCCTCTACAAGGTCTAGACTTTAAATAGAATCTAATTCTATTCTCATAACCTTGAATCAGTAATCCATATTCATATCATCTATTGCCTTTACGTATGACTGAGAATCAAATTCATATCCTTATGTAATTACTTCAAAAATTTATCCCAAAAGTATGAATTTATTTGGTAATCCTCCCACTACGATATTGTACCCGTGTATTAGCTATATATCTAGAATAATGTCTTGTGGTATATCTAATACAACCATCTCAGTTCCAAATGTACTTTATAGTTGTCCTATAACAAATTTTGACATTTTTCTTCTAGAACAATCTACCTTTACTTTGAAAGAGCCCTATTCCTCCTTTATATATGCACTAACTTAAAGAAGTCATTGGAACTTCATTTCTTTACGAAAAGACGCCCTAGATCATATTATCCTCTAAATAGGATTCATAGATTGTGAATATAACAAAATAATAGTTCTAAAAACCCATCTTTCACCAATCTTGAATACCATTTAAATTAATAAGATCTAGACATAAGTACCAAAACATACAAAACCAAAGGATGAAAATTTTCTCTTTAAAAAGTAAAACATATAAATTTTCATCTAGAAAACAATCATGGACAATGCTTAGCTTTACCAAAACATAAACAATTTCCTTTTGGTCATGCTTTTGAGACTAATTTCCTTTTGGCAATTACTATGGCCACTAACTTGTCCAATTGTTTGGTATTATAATTCCTCTTCTTATCACCCTTACATTTCAATTTAGGCTAAGAATTTGAATTAAATCATATTGATCCTAGCCTTAGCTTGTTGGATGTCTTTCGTTACATAGAATTCACTAATCAATTCAGATAATATAAAAAGAATTTATTTTCAAAACAATCTGAATTGATCAAATGATTCTAATAAAGACTTGTGGATCACATCCACATGAGATTAACATTTAATCTCTACATCCAAGAATTCCAATTCATTTTAAAAATAAAATATTTCCATAAAATGATATAGAATTGGAACTTCTTAAGCTTTTCTTAGCACTCAATATGATTCATACCAAACATCTCATTTAGACTTGATATAAAGTCTAAGCTTAGTACTAACTCTTGCGTCTCATGCTATAGCACAATTAAGATAGAAGCCAAGGTAACATATTAGCATTTCAATGGAGACTATGGTCACATCATAAGCTATCTTCCATAAATGCATCATATATAGGAAATTATGACAATTCTGAATCGAAACATGAATATGTACTTCAGCTCCTTTAAGCACCATGTCCAAAATTATTTCTTAGTTAATGTAATTCAACTAAAATAGTAGCTAGAGGACAAAATTTATGACAACTTTATTTTGAGACCATGAACTTAAATACCAGGAGATTATCATTTTGCATCCATAACTATATAATATGAAACCCGAAAACATACTATACTAGGTGCAACGACAACCTAATCCCGCAATTAATATTCCTTAGCATAGAGTGAATACCAATCACTATGATCAGGTGAGAATTATTCTCTTTATTAATGCTATCATGGTAACTCTTACCAAACAAAAATAATTTGCCTCTCTTTCTTTGGCCTCTAAGTAATAATAGCAAGAACTCAGCATAGAGGATGCTATCAAACTTAGTCTAGTGTACACCATTGTCTAGAATCATGTGTAGTCATATTTCATCCCTTTAACAGGCTTATTTTGTAGTACTATGATAAAAACACCCTCCGCATGGAATGCAAAGCTCGAGGCTAAGACAAGGTGTTTGATCAAACCACTATAAACTAGGAAATTCAATCTTGTAGTACCATGAAATAAACATCCTCCGCATGGAACGCACGACTCGAGGCCAAGACGAGATGTTTACCCCACACCACTATAAACCAGCAATGGAGGCCATGAGAATCAACCCTTGAATCTCTCTCCTACTAGAAATTTTAAAACAAGTGGATTGTTTTGAAATCATTGTGATCTAATCACAATTTTAACCCTACACATCAAATGTGTTTAATTGCTTAAATTCAATGTGATGTAACTATGTCACGTCACAATAGCGTAACGAACATTCGCGCAATCACAAAGAAGTTTAACCTTGTAATCCGTGAAGTAAATACCCTCCGCATGGAATGCAAGACTCGAAGTCAAGACAAGGTATTTATTTACATTACAATAAACTTAACAAAAGGGTTATTTCAACACTCCCACTCATTATTTGGGGTTTTCTTCAATAATTGTGATCCCATCACAACTAATAACCTTGCACTTGTTAAAGACTCTAATCTCATTAGAATCACTAACTAAAATGGAAGTCGTAAACTATTTAGGATTCCTTAAACACTAATGAATCAAAAATTAGTTATATGAACTCTATCCTTAATTTACTAGGCAAAGTATTCTAATGTCATTAGAAACTATATAACTCTAATTAGAATTTTAATCTCATTAAAAACCTCTAATTAAAATCAATTAAGGACTATTAATCATAAAATGATTTAGTACCAAGAGTTCTATTTAACTAACATCTTTGATCTCATTAGGTCTTTTAGTTAGAACCATGTGTAATCTAATCTCACATAACCTTGCTCTTAAAAAACTTGAAAACACTTAGAAAAAATTCTGATTTTCTTTCTTTCGATCGATCGAAAAAATTAAAAAATTCGAACTTGACCACCTGACTTGTTTGATCGATACTCGATTGCCTCTCGATCGATCGAAAAACAAATTCGATCGATCAACTATCAATCGAAAATCAATCTATTTAAAAAGTCTGATCACTGTTTCACTCGATCGATCGAAAGTGATTTTCGATCGATTGAAACTTGTGAAACTCGAATTTCCAGAAATTTTCTAAGGCAGTTTTCTAGGGTTTTTCTTGAACAAACA
Source organism: Quercus aquifolioides (assembly GCA_019022515.1). Taxonomy (NCBI): domain Eukaryota; kingdom Viridiplantae; phylum Streptophyta; class Magnoliopsida; order Fagales; family Fagaceae; genus Quercus; species Quercus aquifolioides. The sequence continues at coordinate 39,851,720 of CM032333.1, forward strand.
ACTAATCGTTTTTGACATCTTCATTGTTCTCTTCCAAAAACACTTTTTTGATTTTATCAACGAAGATTTTCAGATCAAACATTAGGGTTTTCAATATCAAGGTGAAGAACCCTAAAACATAAAAACTTAATCTCCAAAATAACATCACGCCTATATTAATATATGTAATCATAAACTGATTTCACAACCCAGACATGAATCTATACATATATTCTTTATCCAAGCGGTGCATTAAAGAAACTTACGCACATGACAGTTATTCCACTTACATTCAATAACTATAATCATGGCACCGTAACTAAGAAAACATCATGTGAAAATCTATAACATAGACTCATATACTCACATGAATCCATATATATATATATATATATATATATTAATAAACAATATCAATGAAACAACGTTGAACATCATCATGCAAACGAATTCACTGAAACAATATTAATATAATATAGAGACAAAAAAAAAAAAGTCAAACCGCTATTCTAAATATGCATAAAGTGTAATGAAACACGAAACCAACAGTGTCAGGTTTGTATATTGTTTCTAATAACCATATTCTCATCTTGACGATCTACGTTGATAAGAGACATAGCAATTCTTAACCACCGTGTTCCACTTCAATACAAAGATTAGAAACACACGGCATCTGGTTTTAATGAATAATAGTTTTAAAACAAAATTATGCAGAAACTTTTACTGCAGAAAATTAAATCACCAAGAAAACGTTTTTTTTTCTTTGATTCTAAAATTCAATCACATGTTATACAAGCATGATATTGAAGACCGCTCTGATACCATTTGTTGGAAAAATCTGGTTTTTGTATCTCATACAAAAACACACGCAGCGGAAGCAACAAAAAAAACGGATCTACTTCAATCATGAAAGATAAACATGTAACCATGAATTCTAGAATAAAGAATTGAAAGCGTACCTTGGTGCAGTGAATTTCAAAACCAAACTTGAGAATACCTTTAATCTTCATCTCAATTCCACATGGTGCCCAAGATGTGTGGTCTCTCAATCAGTCCTTTTGTACATAAACTCTCAAAGAAAAATCCTTCTTTTTCTCCTTGTGGAGAAAAACTGATTTCTTTTTCTTTTCCATCTTACGTACGTTAAAACTATTCTCATAGTTTTTTTATTTAATAACACTTATTAAATAATGACTGATTATCTAATTGGGTTAGCCTTTTTGGGCCTACCCAATTGGGCTTTAGTTTGTGGCTTGAGATGGGACCAAAGAGAACAAATAAGATACTAGCTCCAATGGGCCTTGGACTTTTCCGTCAACTCTTGACAAGTCCAAAGTTACCATTAATTATATTTAATATCACTATAAGAATATAATTGCACTTTAGGCCTTATGTATAAATTATATCCTAAGACTTTATTATACATTCAACCCCTTCATTAAAATATTCGTAGTAATACAAAGTCATAAATATTGACTGCCACTTTGAAGATTACTACATCTTAATCCTTGAGTACCCAGTTTAATCCTTTATGTTATTCATAATATATTTATGAAATCCAATTCCATAAATATATACTTTAGTAAATCTTTACTAAAGTGGTTGGGCCCAACACTCTGAATAACCAAACCCATTAAACTTATCTCAAGGGAATATTTTATATCTCCGTTAAGAGATTATGAATTCCATCTTGAGAATATATGTTCCATCAACACTAAATGCGGCTGCCCAACATACTGAGGTTTTGACCATAACTTATAGAAACTTGAGAGATCTCCATTAATTGTTGCCATAGCTACTGAAGATGAGAAATCAAATGATAAAATTATGCCAATTCAAATGCTTCAAAAACGTCAAAAGCTACACAAATTGCATTAAAGAAGGAAAAAAAAAAAAAAAATTGAAGTCTAACGTATTTCAATGTATTTTATAAATAGCATACTCTTACAAGTAAGAAAAACAAATGAATGTACAATACTACCCGGAGAAATTTTAATGTATTTTATTGTATTGTTAAGTTAAGTTAGTGATATCTTAAATATGTAAAATGTTCCGGTTAAATACACATCATATACTATAATTGATGCTTTGGTTTTAGTATTTTGTCTGTTTATTTATTATTAACTCTTTCTGCAACTACTTTTTCGATTTGTTCATAGGACTTCTATTACTTCTACTTAATGCTTCTTTACACAACTTATTCAATGTCATTTTTTTTTTGTTCATATTGCCATTGTCAACGTGAAGATTAATTTAGTTTACAGATTACCTTTTAGCAATAGTAAATATCAAACTATTAATATATAACACAATCAAGATTGCACTGTGCATTTAAAAAAAATTTAAAATGAGTGCAAATTCCAATAAATTATTGCCTTTCCACTCAAGCAACTGATTTCTAGATTATCTATTAGAGCACTTGTAGCAATGGAGTTAAATAGCTATATAGCTATTTTAGCTCCACCAAAACACAAAAATCAACCATACAACAGGGGAGCTAAAGGTATTTTTTTTAGCTTCATTTCTACAGTGCACAGCTATCTATGGCTGTGCACTATAGCTGAGAGCTAAAAAAAAAATATATATATATATATATATATATTTTTTTTTTTTTTTATTCCCAGCCCAGATTAAAATAATACAAGTTGGTTCATTTTTTTACATTCTTTTATTCTCACACCGTGCCTCTCTCTCAATCACTCTTATTTGAAGCTCTCATCTCTCAAGCTCACTCTTTCAACATCACTCTCTCAAGCTCACTCTTTCACCGCCACTGGCCCGACTCATCCTCAACGTTGCCACCACCGAAGCTCAACGTCACCGACGCACCAGCCGTCCCAAGTCGCCGATCAACCTCAGACCCACGCCGCTGATCTGCCTCAGACCCACTTCTCTTCCGCCGATCCCCTTCGGTTGGGTTTCGTGGTGGTGGGTGTGGGTGTTGCCTAGTGGGTCTAGTGGGTGTGGGCTTGGTTCATTTTTTTTTTTTTTTTTGTTTCTTTGTTGTGGCCTGTGGTGGTGGTGGTGGTGGTTGTGGTTGTGGTTGCGTGTGTGGCTGTGATGGTTGTGTGTAATGAATATATTATTTTATTATAGTGGATATATTATTTTATTGTAGTATATATCTTTTTTTATTGTGATGTTCATATTATTTTATTGTGTTAAAAGCTAAAATAGATCCATTGCTGCAGCATGTGTGTAGGTAAAATAGATAAAGTAAATGACAAAGCACATAAATGACACTTATGCTACAGCATAAGTGTTTTAGCTCCACTACTGTGGATACTCTTACAAGCAACATAAATGACAAAGCACTGTAATGGCACTCCAATACTATGGTTTTGAAATCAACTTATAATGCTAGGTTTTGTTTAACTGAGAAATACCTCATGGGACCAAGTATAAAACACTTTTTATATTTGTTCATGGATTTGTTGAGGGTTTTCGTATTAAGAAGTGTTTAGCTAAACACTTATACTTAGGCTCCGTTTGGTTCCTGTAAAATATTTTCCGGAAATGCTATTTTCGGGAAAGGAAAATGTATTAAAGCTGTTTGGTTGCATTTTAAAAAATTCTTTGAAAAATATTTTCTGGTGTTTGGTTGTATTCTTGAAAATACTATAGAAAACACATTTTTTACTTGTTGCTCATATTTTCTCACATTTTCTCAGCTTCCAAACAAATATTAATATCATTTCTCAGTCCACAGTCACAAAAAAACAAAACCCAAAGAAAAAAAATCATCAAATCCGGTCAAAAGGCGAAGTCGTGTGGGTCGGGTGTGGGTTCGAGGCGTGTGGGTTCGAAGTGACAGCGACGGCGTGTGGGTCGGGTGTGGGTTCGAAGGCGACGGTGACGGCGACGGCATGTGGGTTCGAAGGCGAAGGCGACAGCGAAGGCGCTTGAGGCGACCGTTGGAGTCGATCGTTGCTTGGAGTCGATCTGGAGCTCGGAGCGATCTGGAGCTTGAGGCGACCATTGGTGTTTGGAGTCGATCGTTGCTTGATCGGCGCGGTGCTACGATCTGGAGCTCGGGGTTTGCCGGCGATCTGGTGCGATCTGGAGCTGAGTTCTCTCTTCTTTCTTTCTCTCGCTCTCTCTCTCTCTTTTATGCTTTCCGGAAATGGTTTGAAGTGAAAATAAAAACGTAAAACCATTTCTGGGTCAAAGCAACATTTTACACGGTCAAATGAAAATAATTTCCGGAAAATGCTATTTTCAAAGCCAACCAAACAGCCTATTTTATGGAAAATAATTTCCGGAAACCATTTGAAGTCAAAACAAACGGAGCCTTAATATTTATAATCAACTTTCTAGTTAGCTCAATTGGCAAAGTTTCTGATAGTTGAATAATAAATCTAAAGTTTAATCCCTGCCTACACCAAAAATCGATTGGTATCTTAGTCTGATGATAAAGAGTTATTATCAGGAGTGGATATTATAGGTTGAAACTCTCTTAAAAAAGGAAAAAAAAAAAAAAAACTGAAATTATATATATATATATATATATATATATGATTATTTAGGAGACCATGATTAATAGAACAATTATGAACTACCTACCATTTAATATATATATGTAAAAAGTTGTATTAGTAAGTAGATTAATGTTATGCTTTATTTTGAAGTAACTAGAAAAAGGATGAGCTAACTAGGTGGGGTTTGAGAATAACAATTATTTTTTTTTTTTTAATTTTAATTTTGCCAGAAGGGTAAAGATTGTTGAGAGATTAAGATAGTATCAAACACTACAATTGCATTCCAAAAACATTTTTAATTATAGAATATTTAATAATCATTTTTCTAAGAATATTATTATAGTTGTAGTCACTTTACATCAAACCTTAGAATTTGTAAGATTTGAAGGGCCAGGGACAATACAAGATGATGGGTAGGGTGGCAATTGGGTGGGTTGGGTATGATTGGGGTTGTGTCATGAATGAGTCAGATATATAATTACTTATTTATCCATTTATGACCCATTTTTTTTTAAAAAAAAAAATTAAATACCCATTATTTATCCAACCCATTTAATCTCTAACCTACCCATTTAACCCATTATAAAATTCATATTTAGCAATTCAACAAGAAATTCTCTTGCCCGTTATTATTATTATTTTTTTCCAACCAAACTAAGAACACTAAAATTGAAACTAACATGCAGATTTTTTTTTCTCCAACTTTTCTTGGCAACCAAATAGAAGAAAAGTAAAAAAAAAAAAAATTAATTAAATTATAAGAATTGAAGAATCATTCTCAAGTTTCTATCCACCTTGATCTTAAATGTGCAAAACTGAAAATCATATAGATTTTTCAATCCAAAACTATTTCAAATTTCCCCCAGAAAATATTTTCCCTCAAAACAAATTGTGCCCTAAAACAGAGCAAAATAGAAAATACACAAACGCCAAACTGAACCTATGCTAGCTATTTTTTCCTTTCTCCTAACCAGGGCCGGCTCAATGCATGAAGCAATTGAGGCAACTGTCTAAGGCCCCCTAAGTTCCTAAGGCCTCCAAATTTAGGCAATATAAATATTTCTTTGTCATTGTGAGATTAATTAGGCCTAAAATATTAACCAATAAAAGTAAAAGAAAAAATCAAATTTAAGTAATAGAGATATTTCTTTACCATTGAGAGTATGAATTAAGCCCCAAATATTAACCAATAAATTGAAAGTATTATTAATTTTTATATAAAAAACCACCCAAAAAAAAAAAAAAACATTGACCGTGCAAAACAGAAATCAAAAGACAAAAAAATCAAAATCAAAATCAAAATCAATCTCAAACCTCAAACCTCAAATATTTTTAATGAATTGTTGGAGAGTGACTTTTTCATACGTTTCTTAGCAGCACATTGGACCCTCCTCTCTGTTGAGCGTTGCCCTCCTTGAGGTTTTTGCACTTCTCTGAAATGTCTTATTCTTGCTTACTTATGTCGTTATTTGGTTCTTGCTACTTTGTTTTATTTTCTCAGAATGTTTACTTGGTTGTTTGAATGTTTGATACTTTTGCTACACTCTGAAACTTTAATCTTCTGACAAAGCATAGAAGCGTCAAATTGGGTTGGGCTAGGGTCCTTGGGACATGTGGTAGCATAGTAATCTCCAACCACTCATCACTACATACTTATCTCTTAGGGTTTTTTTTTTTTTTTTATTTTATATATAATAATTTTATTATTATTTTAGTCACATAAAAAAAAAATTTAAACAAATTTTACGTTCAATTTCTTCTTTGTTTCTATGTATATATGCATATATATTTTTTTTGGGTTTTTAATTATAATATTCTAGTTGTTAACAAAAAAAAAAATTAATTTTGCGAAAAAAAAGTATAAATAATCAGTTATGCCACAAAAAAAAAAAGTTGATTAGTTATATTGAAGAAAATGTTAAGGAAACTTGAATACAAATTTTTTTTCAATAACTTTGTATCTTAAAAAGCAGAAAAAATATATTTAAATAAAAATTGATATAAAAAGTTAAATAAAAAATTTATTAATTTAATATTATAATATAAAAAAGGCCCCACATAACATTTTCGCCTTAGGCCCCATAAGGTATTGAGCCGGCCCTGCTCCTAACTTTTCTCGGCAAACAAACATAGGATTAGTAAAAAAATTAAGGAAAATATAGAGTAATTACTGATTGGTAAGACATATTCGAGTGAATGATATCCATGGTTTTGATGCCATGGAGTTCGAATCATAGCACATTGTCTTGGATCCTTCCAATGTCGCTTTTGACGCCATGAATCCAATCATAGCCCAATGATGTTTCTCCCAATTTATGTTCTGTGATCTTCTTCTTTCTGCATGAGTGAGTGAGGTTTTGTGGGTGTTTTGCAAAGCAGAGTTGAAGAGGGAAAGGTGTTTAGATTTTGTCTAGTTTGGTAGCTGAGAAAACACCTAGAAAACGGAGGAGAAAATATTTACATTAGATACAAGAAGAGGCTGCTGGTTGTAGTTGCAGTGATGTTTTCTTGTTTGTTAGGGGTTTTGGCCTTTTTTATTTTATTTTATTTATTTTATTTTTTATTTTCTAAGTATTAAACTTTAAATTTTAAATGGGCAGTTGGGTACCCAATGGTTTACCCATCAAACCCCATTTAATTGAATTACCCATTTGGGTCTTATCCATTTAACCCAAATATTTAATTGGGTTGGGTCAAGACTTATCTAAATTAAGTGGGTAATGGGTAGGTTCATGGGTTTGGATAAAAATTGACACCCTTAGTTTTTTTTTTTTTTTTGAGGAACTTTGCCACCCTTAGTTAGGGGGACCATATGCATCTCAATTCATAAAAACTTGTTATTCAACAACACTAAGAAATATGGACAAAAACATGACATAATACATGATGGATATGAGTGACAATTTTTATTCATATCCATGAACCCACCCATTACCCACCTAATTTGGATAAGTCTCAACCTAACCCATTTCAATATTTGAGTTAAATGGGTAAAAGATCTATTAGGTTATTTAATTATATGGATCTTAATGGATAAACCCACTATACCTACTAAAACCCATCAAAAATTTAAATAAATAATAAAAAATCTAATTTTTTGGAAAATGACTAAAATACCCAGAAACTACAAATCTTTTAAATTGGCACATTGGTTGATTTGAGCAAATCTTTTAGGCGAAAATGCACTTTTCGTCCCTACATTTTGGGTTAATTCCCATTTTGGTCCCAAAATTGATTTCTTTGCAAATTTCATCCCTAAAAAAAGAAAATCGTTTTTAAAATAGTCCCTGCCATCAACCCACTAACGGAAACCTCCTAGGTGGCAGACGGAGTGCCCTTCTTGCTGACGTGGCCATTAAAATATTATTAAAAATAATTATTTGGCATTTTTAAATACCATGTCAGCATTTTAATTTTTTTAAACAAAACCATGTCAGAAAATTTATATAAAAAAAATTAAATTAAAAAAAAAACCTCAAATCTAATTTAATTAAAAAAATTATTACTTATCATTATTAATGAAGAACTCAACCCAGATTACAAGAACAGAAACCCAGCAACCAATAACTCAAACCTAAATCACAACAACATAAACGAAAAAAAGAAGAAGAAAGAAATAGAGATCAAACACAAACACACCCAGATCACAACAACACAAATGAAAAGAGAGAGAGAAAGAAACAGAGATCAAACACAAACACAGACCCAGATCACAAATAGAGATCAAACACAGACCTAGATCACAACAACACAAACGAAAAAAAAAATTAGAGATCAAACACAAACACAGACCGAGATCCAAATTTTTCCCATTGTTTTCACGGCATTAAGACCCCATGGCCTCCATGATCAAAACTTCGAAGATCAGCCTCTTGATATGCTCGCTGTTGGTCAATATTAGGCGTAAGGTTTTGAGCGGAGATGAGATTTTGAGATTAGAGAGTTTGGGGTTAGATCGACGGTGCGTGGTGGAGAAGAATCCGTCTCCAAATCATTCACAAACCCAAACCACCAGAGCAGAGGCGCTCTTCTTCACCGGAAAAGGCAACAACCTCAACGCCTGAGCTAGATCGGCATGGTCACGAACAAACTTGATTCGTCTTGGGTTGCTGGGGTTTGATTGTGAGATGGGTTTGTGGGTCTTCAATTTAAATGGTTAGGGTTTGTCGGATTAGGGATCATGAGATTGTGGGTTCTCTTGATCTTGATTTTGATTTTTGAGTGGTCATGCTGTTGGCTTTTGAGACCGAGAGAGATGTTCAGTGTATGTGAGAGAGTGAGAGATGAGAACACAATGGAGCTTGATCTTCAATCTTTACTTAAAAAAAAGTAAAATTTTTTCTGTTTTTTTTTTTTTTTTTTCATTTTTTAATTAAAATTAAAATTGAGAAATCTGGCTTCTTATTTTTAATAAAATTAAAATTAAAATTGAGAAAACTGATGTGGCGCTAACATGGTATTTAAAAATGCCAAATAATTATTTTTAATAATATTTTAATGGCCACGTCAGCGCCATATCAGCAAGAAGGGCACTCCATATGCCACGTAGGAGGTTTTCGTCAGTGGATTGATGGCAAGGACCATTTTAAAAATGATTTTCTTTTTTTAGGGATGAAATTTGTAAAGAAATCAATTTTGGGACCAAAATAGAAATTGACCCAAAATATAGAGATGAAAAGTGCATTTTCGCCGATCTTTTATCCAAGGCTCTATCACACTGACAAGACACGATGTAGATGCGTGTATCAGGTGTATGTACTATATTGGGTCCAATTCTTTAGGTATGGGCTAAGCTTTTGAATTTTTCATTCAACAATGTAAGGCCCAGTTTTAAATATCTTCTGATTGGAATAAGGCATATATGAACCCTTTAGAGCATCCACAGCCGGTTTTGCTATCTCATCTTATTTTACCATCCCAAAAAGCTACTTTATCAATTATACCATACCATTTTATAATACACCCAACATCCCAAAACTCTATTTTTTCCCCATTTTATTTAAATATTCCTTTTTATTCCTTTTTTTACTAATTTTTTTTTTCTCTTCCTTTTCTTCTCTTTCTCCCTCAACCTCTAGCACCGGCCACAACTAAACAAACAATTACCACCATGCCACCACTACCCTTGGCCCAACAAAATCCCACTGGAACCAAAAACCCAAAATAAATATAAAAAAAAACAAAACAAAACAAAATAAAACCCACCAAGTACCCACTACAAACCCAGCAAACCTATAGCAAACCAACCAACCAAACGCCGGCCACCAAACCTAGAAACCGGCCTCCATGTCAACACCACCAAACCCAACAAACAATCACCACCACGCCACCACTACCCTCGCCCAACAAAATCCCACCGGAACCAAAAACCCAAAATAAAACCTACCAAGTACCCACTACAAACCCAGCAAACCCATAGCAACCCAACCAACCAAACGCCGGCCACCAAACCCAGAAACCGGCCACAACTAAACAAACAATCACCACCACGCCACCACTACCCTCGGCCCAACAAAATCCCACCGGAACCAAAAACTCAAAATAAAACCCACCAAGTACCCACTACAAACCCATAGCAACCCAACTAACCAAACGCCAGCGACCAAACCCAGAAATCGGCCACCATGTCAACACCACCAAACGCCGGTCTCTATGTCGATCTCCACATCGGTCTCCATGCCGATTTCCACTGCGCTGACCTCTAGCCACCACGCCCATCTCAGCCATGCCACCAGCCTCGTCACCACGTCGATCTAGAATTCCGATCCGGCGTGAGCTCTGATTTGACTTAGTGATTTGGCGTGAGCTCCAATCTGGCACAGACTCGATTAAGAGAAGCTTGACAATGGCGAGAGAGAGTGGGGATGAGAAAGAGAGAAGGAAGAGAGAAAAAATGAGAGAGGAGAGAGAAATTGCCGGGTAAAACGTGGGGAGAGCATTAAAAAATTATTTTTTTTATACCATTCAGCTACAGTACCATCTTACATTTGAGATGGTACTGTAGCTAAATCTATAAAAAAAAAATTTTGACTTTTTCCATATAACCTTCCAATTGTGGATCAATTTTTGGGCTTGTATGCCAAATATAGTTTACATTTAGCATATAACAGGCCCATTGTTGATGCTCTTAGATGGCATCTCAAATTCAATAAGGTTTAAGCCATAGCCATGGGCTGATCTTTTATTATTTATTTTTTTTTTAAGAACCCAACTAATTTTTTGATTGAAGCCCAATTTTCTCAAAAGACATATGACAAAAGTGAACAGCATTAGAGTCAGAGTGCGTTATTAGGTATACAATTTTAAAAGATTCATGGTTGAGTCAGGTGAACTAAGCAACATGGGTTTGGGCTGGGTGTCTTTTAGCTTCAGAACCAATTTTCCAATTTGAATGGGCACATTTCAGTGTTTTGCGTTAAGTCCCATAAAGCCCGGTTTAAATTAATTTAGCTTAGAATAGTCCTAAATTTGAATTCTTTGGACCACATAATAGTAAAGATTTAAGCCCAAGCCAAGCGCTGATTTTTTTTTTCTTTAATTGAAGCCCAATTATCTCTTTTAGGGTCAGTGTCATAACGGTTAGAAACGAATGGACTCTCCAAAATTTGGTCATATTCAAACCAAACTTTGGAAGCACATTGCATACGTTACAATTACAAATTTTATCAATAATCTCATGAATGTTGTTGCGCTTGAGGATTGACTCAAAAACATTAACACCATGTTACATATAACTTTGCTACAAATACAATTTATATCATAACTTATTTCACAACTTGTAAAGACAACAAATTGTGAATTGTAAAAGATCACTTTTATAGGGACCAAACACTTATACCATATCATTTTTTTCCCATCACTCATAATCTACCACTTGAACATGTTGTAGAAAAAATTTCATTCGACTTATTGTATTCCAAATCAATGCATCCCTCCGTTCGCTGTGGTTAATCTTCTATCAGGCCTTCTTCCAATTCAGTCACTTGGTTCTCTGTCACGTAGGGAGTAAGTATGAGAGATCCATTGGATGCTTGGGAAGAAGCTTGGTAAATTGATTGGGATTGGAATTTATGTCCGAACCAGTTCAAAATTGATTGGAAATTTTTTTGGCAAGAATTGAAAACCTATTTGTAGGAGCCATAAAGTAAATATACAAGAATGGATGCACCTAACCCAAAAATAACCCACCCCAAGATCGGATCAAGGATGAAAAGGAGTAAGTCACAGGCCAAAGCCCCCAAAATAAGACACTCTTGAAAAATAAGGGAGAATTTCTGTTGGAAGTGGCTAGTACCCACGCAGCCAATGATGTAGAGAAAGTAACTGCATCTATTATTAGGCCTAGCATGATTGCGTTGTGTTCATGGAATAGAGCAGCGCTAGAGCCTTGATACAATAATCCCACGAGGGTAAGCAGGGAGCTAAAGCTAAAGCCAACCAGAGCTAGCCATGCGGTGAAGTAAAGGTTTTCTTGCTCACTTCTAGATAGAGGACATAAAATGTATCAGATTATGTGTCTGAAAGTTAACCAAACATATGTACTTCTCTTGTGTGCTAATTTGAATTAAAAAAAAAAAATGTTATTAGGAGTGAAGTGTCGGATAAAATCTAGTATTTTTCGGATTGATAATAGAAAATATTCTGAAAATTAATCACATCTCAATAAAAAAGAAAACCAAACCATTTCTAATACTCTGGCTTGACTCAAAAACATTGCTCGTTATCCAAAGGTGAGCTCTTTGGATCTTACCACTATAAGATCCAAACATTTCCAATTTTACAATTCCAATCTTCAACTTTGTTGGCCGCCAATGACAAAATTCCATAGAGAGAGAGGCTAATGAGCATTGAGACAATTAAAACAGGGGAGAAAAGAATTAAAAGAACCAAAAAGATAATGATATGAAGGGAAATGGAAAAAATAAATCAAGAAATAACATATTAAAAGCTGTTCAAGAATATAGTATAGTATAAGATTAAACTAAAAGTTGCCAAGTGGGCAGTTTATTTACATCAAAATGAAAATATCATGCATCATGAATTGTAGTAGTTGCCTTAATACATCCAAGAAAAAAAGAATTTTAGTACACAATGGAGAAGATGGATTCTAGATTGTGCACCAGAGAGACTTAATTGAACATTAATTGAAGAAGTAACCTCTAAGGTTGTTCCCTTTTCCTTGAAGTCGAAGTCCTTTCCTTATAGGAATCCTCTTAAGTAGTCCTAAATGTGATGGACAAGTCTTTTCCTTATAGAGAAGATCTTCATTAATATGCGCAGCTTCTGGAATCCTCTTTGCCTTAGGATTCTATTCACCTTAGGATTCTATGGTGTACACCGCAAGTATTTCCTATCTAGGGTTTCTGTCTGCTACGTGGACAATTAATCCGTCTATGTTGTGTCCGTTCATGATGGTTCCGTCCACAACAGGTCTTGTACGCAATGGACCCGTCCTTCATCGACTCAGGGATGAGGAATCGTCAAGCCCACTTCATGGGGATCTGTCAACCTATATTTTTCCTCTTCACCTTCAATTAAAAAAAAGGCAGTAGTCATTTTCAATCTAGTTGGTCAATTTTCAAGCAGGTGCACTTTTCTAGTTATATCCTTTTTATTAGTGGGTCTTTCCCTGATGTTTCATCCATTGTGCTTGCAGTTATCAAAACGTCCGTCATTTTAAAAGTAGACGAATTATTCGGCCTCGAATTTTTGTTTTAGTCAGGAAAATTGGAGTATTATTGAGGATTCTCTAAATAGTATCTACACAAAAACATTAAAAATAAATAAATAAATAATAGTAAACTATGATTGACTTTTTGAGAAGCAAAACTCGTGTATCCTTCTAGACCGGCGCTTCAATCACGAACCGCTTTTGTCATTTTCTCTTTATTTTCCGGCTTCAGCTATGCCTTACAATCAACAATCACATTTCCTGTAACTTATTATTTTGATCCATTTATGAATTATGTGCAGGGTTGAAAAGATTTAAAAATAAAAAATAAAAAAATTGAGCATGTATTCCAAAAGACTGAAAAATCAAATGGGCCTTAGTCTAATGTTTAGTGATCTTGAAACTTGATGCACTTTGAGCAATTGATGTTTCTAGGAAAGTTTTAGGCCAAAATAACCGGTGTTCTTAGATGTTCAAAAACAATTTTTTATTTTTGGTAATTGTTACCAAACATAACCTAAACTTTTTTAATCTTAGTGTTTTAAATAAGCAATTTTAGAGAGTTTAAAATTTGAGCTTTGGCTGTCATCCTATCTAATTTTATTAATTTTTTGTGCACATGGCTAATGAAGCAATAAAGTGGCCAATTATTAATGATGTGAAAAGCAATTATTTTATATTTTTTGTGGAAATTCTACTGGTACCCCCCCCCCCCCCCCCCCCCCAAAAAAAGGGGTAGGTAACTTGTTATACCAAGTTACTTTTGTCTCACATTTGACGGTTCTATTTTCAAATTATGTAGTTCCAACATCACATGTGACAGTTCTTTTCTCACATTTGGTAGTTCCTTTACTTTTTCTCACATTTGACAGTTTCATCCTCACATTGTGTAGTTCCAACATCACATATGACAGTTCTTTTCTCACATATAGTGGATCTTTTATTTTTATTTTTTTTCAAATTTGATGGTTCCATTGTCATATTAAGCTGTATCAACATCACATCTGCTCTATTTTTGTCACATGTGACAGTTCTTTTGTCACATGTGACAGTTCTTTTGTCACATTTGGTGGTTTCCTTTTTTTTTTTTCTCACATTTGACGGTTCTATCGTCACATTGTGCAATTCCAATATTACATATAATAGTTCTTTTGTCACATTTAGTGGTTTCTTTACTTTTTTCTCACATTTGATGGTTTCATGTTCACATTGTGCAGTTTCAACATCACATGTAACTGTTTTTTTCTCACATTTGGTAGTTCCTTTACTCTTTTCTCACATTTGACAGTTTCATCCTCACATTGTGCAGTTCCAACATCACATGTGACAGTTCTTTTCTCACATTTGGTAGTTCACATACTTTTTTTCTCACATTTGATGGTTCCATCCTCACATTGTGCAATTTCAACATCACATTTGACAATTGTTTTGTCACATTCGGTGGTTCCCTTATTTTTTTTCTCACATTCAACGATTCCATTATCACATTGTGCAATTTCAATATCACATTTGACAGTTCTTTTATCACATATAGTGGTGCTTCCTCCCCCCCCCCCCCCCCCCTCCCCTCAAATTTGATGATTCCATTGTCATATTAAGTAATACCAACATCACATCTACTCTATTTTTGTCACATGTGATAGTTCTTTTGTCACATGTGACAATGGTTCCCTTACTTTTTTTCTCACATTTGACAGTTTCATCCTCACATTGTGTAATTCCAACATTACATATAACAATTCTTTTGTCACATTCGGTGGTTCCCTTATTTTTTTTTCACGTGTATTTGATAGTTTCATCCTCACATTGTGCAATTCCATGTGACAATTATTTTCTCACATTTGGTGGTTCCCTTACTTTTTTTTATATTTGACAGTTTCATCCTCACATTGCGCAGTTCCAACATCACATGTGACAGTTCTTTTCTTACATTCGATGGTTCCCTTATTTTTTTCTCACATTTGATGGTTCCATCCTCATATTGTGCAGTTCCAACATCACATTTGACAGTTCTTTTGTTACATTTAGTGGTTCCTTTATTTGTTTCTCAAATTTGATAGTTCCATTATCACATTGTGCAGTTTCAATATCAAATTTGACAGTTCTTCAGTCACATATAATGGTTCCTTTATTTTTTTTCTCAAATTTGATGGTTCCATTCTGAAATGTTTACAGAAAATGCTATAGATTTGACACAATTTTTTTGGAACTAATATACGAAACCAATACAATTTTCTGTTGATAACCCTTGCATCATTACATAGTGTTGAGATTGACCATAACATTTAATCTGAAGCTCCATTGAGTGCATGAAAGCATGATTTGGCATCCTCTTTCACCATGAAGTTCTTGAATTCCCTTATCTTGGCCAACTATGCTGCCCATAAAATGGCCATTACTTCTGTCATTAAAGGACCACTGGAATTAAACTTTTTTGTCCAAGCTTTAAGATAGACTGCATTTCATCTCGAGCTACTTCTCTCTCTCTCTCTCTCTCTCTCTCTCTCTCTCTCTCTCTCTCTCTCTCTCAGTGAGTCTTAGAATCTCTCTCACCCTCTGCATTTGGGATATTTTAAAATATTTTGAAATTTTCAATTTCATATTTTAATAAAAAGATATTGGATTGTATAAAGAGTCTCAATCTCTCTCACTATCTTTACCTCTCCAAGTAACTCTTTCAAATGGATGGCTCAAATTGTCATTGTTTGTCAATTAAAGTGAAACACTTGATAATAATGACCTATGAGTTCCAAAATATCATCATTGTTGTCTCAAAGCTTGAGAAATGCTTTAGATTATTTTTTTATTTGATAATGAAATTAAAGGGCAAATGGGTCAGAGAATATTTTATCATTCTATTCCAAAAAAATATCCTTAAGCAAACGTGAGAAATCAAATCAAAAGAAAATAGAAGATGATTCAATATGATTCATGAAGAAATAATAAAGAACAAAAATTCATTGTGGTTGATACCACAGATAGAGAAGGTTATCGCACCTACACTTAGGGATGGCCATACGAATTGGGTAATAGATATCCAACCCTACCCGATCCAAATGTTTCGGGTAATACCTGGTTCTTCATGGGTAGAGCTTAACTGGGTAGGGTATGGATATTACTCGAATTATTCGGGTAGGGTATGGATATTATCCAAACCCGACCCATAAAAAAAAAAAAAAAAAAAAAAAAAAAAAAAAACAAACAAACCTCTCTCACCGTCACTCACACTCTCTGATGAGAAACCACAACAACAACAACAACAACAGCAATCACAACAACTACTCGGAGGAGAAATTCAATGGAAGAGATTTCCTATTGAAGCAGTCGTACTCGTTTGGCTTCAAATGGAATTTAGTGTCGGAAAGGATGGTGATGGAGCCGGCAACAACGTCACCACGGCGGTACAAAAGATGAAATTTCTAGAGCAAACGACCATCGCCGTTTGGATCCATAACAAAACCTAGAGTTTTCTCATTCCGCTACTATAGAGGAATGAAATCGCCGTTTTTTCAACGAAGAGGATTCTTCCCATTATCGGAAAGATTCGCCAGCTCCGGCAACGGCGTCAAAGAACGAAATCAATGACGAGCTCGATGTTCATGAGATCATTGGTGGTCGTCGCCGGAGCAGCTGCGTTCTCGTCGAGCCGGTTACGATATGGAGATCCGGAGGCACTTCTGTCACCGGACAGATTCAACAGGAGGTAAGATTAATAGAAACAGTAACAGGCTAAAGAGGAGGAAAAAATACACATGGAGGGGCAATAGAGCTCTTGGTTAGTTTTTAAGTTAAAATGTTTTGGATTAAAAAAAAAAAAAAAGAATTAAATGGGTTCGGGTAGGGTATGGATATCCATGGATAATATATCCGGGTAAGATTCGGGTATGGATACTAATGGGTATTGATATTCGGGTATCCATGAGCAAACTTTTCGGGTAGGGTATGGGTATACCCGATCCATACCCTACCCATGGCCACCCCTACCTACACTTTTATCTTAGTACAAACTACAAATGTCAAAACTCAAAATTGAAGGTTGTGTATTATCTAGATGATGTATACAGTGCTCTTGTTTGCTAATAGATAAAGACTCGCATTCACACTTATACAAAGCATTGTCATTTGAGAGGCTGAAAAAAAAAAATCCAATAGCTCTATTTTTTAGTGCTTTAAATAATTTAAAACATTGTTGTTTATTATCCTTTGAAAGCACTAGCTCTGCTGCCAACTTGTATCGAAAAAGTTCCAACAAGTCCTCCTACAAAATAATGAGACGTGTAATTAAAAATTATTCCACAACAATGGAACCAAATCTTAATATAATTCTTTCTTCTAAAATAGAAAAAAGAAACAAACATAAATTTATTAAAAAAAGAATTCTGCAAGGAAGGAGCCACAAGAACCTGCTTCATAATGGAAATCAAAAGTTGTCCTGCACAAATATTCTGTAAAGATGGATATCAAAAGTTGAGACATTATAAGAGCTTTGTATAGAAAGTGGTTTTGTACTTACATAACATGAATTTCCTTTCATCTTTGATGTAGTCTTGAATTCATAGGGTTGCTTAACTTACCATAAAGGCATAAAGTTATAATCCAAACATTGTTTGACATCTAAATATATATATATATATATATATATATAAATTCATTAAATTGGAATTTTCTATGTACTAAGTTGAATGCTTGATGGTAACAAAAAAAAAAAAAAAACACACACACACACACACACACAAATAGATAGCAGTCAAGGAAAAAGCATATAGTTAAAAAGACGACGAAACTACACTATCGGTCCCTAAACTCAATTATTGAAACCAAGTTCCTTGTTTTATTCTAATTTCTTATTTTTGATATCTGTTATTTCTAGGAAATCTGGAGTGCCCCTAGAAGAAAATATTGTTGCATAGGGAAATAATTTGGCAAGGAAGAACTGAACACCAATGCTTTCTCATAACAATATTATCCTGAAGAGGATTTTCATAACCAAGAAAAAGATGGACTGTTCAGTACAAATAGAAGGTGACATTTCCTTATTTCTTCAGAATCTGAAATTGGTCTCCACTAATTACTAGAGCATTAGGAAAAGCTTCAATTTTTTTCTTTTTTCACACAGAGGTACTTTCCATTTATCAGACTTCTTAATATTATATAGTTGAAAATTTTCATTTTTTGCACTCACTAGATCTGGAAATCAAAGTTCGTATGATACAAATGTTTGAGAATATATATGTTAGTCCATCTGAATTTTGAAATATATATTAAGAAATTAAGGTGAAAACTATTGTAAAGTTCTATGTGATGTGGTTTTAGTGTTGCTTGAGTCCTTGTTTTGTTGTTTTAGATGCCTATGTAGTTCCTTTATCCACTGTTTCTTTTCTAGAAATATGAAGGAAATATTAAGACATATTTCAATGAAATGATTTTTTAGCAAGATCTCTGGCAGTACATCTAATAGCTGGTTCTGGATTTCAGTAGTTCTGAGTTAGGACAAAAACAACTCTTTTGATCTCTGTTAAACAAATTGCCTATGTTTCACTAGTACTCAGCCTCTAAAGCAAAATGCCAGGATAATATTTCACTTAAAAGGACAAAGATGTTGTTGGAATCCCAATGTATTTAGGTTATCATTTATAAGTCCAAAGTTATTGCTAATTCATATAAAAATGATAGAAAGACAATTGTCTCATATCCTTCTATATTTTGTTTCTTGTGGATTTCAGGATTGAAGGACATGAGTTTTGGCATATTGACAATTGATGTGCATGAAATATATACAATAAAATACTCACATATCTACATATTTAGCTTTACTTTTATGTTATTTTGTGACTGATTATGTAATATCTTTGTGTTGCAGGTAACAAGGGCTTTACATGCAAAGTGGGGCTAGGCCAATTGAATCAAGCCAACTTACATCCAGCCAGGCATGAATATTAAATTTAAGTCCAATTGGAGTAAGGAATCAAAGGAAATTTGCACCAAATCCAAGTCCAATTCGGATTAGGATTCCAGCCTGCACATCAGATGTCCAATCGAGATGATTCAAGTTGGGCTGGAAAGGTAACTTAAAGGGCTACAACTTTGTGGTTTACCAGAAGCCCGAATTCTGAAGTTAAATGGGCCAAAATAGTCGGTTAAGTGAAGCCTAAAAATCTGGGATTTTCTCCAAACGGGAATTCAACTTGTAATAGGATTCCTTGACTTATTTAAAGGCTTTTTAGGGCAAAATTCAGGGAGGCTAGTGCTAGGGCTGTGATGCAAAACAGAAAATTGGAGCAAGAGGCGAGTGCTAGGGCTGAGATGCAAAACAGAAAATTGGAGCAAGAGGCAGTGCCGCATGTGGCTTCTCTGTAGCTTTTCTCCATGATAGCATTGTGACTATTTCTTTCTCTATTTTATTTGTCTAGTTTAATGTTTAGTATTTTATTCTTTTGTTTTATTTCAATTACCATGAGTAGCTAAATTTATAATTAGGGTTGAGGATGAAACCTTGTTAAGGATTATTAGTAATATTTATGTGATTTGATTTTTCCCACAATAGTTGTTCTTTAATGATTTAAATTGTTCTTGCTTCATATCAATTGACTAAGATGAGATTCTAGATATGAGTTCAATCATGTTTTTCTCATGATTTAGGATTTGTCTTAATTAATTGAATGCTTGATTTATTAATTCTTGATTATAAAATTGGATATCGTTTGTGATTTGTCTATCAATAGATACAAGTTATGATTTGATTTTTAGAATTGAATATATCTTGTGATTTGTTTGGCTACGGATACAATTGATGATTTGGTTTTATACTTAAAAAGCGAAGAAGAACATGCTTTAGATATTTAAATAGAAGTTTTAATGATAATATTTTCCATGGTAACAAGATTGATTTCTAGATTATCATGTAGTAGTTGGGAAAAATTAATAATCATAAATATATGCTGATATGACTTACAAGGCAGATTCCAAAACCTTAATTCCTTTCCCTTGATTGTTTACATCTTTTTATTGCTTCATATCTTTTGCTTAGTTTAACTATTCGCTTAATTTTATTATTTGCTTAGTTTATTTAATTTCAAAACAACCAATTTTTATTAAACTAGATTAGGATTAATTTGTTTAAGGTTTAATTAATTTTCCTACATTCATTCAAGTCCATGTGGGTTCGACCTCGTTCTTGTCAAACTATACTTCGGTATGGTTCGTACACTTGCGAGTATTTTAAAATTTCACAACAACAATTAAAGAATTTGGTCTCAAGTTGCAATTTTTAAATTACTCCAACATCCATAAGAGTAATAGAAAAAGATGCTACTAAATGGCAAGCTGCAACGGGCTAACAGAAGATTAAGTTTTAATAGTTTTAATTCTTTCCCTAGCAATGTGGCTTCTTCCGTGGGTGATTTAGATCCCTGTGCATCGGCCTAAACCTTCTGCATTGTGCCCCTTTGGAAGAAACTATACCACATCTTTATCTGTATCCTTCTTCTTTTTATATTCAATGGAAGAGGGAGGATGGTTCCACCATCCATCCCACCTCCATTATTCAAGGATGAGAATTTGACATTGTTTTCCTGTCTTTTGAGTTATAATTTGTCCCCATTTTTGAACTTTGTATAGTTTCCACTTTCCACTGTGTTTTTCCCATTCTAAATCATTTATTTATGCCAATACTTGTATTATAAATCAACAAATTCTTAACAAAACTAAACCAGCACAATTCTAATCCTTACTAGTAGATACAAACACACAAAAACTCAGAAACAAATCAAACAAAACTCATAGACAAATCAGAGAAAAAAAAAAAAATCAAACGAAGAAACCCCAAAAAATCATAAACAAACCAAACAAAATCAACAAAAAAATCATAAACAAATCAAATGAAACCCACAGAGGCACAAATAAACCTAGACAATCCTATCAATATTTTGTGATTTAGATCTACAATTGATGGAAGAGACAAAATCTGTGGCATGCAAACAGATCACTAGGGTTTTTCCCTAACTTCAACAAATATTGAGGAAAAGGGTTAAGACTCAAAATCCCTAAATGAATGCTATAAGAAATTTAGAGACTCTAGTTTGTAAAGATACAGGATGCCAAAAAATAGATCCAGTGATTTACCTAAGAACATCAGCAATGAAAGTTGGAGAGAAGAACCTGCTTCAATCAAATCAGATGAGATGCGAGAGAAGAAGAAGCAGAAGTAGAACCGAATGTTTTTTTTTTTCTTTTTCAGTTTTATATGTTAACCTGACTGGTCGGTAACTGATATCCCATTAAAATTACATAAATGGCTAAGATTAAAATAAGTAAATCTAATGGCTAAAACTTATGTGGGTACCGTACCCCCTAAAAAAAATAGGGGGTACAGGAGAATGACCCTTTTTTTTGAAGTACATAATCAATTTACCAATTACCAACCGAAGCTTGTATTTAAGCCCCAATTTCACATATCCCCTAATTTACAATCTAAATGAATGTAATATTGATCTTTAGATTTTTTTTTTTTTTTTTTTTTTTTTAATGAAAGTTCAACCATAACATATGTAGTTCTAAATGAAAAGATACAGCACTAATGCAACGGAAATAAGAGACACCACCTTTTGATAAGTAATAATTAGCTTATAACTAGGCATTCATTAGTCGGTGTGGCCATTTTTGAAAGGGTTTTTGGGGCTGCATTGCTAAGATTGTTTTCCTAAAAATGTGAACTTTCGTCACACTATTGGATCAATTTTTCAGCAACATGGTATTGGCTTCCATTGTTGTGGTAGACGGTGGCCATTGTCACAGGAGAGAGAGAGAGAGAGAGAGAGAGAGAGAGTGGAACTTCCAAGGATTACAATCCATTACCCACATAACAAATCAACCGCAACCAAACCCAAAACCTTAGATCTAAATTTCTAAATATAAAAATCCACCTTTCGATCCAAATGAGGTGAGAGGACTTAAGAGTAACCCACCTTCGAAGTTTGAGGAGTAAACAAGAAGCAAATTTGAGTTGATTCGATTGAAGAAGCTGCAGATATAAGTTGATGTTGGTTTAATTCAACTAGATCGTTGGGACTCACTAACCTTTAGTGTAGCCTTCATCAGAAACTAAAATCTTCTAATGATAATTGTACACATGCACTAACTGACATTGGAATTCTAGCGACTTTATCTACCACTATCTTGTTAGTCGCTCACATCCCCTTCTAGCAATTTGGTTGGCTTGGCTTTGGCTTACTAACTCGATTCGGATCAGCTTTTGAACACCCTTAATTATAACCCTACATCCATTTCATTAGCTTAAAATACTGGGAGTTTTCCCAATGAATTAAAAGAAGAGTTAAATTCATTGAAGCTGAAGTTAAACACTAAAACTCATTCAATTACTTTAATTAGCAAAGTGCTACGCAATTACTCAAACTAAATGCGGAGGTGTACCAAACAACTTCCTCGTATTTTTGATTCATTTGAGGAAAAAAAAAAAAATCTAAAAAGGCATAACCATATGCATATATATTATTTTTTAATCATAAAAAAAATGCGTATATATTATTTTTTGAGGAACCATATGCATATATTAGTCCAACTAGATTGCCTATTTGTTAAGTTTTCTCTGTTCGCTAGTGAAAGTTTGGGTCTCCCAACTTCTCCTAGGCTGAGAAAGAGTCGATCCCTTCCTTGTGAAGGCTAGTCAGTCCCTATTAGCCACCATTTGGTTGCTACAGGCTAGTGGGTTTTCTTTTTGTAAGGGTTTGGGAAACATTTCTTTTCGTTGGTCTCATGGACGAGATTACTACAGGGTGGAATTAGATGTCTCTTCAGGGTCCGGAAGAGGAAAAGTTCAACCTCCGTTCTGAGATGGGGTCTAAGGATTTCATTCTGGCTGCAAAATTTCACACAAAACAGGTCCTTAATGTGGAAGTTGTAGCTCGGAACCTCTCTCAACTATGGCACACCAGGAATGGTTTTAAGATCAAGGATCAAGGTAATCATATTGTCCTTTTTATTTTCGAAAATAAGTTCGACTATGATAGAATTTTCTCTTCTCAACCCTAGAGCTTTGATAAGTTTCTGGTGGTTTTTTAGAGGTATGAAAATAGCATCCACATTCAAAACTTGGACTATGAGAGAGTCCCTTTTTGGGTGCAAGTATACGATATTCCGTTTAGTTTCATGAACAAAATAGTGGCTGAAGGAATATATTCTGGTATCGGCGAAGTAAGTCCCTCTGATTTCTCAGTTATGGAAGGAGGTGACCATGTGCGTGTTCGTGTTATTTTAGATATTTCAAAACCTCTTTGCCACGAACATAAAATCACTCTCAACAGTGGAACTACGGGCTGGGTTTCTTTTAAGTATGAAAGGCTGCCAAGTATATGTTTTTGGTGTGGTTGTTTAACCCATGGGGAAAAGGACTGTGAGCAGTGGATTTCTAGTGAAGGCTCGCTCACCGTGGAAGATACGAATTATGGGGCGTGGTTACGAGCCCCTTTATCAAACCAAATCAGAAAATCCACCATTGCTATCCCAGGTTTCTATTAACAAAAGAAAGATTCAAAGGCCTCAAAGGAAGGGGGGAGTGAACCATCTTCAAAACCTCATCAGGCTTCCTCGCTGGAGAGTGGTACTCCGATGAAATCATTGGAAAGGGTAACCCCGATTTCTGTGCTCCCAAACTCTGCTGTATATCCTAGTGTCAGGGATTTGGAAGATCTCCCATCGGGTTTTGGGGGTCAGCCCAATACAAAAAAAAACTTTTCATATACTTTACATGAATCTAATGCAGAACAAGGAAAAGGTGATGTGATGGAAGATGGGGATGGAAATTTGGAGCTGTTACCAAGTAAGGGGTTTGCTATTTCAGAAAAGCCTAAGGACGAGGGTAGTAAAGTAAAAAGGCCAACTCAGCCAACAGTCACGTGTGAGTCTCCATCACTTATTGCCAGGTTAGTTAGACTCCCATTGGTTGATCTCTCAAATACTTTAGACTCTCCCATGTGTACCTCTATACCACCTAAGCCATCCTGGTCCCGTATAAATCGTAGCTTCTTTGAACCTGAGGAAAAATTAGAGGTATCAATAGGGAAAAAAAGGGTTTCACCACCCAAGAAAAATCAGCAAGGTGCTACAAAAAAAACAAAATTGATTTCTTAGATTGACAAAGAAAATGCAGTCATATTAGTGGAGGCTGGTGCCCAGCCCCGCTAAGAATTATGAATCTCATTTATTGGAATTGTCGGGGGCTTGGGAACCGGCAGACAGTTTAGGAGCTTGGAGAGTTAGTCTGAGCACAAGATCCCTCGGTCATGTTTTTAGCCGAAACATGGCTGGAAGAAGTAAGGCTAGGTACTATTCGTGATTCTCTTTAGTTCGGTCATTATCATGATGTTTCAAGGATTACTCGTGGGGGTGGCTTAGCTATCTTTTGGAAGAATGGATTTAATTTAGAAGTGGAATCCTCATCCCAGAATCATATAGATGTTGTGATAAATAAAGGTAAGGACAATGTTTGGCGTTTCACAGGAATTTATGGCGCTCTTGAAACACATCTGCGATCTAAAACTTGGGAGCTGATTCGTGGGCTGCATAGACAGGGTTCTTTGCCTTGGCTATGTGGAGGCGATTTTAATGAAATTTTGAAATCACATGAAAAGAGTGGTGGCAAACTTAGACCTTATGGTCAGATCGAACTATTTCGTGAAGTGCTGGACGAGTGTAATTTATTAGATCTTGGCTTTTTCGAAAATAAATTCACTTGGTCTAGGCCTTACCCAAATGGAGGTATGGTTTGGGAGAGGTTAGATCGGGTAGTGGGCTCGGCAGATTGGTATGAATTATTTTCGGCAACTTGTGTTCAAACCTTGACTTGTGTGTCCTTAGATCATAACCCAATTTGCATTCGTCTGGAGGGGATTGAAGTCAAGTCTTTGAGACCTTGGCGCTTTGAACAGATGTGGCTTGAGGACTTAGGGTGTAGGGATACAGTGGTCCGGACTTGGGACAGAAACGTTTTGGGCTCTCCTATGGAAGTAGTGGTCTCAAAGGTGGAGGCTTGTCAAAAGAGTCTCACTCACTGAAGTAGGAATTCTTTCTGCCATGTGAAAAGGGAGATTATTGAAAAAAAGAAGTTGCTAAAAGTGGCTAAATGTGAGGCAGCCAAGGGGAGACAAGTGAATCAGTTCCTGAAGATTAAATTGGAAATTGTCGATTTTCTCCGTTTAGATGAAAAAATGTGGCAACAGCGTAGTAAGGAGCATTGGATGATTTCCAGAGATCGCAACTCTAAATACTTTCATACTAGAGCTTTGCAATGTTTTCGTCAGAATAGAATTGTGGAGTTCCGAAATCCAGAGGGTGTGTTGGTCTCAGGCGAAGGAGACCTCTCGGCAATGGTTCAAGACTACTATAGAAATCTATTCCTCTCCTCAAGGCCGACAGATGTGGATGAAGTGGTTGTAATACCCCAATTCTTGCTTTTATGATTATCACCATACCTTGTCATTTTTTTTTATATAAAGTTGAGGTACTTTATGTGTGTGCACAGTAAGATGAGGGTAGACAATTTTGTGGTGCTACAAATAAGTGAGAAAATTAAAGTTTTAGTGCATACATTTTGGTGCGACAATTAAAATTAAAAAAAAAAAAAAAAAAAGAGGAAGATGTTTTATGGGCTTATTAGAGAATAAAGAGATAAGCTTAAGTGGGATTTAAACTCCAGCCCACTACCTCACCAAGCCCACATCTTTGATGTGTTAAAATATAAGGTGGAGGAAAAGATAAATTAGGGTTTCATCACAAAGGAGGCTAAGAGGTGTTTTTCCTTGGAGTTTAGAGCACATACAAGTGAAGAGGCAATCAGATTATTCAAGGTATGATTTTCACACTATTAGAAACAAAGAATTAAGGATTAGAATTTTATCATAGAAAACTTTAGTGATGTGTAGATTGTTGAATTGGTAATTTCTTAGACTACGATTTTACAGTGTTTCAATAATTCTGGAATTTTTGGTTGCCACTGTTCGGACCCTAGAGCAAAAGCCGAAATTGTCAATTCATGTATAAGGCTAGCGTCACTTTGGTAGGTCTATAGGAACTTTTGGCTGCTGATTCATATACCGTAGCATTAATTCTAAATTGTTGGACAATTGCAGCCGACCCCACCCATGTGTCACTAGTTCTCTCTTACTTTTTGTCAAAGTCCAGGTTCCCTGATGGTGTATTGATAGCTTCAATATTCAATGCCTAGGTGTTGCCTATCTCCTACACAATGAACCATTTAAGGGTTCAAGTGACACGGCTTCAATTTCTTTAAAAAGGATAAGGACAAATGTGATATTGTCATACCAAAATTCTCATATTAAATCCATAGGGTCAATGAATATTAAGTCCATGAACAAGTCAGATTAGTTTTGGCCCACGTTTCTCATTGGGGTTATATATTAAATCTTAGGTTTGCCCATAATGTGTATTTTAGAACAAAGTTTCAGTTATAGAGTCTAATTCATGTTTAAGGTTTTACTTTTGTTTAGGACATATATTAAATTCTAAGGTATTGGCTGCTGGCTCTAAGTTTTGATAAATTCAAGGAAACATATTCTTGGGTAGAGAGGTTTTGCATTAGTGTTATCGTTTAGTTCAGCAAGTATAATTTTAGTGAGTCAATTTGTATAAGTCAATAAGATTTATATTTTGTGAAGGATATTAAGTAATTTCCGTGGTTGATTATAGGTCCTATTTAAGAGTGTTTTGAGACTATTTGGAGGGTGTTTCGGCTGGACTTTCAGAGTGATTCAAGTGCTGTAAGTAATTATGCATAATATGCACAGGTTTTGTCATTTAGGTTCTTAGATGTCAAAGGTTTTCAAAAGCCATATTTTTAAGCTTACGTTTTCTAAAGTTTATCGAAAGCACTATTTTTACATCATTGGAAGAGAAACTTTGACTTTTAGACAATGGTTTAAAGAGAAACTTCGAATTTTAAATAACGTTTTGAATGTCCAAATCTCATTTAAAAGATTATTTCTAAACTAAACTATTTTCAGAAAATAATTGAGTTTCAGAGTAAGTTTTCTAAAAAGGTTCTTGTTTCTTTAAATTTGTTAAAACCAAGTGATTTCAAAGTCATATTTTTATTTTCCAAATGGTACTTAAGACGTTTCTTTTAGCAAATTGGTTTTTCAAACTTACTCAAGAATTGTAACAATATTTATAGAAACTCTTCAGTTCTTATTCATTCTCTAAGAGAGTCAAGCATCCTTTGATTTATGTTCAATTCAATATTGTGATATTCGCTATGCCTGTATATTTGGAATAATTGTTAATATTAAGGAAATTATTCTATTTTGTATATATTTCATTTTGTGATATGTGACTCAAAATAAGTGTTTTTAGTATTGATCAGATATATGTGTAAATCCGCTCACAGGATTGTATGTGAGAATATGTGTTGATTCCTCACCAGCAGGGGTTAGATGTTGGTATCCGCTCACAGGATTGTATGTGAGAATATGTGATGTGTATATGTGACACTGTGCTTTGATCAACTATACGTATGTGTTTTCTAATGATTTTAAGATGTGATTACATATGTATTAAGTGATTTATTATATGTTTTGGAATAATTATTTTGATATCATTACATGAGTTTGTGAAAAATCAAAATACTCGTGCGTTGCTTGACTCTATTCCGTTGTGTATTCTGTATAATTACTTACTAGATGTGGCTCACTCCATCAATTACTATTTTTCAGATTGAAGTGTAGTTGGGAATATAGGACCTTCTGATCACTTTGTAAGGTGCAAGGTTGAGCGTGGAAGTTGTAGGCGATTTTCTATATTACCTGAAGACTTACAGAATTTTAGTTATCCTTATTTTGTAATTCATGATTTATATTTTGGAGATTATTTCCAATTTGTGGAGTTTAGATTTTTGTAAGAGGTTATTTATTAAGAGCATTGTTTCTTTGGAGATTTAAATTATTTTGGATTAATTTTACTTTTAGTTGTGCAAGATTAGCAAGTTAGTCATGCATCTAAATTCATGTTCCCTGGATTTGGGTCGTGACAGTGGTCTTGTCCATAAAATCAGCCGTTACCGACGATATGAATAAATGTCTAATCAGCCCATTTCTCGGGGGGAGATTGAATGTGCTCTGGATCAAATGGCCCCCCTTGAGGCTTCCGGCCCCGATGGAATGCCTCCCATTTTTTTCCAGAAATTTTGGAGTGTTATTGGTGACGATGTGGTCCACGTGGTGCTCTCTTGGTAGTCTGTTTCCAGGTTTGAACCATACTTTTATTTCCCTTATTCCTAAAGTTAAAAATCCTGAATATATTACTGATCTCCAACCCATTACACTCTGTAATATCTTATATAAGTTGGTATCAAAAGTGTTAGCAAACAGGGTGAAAAAAGTTCTACCACATATCATTTTTGAATCTCAGAGTGCCTTTCAATTTGATAAGGAAATCTCAGACAATATTTTGGTGGCCTTTGAAACTCTCCACCATATGAAGCGAAAGAAAGGGGGTAAAGTGGGAAACTTAGCTCTGAAATTGGACATTAGCAAAGCTTATGACAGGTTGGAGTGGGTATTTCTTAAAAAGGTGATGGAGAATGGGTTTTCATAGTAGGTGGGTTGGTTGGATTATGGAGTATGTTCAGTCTGTAACTTACTCGGTGTTGACAAATGGTGAGCCTACAGAAACCATTATCCTAACTAGGGGCATTAGGCAAAGGGACCCTCTCTCCCCCTACCTTTTCCTCCTTTGCTCGGAAGGTTTTGATGGTCTCCTTGATCAGGCGGTGGCAACAAAATCTCTTGAGGGCTTCTCTCTATGCAAATACGGGACGAAAATCTCCCATATTTTGTTTGCCGACGATAGTCTCCTTTTTTGTCGTGCTAGGGTGGATGACGTTTCAACAATTCTCGAGATTCTTGGGAAGTATGAGCGTGCTTCAGGGCAGAAATTAAATGCAAATGAAACCACTATCTTCTTTGGTGGTAATGTGACTAATGCGGCAAAGTTGCAAGTGCAAAGTCTCTTAGGTGTTCCGGAAATTAAGGAGTACGAGAAATACTTGGGGTTGCCGACGATGGTGGGAAGATGTAAAAAAGAAAGTTTCAATTATATCAAAGATCGTGTATGGGGTAAATTACAGGGGTGGAAGGAAAAACTTTTATCCCAAGCCAAGAAGGAGGTTTTGTTAAAAAGCCATTGTTCAAGCCATCCCGACCTTTGCAATGAGTTGCTTTCGCCTCCCGGCTGGTCTTTGTCAAGATATTGAGGTGCTTGCTAGAAGGTTTTGGTGGGGTCAATGGGGGGATCGCCGGAAAATTCATTGGAAGAAGTGGGAGGTGCTTTGCAAACCAAAGGAAGAAGGGGGGTTGGGTTTCAAAGACTTGGGCAAGTTCAATGAGGCCTTGCTTGCAAAACAAGTGTGGAGGTTGATCCACGATGAGCACTCCCTGTTTTATAAGGTTTTCAAAGCTAAGTACTTCCCTCATGGGTCCATTTTTGATGCTACTGTATCGTCTGGCTCATTTGCGTGGCAAAGCATTTTGAAATCTAGACATTTAATTGAAGCAGGTGCTAGATGGAGAGTAGGTGATGGGCATCATGTTAGAATATTCACAGATAGATGGTTACCAAATGGAGAGGGATTTTTGCTCTCTTCCTCGGGTGAGCTTCATCTGGAGGCTACTGTTTCCAAGCTTATCAACGGGACTTCGAGGTGGTGGAATGTCTAGCTGATTGATCGTTGTTTTCATCCCCCATATGCAGCTCGGATTAAAGCTCTCCCTCTCTGCTCGACTCCTCAGCCTGATGTGTTGATTTGGCCTCTTGAAAAATTCGGTAAGTATTCTGTTAAATCTAGTTTTCGCCTGCTGTGTGAGGGTCAGGATTCCATTGAAACTTTGCTTCAAGCTAGTAACGAAGATAAAGGTTTTTGGAAAAAGCTTTGGAAACTTCAGGTCCCTGGAAAAATTAAACACTTCCTTTGGCGGGCATGCACGAACTTTCTAGCCACAAAAGAAAATTTGGTGAAATGAAAAATTTTGCAGTATGCAATCTGTTCCCGCTGTTCAGGTGCCCATGAAGATACACTTCATTCTCTTTGGAGTTGCGACGGTCTTAGGGAGGTTTGGATGAAGGACTTCGGCTGGATTTTCAGGTCTGGGGTGCTCTTTTCTTCCTTTAAGGATTTGGTTAAGCTGGTTTTCTCCAAGTCTGATTTGATCCCTCTGTTTGCTACAACTGCATGGTCAGTGTGGTTTCACAGAAATAAGATCTGGGTGGGTGAGAATGCAGCTCCTAAAGTTTGGAGTCCTCCTGATTGTAATGAATGGAAGATTAACTTCGACAGTGCTTTGTTTTGTGAATCTGCTGATACTGGGGTCGGGGTGGTTGTTTGAAACTCCTTGGGTGAGGTAAAGGCTGCTATGACAGAGAAGATTAGGAAGCCACCTACTGTGGAAGCTTTGGAGCTGCTGGCTGCTAGATGTGCCGCCCTTTTCTCAAATGAACTCGGCCTTAAGAGGGTAGTTTTTGAAGGAGATTCGGAGCAAGTTGTGAAGGCCCTTCAATGGGGTGGCTGGGATTTTGCTTCGGGTGGGCATCTCATTTGTGATATCCTTAGTATTGTAAACTCCTTTGTGAGTACCTCTTTCTCTCATGTCTATAGGCAGGGCAATACTGTTGCTCATGCTTTGGCTCAGAGGGCTAGACATTGTTCCCCTATTTCAGTTTGGTTGGACTCCTATCCAACGGACATTACTTCTTTTGTATTAGCTGATCTTCAGCCTTGATTTATTGAAGTTTCTAGTCTCTTTCTCAAATAAAAAAAAAAAAAAAATGATTGCCTATTTGTTTACGGTGTCCTATGATTCGTTATGATGTCTTGGTCTCATGGACTGATACACATTTATTATTATTATTTTTGCCTTGCTGAGCTCTCATATTAAATCCATACAAAACTACACTTTCCAACTGTTAAATGAATCTTAGTAAGTTTTGTTTTTTGATTTTTGATTTTTTCTTTTTCTTCTGATTGGTAAGTTCATAAATTGATTCTAATTTCCAGCAAAATATCACGTATATTTTCTCATCAAGTACATTATCCAGAAAACAATCTTTTATATATTTATTTTTTCTCTTCTTTTTACAATAAAATGGCAGTAGAACTCAAATATATCGGAGGCAGTACGCCCTTTTATTTATTCCCCGGCCTGCTTTCCAAATTCGATCCAAAGTACAAATTATTTAGGAGTATTTTTTTTTTTTTTTTGATGCAAAGCTTGTACATATAATCAACCAAGCAGAGAAATGGAAGTACAACAGAAAACTAACAGAGAAGACAAGAAACTCAAGCACTATTTAATACATTCAGATTGGACAATTTCTAGCACAACCATAGAAAGAACTCCTATCCACACCTGCAAGTCTTCATTTCTTCTCACCAGATGAGCTAACTCATGAGCACTTCTGTTGTAATCCCGTTTCACATGATTGACCTTCCAGCTAGTAAAAGAGCTCAGCAAGGCAAGGATACCTTGAAACAGATGGCCAATACTGCCTTCAATGAACGTCCCATTAATACTACTAACAACTGATAAAGCATCCAATTCAACAATAATTTGGGATAGCTTCATACTTCGGGCAAGCAAAATTCCAGATTCCACAGCAAGAGCTTCCACCTTTGAAACTGAAAATTGACCTTACCGGAATTTACCACAAGCCGCAATAACTGCACCACATGAATCATGAATAATAGCACCAACACTAGAGTTTCGTCCATCCTCAGATGTTGCCCCATCAACGTTAATCTTAAAAACTCCCGGCGGCGGAGGAGTCCACCCATTATTCTTCTTTGTTGGGTTTATGTTCAAAGTCACCAAAGCACCTTTATAATCTTGTAGATAACTCCTAGCAAACTTCCAGATCTGATCCGGCATTTGGCATTTTGATTCAAAGGCTACTTGATTCCTATTATACCAAAAAGACCAAGCAACCCCAAAGAAAACCTCCAAGTCACAATTGGTGCCATTCCTCAAGATATCCAAAGCTACATGAGAGATGTCCACAAGCCCCTACCAGCTTTCCACAGAACTTGCTTCCCACTTATCCCAGACTCTTCTAGCCACTTCACAATCAATAATTGAATAAAAAAGAGTCTCTGACTTAACTCCACAACAAGTACATAAATCACAAGTCCTAATGCCTCTTTTCTGCAAATTCACCATTGTTGGAAGGGCATCAATACATGCCCTCCAAGCAAAGATTTTAATTTTTGATGGGATATGTAAGTGCCATAACTTCCTCCATAACAGCTCCCTTGGGTCATTATAAGAACATTCTCCCTCCTCGGATGATTCTACAAAATTAAGTGCAATATAGCATGCACTTTTGACTGTGAAAACACCCCTATTGTTGCCGACCCAAATAATTTTATCCTCTAGGAGATTATAGCTAATAGGGATATTAAGAATAGTTCTTGCTTCAAAAGGCAAGAAAAGGAGACTTCACAAGGTCTACTTTCCATCTTCTAGAATTGTAATCAATAAGAGTTGAGACCATGGGAAAATTATCAAAATTTTGAGGAGGAGGAGAAACAACCTTATATGTCGAAGGAGTGGGCAGCCATTTTTCATCCCAAATATGAATCAATCTTCCGTTACCAACTCTCCAACGCGTTCCTCTCCCCACAACTTCAAGCCCCTACCTTATGCTTCTCCAAGTAAAGGATGGACTAAACCCCAAACAACCTTTAAAAACATCACCATGAGGATAGTATTTAGCTCTATATATTCGAGCTACTAATGAGTTTAGGTTCTCAAGGAGCCTCCAACCTTGCTTTGCAAGCATGGCAAGATTGAATGCTTGGAGATTTTTGAAACCCATCCCACCTTTAAGCTTGGAAATGCATAACTTCATCCAGCTCATCCAAGCAATCTTAGACTCCTGACCTCGCTAGCCCCACCAAAACCTCCTCATCATGCCTTCAATCTCATCACACAGCCCTTTAGGAAGCTGAAAATAGCTCATAGTGTACGTAGGAATGGCTTGGGCCACTGCCTTGATTAAGATCTCCCTACCACCAATGGAAAGAATTTTTTCCTTCCACCCAGACAGTTTCCTTGCAACTCTTTCTTTGATCTCTGCAAATACATCCATCTTTGATTTTCTAATGATGGAGGGAAGACCAAGATACTTACTATGCTGAGAATCCTGCATCAGCCCAAGAATATCCAAGGTCACAACTTTCATCTCCTCAGGAGTATTGACACTAAAGAAAACCGATGATTTGTCTATATTGATTTTATGTCCCGAAGCAGCCTCATACAGCCGGAGAATATCAATTAGATGCTGACATTCCTGGCTGCTGACCTTACAGAGAAGCAAGCTGTCATCCGCAAAAAAGAGATGTGATATCATAGGGCAGCCCCTGCAAATTGAAAGCCCACTCATAGCTTGACTTCTAATAGCCTTGTTAATGAGCGAAGAGAAACCATCTGCACATAAAGAAACAAATAAGATGAAAGAGAATCTCCTTGACAGAGTCCCTTTGAAGGCATAATATTACCATGACCTACCCCATTTATAAGTACAGAATAGGAGACAGTTGTTATACATCTCATTATCAAGCCAATCCACCTTTAATGGAAACCTAATTTTCTCATAACTTGCTCAATGAAGCCCCATTCCACCCAATCATAAGCCTTACTCATGTCCAATTTAATTGCCATATAGCTATCCTTACCCTCCTTCTTGTGTTCTAAATAATGCATCATTTCAAAAGCAACAAGAACATTATCTGTTATAAGCCTCCCAATAATAAAAGCACTCTGATTTTCCAATATTATCTGGGGGAGGATCAACTTGAGACGGTTAGCCAAAACCTTAGCAATAAGTTTATAAATAACATTGCTTAGGCTAATTGGACTAAAATCCGACATTTTAGAAGGATTGCTATTTTTAGGAACAAGAGTAATATAAGTTTTATTTATATCAGCCATAGATATATCAGAATTTAAAACATTAAGAACCATATTCACAACATCATTACCCACAATATTCCAGAATTTTTGAAAAAAAAACAGCAGACATACTATCTGGGCCAGGGGATTTTGTCAGGTGCATCTGTTTTAAGGTTGTTTCAACTTCTTCCTTAGTGAATTGCTCATTAAGATTCTGATTCATTTCAACAGACACCTTAGGTTCCATAGTGTCAATAACCTCATGAATTCTATTTGGATGAGATGTTGTATAAAGCTTCTTAAAATAAGACACAGCAACTTCAGCCACGCCCAAAGTAGATTCTCTCTAGACCCCCATATCATCCAAAAGTCTGGTGATAGTATTTTTCTTTTTCCTCCCGGAAGCCTTTGAATGGAAGTATTTTGTATTACGATCTCCAAGACCCATCCATTGAACTTTTGATCTTGCTGCCACATAACTTCCTCACAATCCAGCAACCCATTAATCTCCTTTCTGATCTTGTTTATCTCCCTGCCATTCCTTCCATTATGATCCTTTAAGACTAGATCATTCAAGACATTCCTCTCCTTTTGAATCTGCCTTGGAACATTGCCAAAAACTGCTCTATTCCATTTTGAAAGATCATCTGCACACCTTTTGAGACCAGCCACTATGTCACTTGGGTTATCAGCTCTCACACTTCTAGTCCAAGCTTCCTTAATAATATCTCTACATTCATCTCTTCTAG